>JAWZYV010018719.1:0-25797 GCA_038373885.1 Cheiracanthium punctorium
AGAATCATAGCTTCATATGGATATATCATACTTTCTTTTTGAGAAATTGAAAAGAAAAGAAGAAAAAAAAAAGCATTCATCCCATGAGGTACTCTTCTCTCCAAAAGTGTAATCAGGGTGTCTACCGCTCTGGAAAATCCAGAAAGTCTGGAAAAAGCCGGGAAATTGGAAAATGGGTCCGGAAAGTCTGGAAAAAAACGGGAAATTGGATAATGGGTCCGGAAAATTCACCAAAAGAATCAGTTTTTTTTTTTTTCGGTATCCCTTTTTTTTAACCCTTCCTATTTGTCAGACTGGAAACCGAAAGCAACTGCAACGCATTTTTCGGACCGCGAAAGCATCAAGCCATGTGTTTGCATAAGGAGGGAAAAATGGGGGCTCATCCATCGTGGCGGGAGGGTAAAAACGCTGTCGTCAGTGCGTGATCATTCGTCTGGTTTGCAATAGAATTTCATTCATTGTTTATTTATTTTAACTCAGTGTTCTGGATTTGAAGTGTAGAAAGACGAAAGTGGCTAAAATTTGTGCTAGAAGTATTGTGGTATTTATTTTTATTGCTTAATATTTCTCAATATTTATGTATGTATGCTCGCATATAACACAAGCAATTGGCCCCTTTTTTTCTTAAAAAGTGTGTGCTCTTTGAGTTTCGTTTTATTTTATGAATTTAAAGTATTGGATAGTGTTCAATTTGGAGGACTTATCTCTTCATTAGAATGGTTGCTGAAAGTCTGTAGACCAGGCCTCCCAGCAGATATTTTAAAACATTAATGTTAACTCTAAAACAATAACATTTAAAATACCCCTCCCCCCAGAAATGGAAACTTATATATGCTTCTGTCCTCCTACCTCCCAAAAGTCAGGAAATAGTCGGGAAAAAGTCAGAAAATGGACTTTCAGAAATTTGGTAGACACCCTGGTAATGCAAATTCCAGCATTGTGTCTCTTATGAAATTAATTAAAGGGTTCACTTTGTCTAAATATTCTGTCAAAGTGCATCAGCTTGCATAAACTGGTGTACTTATGATAGATTTTTGTGTCAGTGCTGTTTAAATAACTTTTTGATAATGCCAATTTTAGAAAGAAAAAAAAAAAAAATCATGTTTAGTGGTTCTTGACCTGGGCTGTAGCTCAGTAGAAATTTTTGGAGAAGGTATATTAGTTTTCTTTTATGCAGTAGTTTTTATAATAAAAACTCTATTTGTGTCTGAAATGTTTAGAAAATATTGAACCCCCTAAAACCCTTTCTTGGCATGGCTTTGTTCTTGACTTTGTTTATAATCTAAGTACATGAGGAACTCAAAAAAGTTAAGGATGACTCTTGACTCTTTACAAGTCCTACTGGCGAGGCAGCACAATATTCTCTGAATGCTTATAGACATTTAGAAAATATTATTGTGCTCATTGTATGTCTATTGTAATAAACAGTAAATGAAATCCAGTTATAAAGCTTTCTGGAAAACTTGAGGATTACACTGCAAAGATTTCTGACTTGTGACTGATTTAGTCAAGATATTATATTCATATTTATTTTTTTTCCAAACGCTGTATTATTTGGCATAATTTTATCATTTGTACAGTGCAGCTTTCAGGACATATCTGAAACTTTTTTCTTATCCATAGCATTTTTAGTTTAATTTTAATTAGTGTCATATATAAATCAGATGAATTTTCAAAACTGAAATCTAATTCATATCCTATAAGTTCTCTTCAATAATTTTTTATAAAATGTCTGCAAGTTTTATTAGTTTGTCTATTATATATATGTGTATTTTAATACGTAAATGCCAGTTTTAAGATGTTTTAAGGGTTTTTTCCACATTTATAAATCCTTTAAAGACTCAAATGATAAACTTCTAGCAGGTTTTAATGAACTTTATAGATTTAACAGATGGGATAAAGCTTGAAATTGGAAGAATTGGATTATCTTGAAAGCACTACCATCTAATCATGGCTTAAACAAATTGTAGTGTTCGCTAAGTGTTTTCTTCATTAGATAGTCCCTTATATGTGCCTCCTTCATTATAAAATGTCTATTGGTCTCAGTTTTAGTACTAATCAATGTTTAGTCAGTAAGTACCTGGCCTTTGAAATAAAGGTATAACTACATTGCAAGCATGATTACGTATTATTTTACTTATGCCAATATCTGTACAAAATTTTAAAAAAATTGTAAAGTTATCACAGTTAGTATTGTGAGAAATTATCAATATTAAGAACAATTATTATTATCAAAACTTAATTTTACTCACACATTTTAAAAATGCTTATACTCAGCATCACTGTTCTGCTGGTCTGTGTTGCACTTTTCTGAAATCTAGTGATGGATTTTTTCACCAACTTCCAATCAAGCTACAGCTTTGAAATTTAGCATAATGATGAATTTCAAATGACATGTATTATATATGCACCATAAATGATAAGCTCATTTCTCTGACAAGTATTGCATGCATGGTCTGAGAAGTGAAATTTGACCCTGAGTTATTATAGAAAATATAGGTTCAAATCTACAATGGCAAGTATTTCAGACAATTCTTTGTATTCTTACACTTTTGAGTTTATTTTTACAAAATTTTGCATAAAAGTTTTTACCTGAAAATTTTTCATAAATATATTCAAATTATATAAAACTTCTTACAAAATTAATAAGCTTATAATTAGTACTATTTAAGAATTTACTAAAAGTGATTCTAATAATTATTTGAAATCTGTTTTTACTGTCATAGATGTTGTATAATTAATTTATTCTACATTTTATGAATTTTCTAGTGCAGTATCATTTTGTGAGAGTGTATGCTAGCTCATATGTTGCTCCTATTTTGGGTGATATACTATATGGTTACAGAATGAAAAAACTACTTGGTGTACCACTAAAGATACATCCTACCAATTTATCAGCATCACAGTTTGAAGTAGGTTTTTATTTTCTGGGCTTGAAAAGTGTTTGTAAAATATATAATTTGTAATTGATTTGTACTATAAATAATAAAGTTTCAATATTTATTGACAACACTTTAATTATTTCTTTCCTAATTTACATGATAAAAAATATTTGCATAACTGGTTGATGATTCTGTTATTTCTATCATCTTGCACTCCCCTAATCTCCTATTCTTGCAATAGGAAGTATAATTTTTTCTAGAGGAAACAAAAAAGGCTTAATTTCCATCAATTTACTGTAATATTTATATCTTGTAATACATCAAATTTTAGAATGTTAATCTCAATTTCTCTTCTAGCAACTAACCAAGAATTTTAGCTTCCTATAAAAAAAAAAAAAAAATGAAGAAAATCTGAAACCCTTTCAGATTTTAAATATGCACCAAAGTGCGATATTATATATTAAAAGTGTATCATAATTTATGCGTCGTCCCTATTTTCTTCCTTATTCCATAAGGTTAGAAAGTGTATCATTATTCATGAGTGAGCTGTATTTTTCTTCCTTGTTTTATAAAACCCATCTTTGATCAAAATCCATCTTAAAATCGCCTACTAAAACTATTTTACAATCTTCGCCAAGTATATTACACCTATACTTCACCATTTTAAATATTGTTTTGAATGTGCATCATAATCCATGAGTGTGCCGTGTTTGTCTTTCATGGGTTGATTCCTACTGAAATGCCCCGACTCTCGCCAAGGTGGTGATTATTAAACATATAGAGCTACCACGACGATTTTTTGCATTTATGTGGCAATGGTAATTTAGAATTAAAATGGCGATTTGGAACAACATGTAAGTAAAGCATACCACTACATTTTTATTTATTTGGGTTGCCAATTAATGTAGTTTTAATAATTAAGTGTCTTCAAATTCCTTAACTGGTGCATATATCACTAATTTGTTCACTTTAGTTTTCATCTAGTTCTTATGGGAGCGTTGGAACGTGCATAACTCCTAGAGACCCATGACAGCAAAGTACGGCGATTTTTTTAGGTTGGCGAGAGTGGGTGGTTTAAAATAGGAACCAACTCTTTCTTGTTCCATAAAATACATCTTTGGAATCAAAATCTATCCTAAAATCGCCTACTGAAACTGTTTTACAATCTTCGCCAAGCATATTCCAACTATCCTCTACCATTCTAAATACTGTTTGGAATGGACATCATAATCCATGAATGTGCCGTGTTTTCCTTCCTTGTTCCACAAAACACTTCTTTGAAATTGAAATTCATTCTAAATCGCGTACCAAAACTGTTTAACTATTTTCGCCAGGCATAGTCAAACTGTAGTTCACCTTTATAAATACCATTTAGAAAGTGTATCATAATCTATAAGTGTACCGTATTTGTCTTCTCTGTTCCATAGAACACATCTTCGTAATTGAAATCTATATTGAAATCACCTACTAAAACTATTTTACAATGTTCGTCAGGTGTTTTCTAACTATACTTGATACATATTTATAATAAATTGTCGCATTTTGGCACCCAGTTTAGCGATCATTTATCAAAAATTGCAAACCTTGTGCGACTTTCAACATTTTATTAATGCCTCCCCCCTCCACGTTATCTGGCAAACATATTTGAAAAGTGACTCAATGCACTAATTGCAGGAAAAAGTGTCTACACAAAAAACCTGGGAGAAATTAATAGCACTCTGGTGCTAATAAATCCAGTATTTGTATATGAGGGAGTTTAAATGTAATTTTATTGAATATTATGAATCGTAAATAAATGTTGTTTAACAAGTTGCTAAATTTTATTATTGCTTTTTTTTTTTTTCAGGCTATGCCTCCTAAAATGTCTACAATTCTGAATTTGCCCCAAGATTCAAATGGACAACTCATGATACCTACAATGCTTCATTTAAGAAGCATAATATTACCAAATTTTGTGACGAAGAATAAGGACTATGTTGTTACTACTAGATTACCCCCACATTTTAAATGGACAGTTGAAAGATTAAATTTGCTTCATGATTCTATAAATAAATGAATTTCACTTTTCATGCTTGTTTTTATTTTTTCAGTCAGTGTAGTTAGTAATAACATGAAACATAATTCTGTCATATACATATAAATTTGTTTTGTAATGGCTTTCTTTCTTATTTTATTAAAAAATATTTACTTTTTTCTGTAAATACAGTATTGTGATGTGATAAGGTTTAACATTTTTTCTTTTTTTTTTTTTTTTTTTTTTTTTTCATACTGTTGCTTAGGAAATTATATTTTTTTCCCCTTTTGAGTTGAGCTCTGTCTTTCAAAGCATTACTTTGCAAGTGTGTGAACCATTGCAGTTTGGAAAATTGTGAAAGATTCCTTATGAATCTAAACCGGGTTTGAACTTTAGTTGGGATATAAGATTATGCCTTAAAGTATAAAATACCTGAAAAGAAATGAAACTCTTAACACTGATGATTGATAAAGCTCAAGGGACAGTAGTCTGTAGTACCATTGTATTCATAAAAAATGGTCTTTTACATTAGTGTAAAGTTTATTAAAAATGAAATGCATATTTTAAAGATTTATATCCATTTAAAGCTAACAAAATCTGTGAATTCCAATCTACTAGCAGATACATGCATTAATTTATAAAACTTATATCATTACTATAGCTGTTGAAGTGCTGTATTTCTTTTGTAAATGAGTAAAATATAACATATAGTGAAAAAAAAAATGTTAAAAGAAATTAATTATTGGCTTATTCAAACTAATTATTTGGTTAAAAATGTGCATTCAGTATTTATCAAATAAATTTGTATATACTTAAAAGTATCGAAATTAAGTACACTTAAAAGGTGAACACTATTATTCAGCATTGATTCTTTCTTACTCACTATTTATGATTAATTTTCTTTCAGTGAAAAAAAAAAAAAGTTGTATAACTAGACTAATTAAATTTCCCATTAAATCAAATTTCAAATACAGCATGGCCATAAATTTTCTGTTTAAATTTGCTTTTTTTGTGTGATATTTAAAAATTTTTGTTGTTGTTGTTGTTGTGATGTAGTGCTAAATTGCGTATTTGTTAAGAGGAAATGTTGCGTATTTGTTAAGAGGAGGTTTGTGTTCCGCGTTTAAAAATATCTTCAGTGCAATTTTCCTTTTTAGATGTATTCGCCGAAATACATCTTGCTTACTGATATCAAGACCGTATTTCTAGCCCCAACACGTATTCATCTTCGGCCATGCATTTTCGCCGATCCCAACCAGTATTGGCCCAGGCGGTTGGGATCGCCGAAAATCCTGTTCCTAAGGTGGTTTGTTCCGTTCTGCGGTGTTTTCTGTCCTCAGTTACGGAAAGCAATCATTTGGATATCATAAACCGCATTCACGCTGCGAAAATAAACAAAAAAAATCCCAATTAAATTTCTACAATCTGCATTTTTTAAAAATTGCTTTCGTAGTGAATTAATTTTGAGGCATCAGATAAATCCCACAACATGCCCAGCTTAAAACAAACAATTATTCTCCGATGCGCGCATTATGCATTGTCAGCATAACAGCCGGCCCGTCCGGTGGATGAGGAAAGAACTGTTTACTTTAAAAGAAATGGAATTTCTCCCTTTCTCCCTCCTCTGCCGCTGACTACCCAAACAGTCGTTTATTTATTTAATAATATTCCTCTTTGTAAATTAAAAACATTGATTTGTTTATATTAAGTCGTTGGCTGTTATTTGGCTTCCTAAATCATAAGCGTAGCATGACGAAAGTTTTTTTTTTTTTTTTTTTTTTTTTAAGTGTGCGTGGGGGAGCGCACATAGCATATTCTATATTCTAAAGTAAAAATAGGTATGTTTCTTTTAAGTTTTTAAAGAAAAAAAAAAGGTTTTGGAATGAATGGTTTTCCAGGAGGGGGGGGCACACGCCCCCTGTCCACCACCCCCTCCCACTCTGCACGACGATATGCTTATGTCTCAACTTAGCAGTAAGTACATTTAAATAGTCTATGAGAAGTAGGGAAGGAAGAGTTCTCAATATAACACTATTTTGTAACTGGATTTAAGCCATCATTAGTTGAAATCAAAACTGCTGAACTAATACATTGTGCACAAAATGGAAAGTACTCAGTTTGCAAATCTGCATGAAGAAAAGATTTTGAATTTTTGGTAATTGATAAGTCACAAATTGTTAATCATTTGACCAGTGCTGAAATAATTTCCTGTATTTCAAAACCAGAGGAAAACAATTCTGAAACGGCTTCAAATGCTGGAGAGAATGTTGAAAAACTTTCAGTGTCTGAAGAAATTTCCATAAGAGATCAATATTTTGAATTCCTAGAAACACAAGACTGTGTAACCGAAGTAGAATTATTAACTGTTCACAGGCTGCAAGAAAAGTTATTTATTGAAAGATTGCAAATTCTAAATCAAATCGAAATCAATATATTGTTTAACAAACTTTAATCCTTTTAGTAATTTCATTTTTTTTTTCTGTAAGTAAATAAATTGAATATTTTTGCTTTTTAAAGTAGTATTTGTATTTAAAAATTATATTTTAAGCATTATAATTATGTGACATAAAGGTTTTTTGTATTTTATTTTAAAAGAATTATTTACATTCTGATATTGTTTACTAATCCTGCATTTAACATTCCTGACTTTCTGCAAAATTGAAATTTCAAACATAAATTATTGTAAAAAGCAAATTATTCATTTTACAAATTGTAATGTTGTGTAATCCTATTATTTAAAATATTAATAATACATTGTATAGATAGTGAAATTTAATGTGTGAAAAATTTCAACGTATGGTTTATGTCACAAATTAGTAATTTTAAGTTTAAAACTGTGATATAGTAATGCATTAATATACTGGATTTTGTACCCTAGTTGTTGGCAGGTATACAGCTAGTCAGCTTTCCCCTCCTCCCTCTCCCATTTGTTAGGAGAGAGAAAAATAAATGAGATGGCATTCTGCAGATTTTTAATGGGAACATTTATGGCCTAAATTTTTTGTTAGTGTGTAAACTGTAACTTTTTAAAGTTACAGGATAGATTTTATAGTCTGATGTAAGAGAAAAGTTCAAATTGCTAATCACATTTTGAATATATTTTTCTTGAGCTATGCCATATTCTGTGTTCTTGAGCTATTTTATAATGAATTGTGGTAAATCTGTGGAAGCTTGAAATATTTAATGATATTCTGGAATTTTATGAGACAGTTCATGGAAAATCAGGTAATCCCCCCCCCCTCGAAATTACATTGCATTCACTTTCAAAAGAATAGAGTAAAATTGTTTTGTAAAGCTAGGATTTTGTCTTGACTGTAGATTTTGTAAAATTGCTTACGATCATTCTTTAAATAATGATAACCTCTGTTTCATTATCGAATGTTCTGCATCTAAAATTGCACATAAATGTTTATGAATTTTAATTTTTAAAGATAAATCAAAATAATAATTTAAATAAAAATATTTTAATAAATAATTGTAACATATATATATATATCAAAAACGGGCAATGCGCGCTTGAACTTTGCTCGAAGTCAAAATTACGTTCACGCACTTTTCCTCTTTTTTCATATTTGTGTATTCTCATCCCTGTGACATTGAATGAATTGTTTTTTTACTTCACAAGCTGCTAGCTTTATTTTAAGCACTTTCTTAATTTTTGTTCTGGTTTAATAGTGGTTATATTTGGAAAGTAATATCACTCTTTAACAAGATAGAAACACAAACATGTATATTTAACTAGGCTAGATGTATTCATTTAAAAAAATGTTTTCTTTCTTCCAATAAACATGTAAAAAAAGGACGGTATCCGCCCACCCTCGTTGTATGCCAAATTTCAAATTGCTTTGAAATTGATTTTTAAATATTCGTGTAAAGTGAATTGCATTCTACAGGAAGAATTCTATGGACATGCTTTTTTTAAATAGAAAGAAATCTGTAAAAAAAAAATGTTTTGTAACCTATGGGCAGGTAGGGGGATCAAAGTAACAAATTTCTAAGAATCCTCTGGAAATCGAGCATTTTCGTTTCAAACTTTACATACTTTCCAAATTTAATTGTAGCTTCGTTAAGTTAAGCTTGAAAAAGCAGTAACAAAAAAAAAATGTCAATTTTTGGCAGTTTTAAACAAGAGTCGAGTACATCAACGAAAGATTTAAGGCTGCTAAATCCCACCCTCTTAATGATGAATAAATACTCACATGTAATTACGCAATACATCATATGTTTTTACTAGCGCAAAATAATTGATATTTTATAATAATATAGAAGACTTCTGTTACCCTCAACCCTCTGCCTATACAAAAATCCTGGGTGCACTGTTATAATTTGCATGTGAATTATCTGCTATAATATTACTAATTTTACAAGCAATTACACCTAATAATTGGCTGACAGAGAAATGAAATATGTGCTAAAAATTAAACTCACATTAGGTGATATTAGATTACAATTGATTAAAACCAGTTTTTCGTTATTAAGATTCAAACTGTAATGTACATGCTACAAGTTTACTCCAGTTTTTAAAGCAACGAAACATTAAGAAGCTATCTATAAACATAGTGTGTCAACATTAAAAAAAAAAAAAATTAGACATACTGTATGTTAACACATCTTTTATTAGATTTTAAAAGGGCCTAAACAGATCAGACCTCGATGGAGACAAAGTTCGCTGCACTTCGTCTTCAAAGGGAAACAGCATTCTCTCCCATTTCGAAAGAAGTGTTGAAATTTCGTCTTTGACAATTGCCAGGGCATCCCTAAACGAGTCTTCACAGACTGGAAAAACAAACTTATCTTGTCTTTCTTCAAGGATTGTTCTTTGATTTTATTTTTAAAAATATTTCTCCTGTTTCCAAAGAATGTCTTCTTTCCAGTGATGGACTATTGGATAATGGACTAACCGGATCAATCGTGAAGTCTTCGAAGTTGGAAGATGTTCTGAAAAATTATTCATTATTTAGATATGAATAAAAAGGAAAATCAGGTGGGGATTGTGCTGGGAGTGTGAGAGCTGATAATGAGTTGAAAGCAATATTATTTAATCTGAAAGCACTGATTGAGAGCTCAAGTACTAAACTTTTAAGAAAAAATTTCTGATTTATTGCCCTGAAACATTTTCCTAAAATAAGTTAAATAATACACTCAGATGAAAAACACAAGTTGAATTCATTTTAAAACAATATGTTTCATGTGAACTACAAAATTTCAGTCGAATTCACAAATATAATACTGAAATTGAGATAAAACTACCAATTTCTGTGAGGAAAATGTGAAACACGAGAGAAACACCCTTTTCAGATATCAGAATTTTTTTATACATAACCCCTTAAATCAGTAGTTCCCAACAAGTGGTCCTTGAGCAAGTTCTAAGTGGTTCGTGAAGTGAGTGGATGTTTTAAAAAATAATAATGTCTTTACAATTTCATGAGGTAAAACGTCAAAAAAACATAAATGTTTATGGTCATTTTTAGAGAATAAAAAAAAAAAAAAAGTTGCATGAAATAGGAAACAATCCAAGAATCCCACAGCTAGCAATTTATAGAAATGGGAGTCCAGGGCAAAAGTTTCAGTAGCCCTCCCCACTTTGATAAAACATCAAAATGTAAAGTAGCTTATAAAGGGGCATTTTTGAATAGTGCAAAATTGTGTAAGTTATCAAAACAGGAAATTCTCCTAATCTGTATTTTAAAAAAAAGGATAGGTTTTTCGATTCAGACATTTATTTTAACTATCAAAACTAAAAATATACCTTAAAAATAAAAATTTACGAAATGATGGGGGGGGGGGGCAATGTGGGGTCGAAAATGCCATCTTCATGTATCAGTTAATAACCGCTTTGGAAGAAGTGTTGAAGTGTGCATCCAATTTATTAACCAAGTTTCATAAATAATGGAATCTCCTTCGACAATTTCATCAATATCATGAAAAAAAAAAAAAGAATTCTGAATTAACAATTTTTGTCAAGTGCAATCTGTGAAAGATGCATTAGTTTTTAAAAAACCATGGTCGGACAGTTCACTATTACTCAAATACTTCATCCAAAGTGATTATTAACAGGTACATGAAGAATGTTTCCGACCCCACATCGCTATGTGATTCGGATGCATTTACACCTTTTACAAGTTATTCTTGATGCATCCTTAATTTTATGATATTAAGCATTTCAATTTGCCAAGTTCCAGTCGCCATTTTGAGGATGAATGATGCAGCCTTGAAACGAACGTTAAAAATCAGCAAATAAATAAATTAATCCATCTATTGTCCATAACCTTTTAGAAATGTTAGCAGAGTTATGGCACAAGCATAGTAAGTATGGGATTTTAACATAACATTTACTTTATTAAATTAGAATGGAAGAAACAGGCACATCACATAACAAGGTAACATCAAGAAGGAAAAAAGTGTAGAAGTAAAAAGAATGTGTGCGCGAGCACAGTTACAGTTAAGTAGATAAATGTTTATTGAGGGATACAGAATTCAGGAGGAGAAGACATTGCACAATAAAAAAATAAACAATTCAATACTCAACAATTTATTCTTACTTTTATGTCACATTTTTCGGACAATTTTCAATAAAGGGGGCGAGAGATAAAATGACATAGTCATTAATATATATATTAACCTAATTAAAATGGTGTAAAACTACGCAAAATAACATATCCTAAAAAACCAACAAATGACTTGAAACAATGAAGCGTTCTCAAAATAAATAAATTTAATAAATAATATAAAATATAAAAGTAAGCCACTTTAGTTATATATTGTTAAAGAACATGCAAAGTCAAAATTGAGTCTGCACGATTATTTTTATCGATGTTAGGCTGAGCACATTGAAGCAAATGTGGGAGCTAATATTTTAATTAATTGAAATCTTCAGAACAGTAATTATTTGAAGGTAATAATATTAAATTACAAAAATCTGATGTGTCCAACACATGACTTCCTTGCACGTCTATTAAATAAAAAATGTTTTTTACGCACTTCCTCTAAACTTATTTGTTTGAAAGATATAAAATATCAATAATAGTAAGATATAGCGATTTCTAGCCAAACATTTCGATATCGCCAAGCTGAGTTCAATTTGAAAGATTTCTTTCTGACACTTTATTTGGCGATATTTCACCAAAAGCCGACAAACTTGAGAGAGTTTGCGAGATTTTGGGGATAGCCAAAGTAGTCATTGACCACATACTTTCAATGAATTGAATGCATCCATACACCTTAATGCATTTAAAGTCATTTTAAAGTAAATAAATTCCCAGTCGATTGCTGTCAAAAAAGATATTGAAAACAGTTAGATATTACAATATAGTTCTAAATACAAAAGTTCAAAATTCTACGGGTTAAAGTTTTAGAGTTATACAAAATACGAAATAATTTTTGGCGCCAAATTTGGCGATATTTCGGCGAAACTCGTCAATGTCGACAACATTTGGCGAGATATTAAGCATGGACCAACAATGACAGATTATCGCCAAATTTGGCGATATTTCGCCAAAACTCGCCAAGAACGATGACAAATGGCAATACTTTGGGCATGGACCAAATGACTGACTATCGCTAAATTTGGCGACATTTCGGCAAAACTCGCCAAGGTCGAGGACAGACGGCGAGATTTTGGGCATGTACCAAACAATGACTGTCTATAATTGTATTATATTGAAGATGTCCATAGACATTAAAGTACTGAAATTCTTTTCGGTGGTCCTGTAAATAAACTCTCGAGTAGATTTTAACCAAAAATCGAGATGCACAACTAGATGTTACAACAATCTTATATAGGAAATTTCATAATAGTTTTTGAGATTTGAGAGTTAAATATGCACACACGTACACAAAAAAGTCGCCAAGCTTGGCGACTTTTGGCATAGTACTTGAGAGAGGCACGTACGTGGCCGTTTTCGGACCATTACCTAACTTATGTGGTAGGACGGTATTGTGCTTGAAATGGATGGGTCTCCTAAAATTGCCATTGACCGTAATGTATTGGAAATCTTTTGAGTGTTCCTGTAGCAGAACTGTAAAAGACACTTGTTTTAATGGAGAAATTCATTTTCTAACTCTTTACAGCATATATCACTTCTGAGTCGTTTGAAATAGCCCAATACCTCTAAAAAACGCTTTGATGAATTTCGTCCCATAGAGCGTAATGTATGTCGAATCTTTTAGGCGGTTCTGTAGATAAACTATCCAGTCGAATGGAACCGAAAGGGGAGGTGCACAACTAGATGTTACAACAATCCTAAATATGAAGTTTCGACATTCTACGCCTAATAGTTTTTGAGATATGCGAGTTTAATGATTTTCGGCCCATAGAGCGTAACGTATTTCGAATCTTTTGGGCGGTCCTGTACATAAACTATTCATTCGATTGCGACCAAAAGGGGAGGTGCACAACTAGATCGTAGAACAATCCTAAATATCAAATCTCAACATTCTACGACCCATAGTTTTTGAGATATGCGAGTTACATACATACGTACGTACAGACGGCATGGAAAAACTGACCACAATAAACTCGCCGCTGGTCAAAATGAGTTGCAGACGCGTTAATATGATCGTGCATGCTAGCCTACGATGAGATGCATCGAAAAAATTTTTTAAATTCAATTTAGAGGTAGTCAAAATCGGTTTTTTTGTCGAAATTTGGCCCCCAAAATTTTTCGGGATCACATTACTTCCTTATACTACGTACAAGGAAGTAAAAATAGATTATTTTAGTGATATACAGAATTTCATATTTGTATATATGTAGTATATTTTCGTCACAAGGTCAAAAACATGTTTCATAATAATACTGCTTCAATGCTCTTGCCCGAAGCAGGAAATATGTAAGGAAAAAATTACGTACTTTGAAAAGGCCAGCGAATCCTTCAGAAACATCAATTGATCCATGTATTGCCATTTCTTTGTTTTTGGCAGCAGCTTGACCACTTGTGGTACTTTCACACAGAATTTGTTTTCTGAAATAGTCCCACTTTTGCCACTTTTTATGAGCTGTTTCATCTAAAATTAAAAATTGCAGTTATTCTTTTGCAGATTTTTGACAACAGGAAATGCACAAGAATAAGAGTATTATAAAAGATGGAATTTTCTCAACTGCGTCTGCACAATTGATGGGAAGCACTTTTTAATCCAGTGCCCTGCAAGTAGTCTTTCACAGTTCTTCAATTATAAGAAGTCCTTTTCAGTTGTTTTGCTGGCTATTGCTGATGCAAAGCGTCGCTTTTTGGCTGTGGTCATTGGAGCTTTTGGGAACATTCAGATTCTGGAATTTTACAGAATTCAGTAATGTGTAAGTAGATGTCTTTCTTTCTTAAATGTGTTGGGAAATGGCCTTAATGTATCCATTCTACATTTAAAAGGAAAATAGGCAATTCAAATTATTTATAAAAAAAAACCAAATAGATAAATAATATACAATATTTACATCCTTTAACGCATTAAAAAATAAATAATAACACATGGCACAAGACATAAATCAAGACATAGTGTTCTCATTACTTGCACTGTAATCAGTTTACCATTATATTAACTTTTTAGACATATGATAGAAACTTTTAAAAAGAGGTACTACTTTTAAAAATTCCTAGAAAGCTATCTGAAATAAATCAAAGCAGGCAATCATATATTTTGTAACAGTGTTAGAGGTACGAAAGGAGTAATTATTAGGTAAAGTTAACTTATTAAAAACATAATGAAAAAAATAACTGTACGTGGTATGGATGCTATCATTTTAAAAATACGAAAATGAATAACCGTATTTATTATTTTTTCAATCAAACTTTTACACTCCACTAATTCAAATGTAGTAAAACAAATCAACAATAAATTAACTGAAAATCAGAAAAATTCATATTTTAAAAAATCTAAAATTTCTGAACGATGGTGAAAAAATATTAAAAGTTTTTAATACGTAATATTAAAATAATATATGTAGGATGGCATTTGTAAGGTTATTTGAAATTCATATATATATATATATATATATATATATATATATATATATATATATATATATATATATATATATATATATATATATACTTTTTAGTTATATATGTATATATATATCTATATAAATAAAATTAGACTTTTGTCTGTACATTCCTTGGAATTAAAAAATTTTGCGATTTCTATCCGTTTCAAGCACCTGAGAATCTGGTGCGACCCTAAAAAAAAGTTTGCCGTTCTGTCATTCTGTCCGTGACGTTTTTTTTTTGTTTAAGCATCACGTAAAAATGACTGAAGCGAATGATATGAAATTGGGTGTCATGATAGGTGGTCACTCAACTTAAAACATAGGCATTGAATTTTAACAATCTTGAATAGGTTTTCAGATTTTGCGAAAATCATTTGAAACTGTGTAAATTTGTGTTTGAGCATCACGTAAAAACGACTGAAGCGATTGAAATGAAATTGGGTATCATGATTGGTGGTCACTCAACTTAAAACATAGGCATCAAAGTTTTTAAAAAATCTTGATTAGATTTTGAGATTTTGCAAAAATCGTTCCAAACTCCTTAAAAATGTGTTCGAGCATCACGTAAAAACGACTGAAGTGAATGAAATGAAATTTGGTATCACGATAGGTGGTCACTCACCTTCAAACATTGTCGTCGAATTTTTAAAAAATCTTGATTTTGAGATTTTGCAAAAATTGTTTCAAACTGCATAAATTTGTGTTCACACATAACGTAATAACTGCAAAGGTGAAAAAATGGTATTTGGTGCAATGACAGGTGGTCACTCACCTTAAACTATAAGCATCTAAAAAAATCGATCAGATTTTGGGATTTTGCAAAAATCGTTTCAAACTGAGTGAATTTTTGTTCACACATTACGTAATAACGACTAAAGTGAATGATATGAAATTTTGTCACATGATAGCTTGTTGCTCAACATCTATAGGTATCCAATTTTTAAAACATTTTTATTAGATTTTGAGATTTTGTGAGAATTCTCTTAAAATGCGGTTATGTTTCTTCAAGCATCGCGTAATAACGACTAATACGAATTTGGTGATATGATAGGTAGTTTCTAATCTTAATTTATAGGCGTCGAATTTTTAAAATATTTTGATTACATTTTGAGATTTTGTGAAAATCGTTTTAAAATGCTGAAATTTTGTTCCAGCATCACGAAATAAAGCCTGCAGAGAATGAAACGAAATTGGGTGACATGATAGGTTGTCACTCAACTTAAATTCTAGGCTTCCAATTTTTCAAAAGTATTCATTAGATTTTGAGATTTTGCAAAAATTATTTCACTATGCGTAAATATTCATTCGCACATCACATAATTACGACTAAAGCGAATGAAATGATATTACTTAGTTACTCTCTAACTTGCAATATTTTAACAATACATAAAATTTATAACTTCGTTTTCTTTACTTTTGGCAGTATATAAACCCATTCTGTGTACTCCTACAATGCTGAGGAAAGTTCTTGCTTTTTGGAAATTTGCATTCAGTACTGTGGAGGAGAGTGCTATCAGCTCCTTACAATAGATAAAAATTAAAAATGCGTCGAGTGTAACATCCGTTGAATACAAATACCATCTAGTAAAAACTTAACAACATTTTTATTCAGACTTTAAGTCGAGCATGCAAGCTCTGCACGATACGGTCAATTTACATCCATAGAGTTCTGGTAACAACAACAGCAACGCGATAATAATAATAATAATAATACTGCTGCGAACCATGCGTGAGCACACTTCCTTTTATACTGCCGGACCGCACATCAGCGTTGTCAGATTCCTTGGCTCTGCTATCATGGGAGTAGCCGCTAGCGCTCCTCACAGGATGCGCGGAAGCTTGTTCGATGTGGTGGCCGCTGAAGGACCAGATTGGTGGTCGGGAACGCACCGATCGCAGGCGCGGCAGCCGCCACAGTACTCCCCCTCCAGTGACCACGAAACTCTCACAAATATTTTGAATTGAAACTCACTCTCCGACCAGAACGTGTAGTAACAGCCGGAGGTGATGTGGTGCAGGATGCTGGTTTTGTCACAGTCGGAGGTGGAGTTACGGAGGATGTGGGCGTTGACACTGTTCCTGATGGACATTCTTTACGGTCAGCCGGTGAAGCATTGTCCGTACGTTCAGGAGCCCAGATAAATGCGGGTTTAAGGCGGTCAATGTTTATAACAGACTCCTTGTTATTTACCAAAATTTTAAAAGTGTTTACATTTCGTTCGAGGACTTTGTGGGGTCCGGTATACGTGTGTGCGAAAGCAGTCCTTGACGCATCATATCGCAGGAACACATGCGAAGAGTTCTGCAAGTCTTTATTCACAAACACAGTTTTTGAGCAATGGGCGCTGGTGGGTACGGGGCGAACAGCTGACATGTAGTCTTTTAACTTTTGCACGAATGTTTGCTGGTCAGCACAGGATGTGGGTGAACTGTCCGCTTGCATGAATTCTCCGGGCAGACGGAGACTGGTGCCGTACACCAACTCGGCAGCAGAAGCACCGATATCCTCTCTAATGGCGGAGTGCAGACCAAGTAAGACTGTGGGAAGAACGTTGGTCCATTGATTCGAAGTATGACATCGTATTGACTGCTTCAATGAGCGATGAAAATTTTCGACAATGCCGTTAGAGCGCGGATGATACGGGCTAGTGCGCACTCTGTGAGTGCCCAGGAGCTTGGTTAACGCCGTAAAAAGCAAGGACTCGAACTGACGACCTTGGTCGGTGGTGATTCGCTCCGGAACTCCAAAACGCGCAATCCACAAGCTATAAAATTGTTTGGCAACAGTGTCGGCAGAAATGTCTACTATGGAAATTGCCTCGGGCCAGCGTGAGAAACGATCGATGCAAGTGAGCAAATAAGAAAATCCATTAGATGGAGGTAGAGGTCCAACTAAGTCGATATGCACTTGTTGAAAGCGGTAATTTGGCAACTCAAATCTTTGTAGTGGCTGTGAGTGTGCCTATGGATTTTTGATTTCTGGCACTCAATGCATGCACGTGTCCACTCGCCAATGTCTTTTAACATTTCTGGCCACACAAAACGCTGTTGCACTAACTTCCTTGAAGCTTTTATCCCAGGGTGAGACAGACGATGCAAGTTATTGAAGATGGCACGTCGGAACCCCGCAGGAACGTAAGGTCTGATCTTACTGCCCTGAATATCACAATAAAGTGATGTATCTGGAGCGAGCTGCATGGGCTGGAGATTCAGACTACTGCCGGTTGTATTTTGTAGGAGGGCTTGAAGCTCCGAATCCTGTTTCTATTCGTTTGCCTGAGCTATGAAATTGGTTGACGAGGGCATCGAAATTTCCTCTATGCGGGACAGAGCATCGGCGACGACATTTTCAGCACCATCAATATGGCGAATATCTGTTGTAAATTGGCTGATAAAATCGAGGTGTCTCAGCTGGCGAGGGGATGCTTTGTCGAACCCGCTGTTTAAACGCAAAGGTTAGGGGTTTGTGATCTGTAAAAATAGTAAAGTTACGTCCTTCCAGGAAGTGACGAAAGTATTTGATGGCGGCGTAGATCGCCAAAAGTTCGCGGTCGTACGTACTGTAAAGCGTCTGGGTTGAGGAAAGTGTTTTGGAAAAGTAAGCGAGAGGCTTCCAGGTACCCTGATCGTTTTGCTGCAAAACTGCTCCTAAAGCAGAGCTGGACGCATCTACCATAAGGGAAAGGGGCTTAGACGCCAACGGATATTGCAGGACGGTGGCAGAAATTAAGCCACTTTTGCATTTTTGAAATGCTTCGCGCACTTCGGGAGTCCAAGCAATAGGATGCTTGTCTTTCTTTTTACTGCCTACCAAACAGGCATTTAGAGGAGCTTGAGTGGTAGCAGCGTGCGGAAGAAAACGACGGTAAAAATTCAGCATAGCGAGGAATCGACGCAACTCCTGAATTGTAGTCGGTTCGGGGATATCTCGTACAGCGGGAACTCTATCCATGAGAGGTCGAACGCCGCCGGCTGAAATTTCGTGTCCAAGGAAAGATACCTTGGGTTGACCGAAAACGCATTTAGATGGGTTAAGACTAACGCCGTATTCCTGGAACCGTTCAAACACCGCGCGAAGGTGAGTCAAATGCTCTTGCTCCAAAGCCAATGCGACTAAGACGTCATCAAAATACGGAACGCAGAAATCTAACCCGAATAAAACCTGATGGATGAAGCGTTGAAAGGTCTGCGCCGCCTTGCAGAGGCCGAAGGTCATTACGGGGAATTCGAAGAGACCAAAGGGTGTTGTTACGGCAGTCTTCGGAATATCGGTAGGGTCGATTGGGATTTGATGGTATGCCCGCTCGAGATCAAGAGTAGAAAATATAGTTTTACCGTCCAACACCTGCATACAGTCCTGGATGTGAGGGACAGGGTACCGATCTGGCACGGTGACAGCGTTTAAATGCCGGTAATCACCACACGGGCGCCAGTCGCCATTGCGCTTTTTAACTAAGTGGAGCGGGCTGGCCCATGGACTTTTCGAGTCGCGACAAAGGCCCTGCTCGAGCAAATAAGAAAACTCATCTTTCGCGGCTTTTAGCTTGTCAGGAGGGAGACGCCTCGGCTTAGAGCAAATTGGCTGTCCCGACGTCTCAATGTGATGAGTAACATTGTGTTTAGGTTGGCTGTGTCCCATAATAGGACGTGTTATCAAAGGAAATTTCCTAAGCAGCTCATGATACGGCGTAGCTCCAGAAATAAGTTTGACGCCGAAATTCGCGCTGTTACGAAAAAAACCTAGGTATGTGAGGTGTGTCACAGTGTCCACTAGGCGACGATTTTTAATGTCGACCAACAGTGCAAATTTATGCAGAAAATCTGCGCCGATAATAGGGTGTGACACCGACGCAATAATGAAAGGCCATTGGAATTTTCTTCGTAAGCCCAAATCGACCTGTAACAGACGTTCACCAAAGGTTTTGATGGGGGAACCGTTTGCAGCAAACAGCTCGAGTTTGCTGGCGGACCCTTTTCGCTCATGGGACAGCGGAGGAACGACAGATACGTCAGCCCCGGTGTCAACTAAAAATTTCAGGCCAGAAGTTTTATCAACTACAAAGAGGCGCGCGATGGATCGGCCGCACTCGCTCACGGCTTCGAGCGATGGCCGATTAAGTTTTCCGAATCATTAAAATTACAGGGAGGGGTACATTTCCGGGCCTTTGCCCCGAACTTATGATGGTAAAAACGAACATCTGCCGGGGGATCTTTGTATCGCTTTTTTGAGTTACTTCGAGACCTGGACCGCTGACGGAAAGAAGGTCGACCCCGCTGCGGCTGCTGCTGTTGCACAGAGCATAAATGAGCAACTTGCTTTGTAAGCTGGTCTATTTGCTCTTGTAATGTTGCAATACTGGGACCTGGAGCCTGCAACTCGTGTACGTGCACCGGAGTAGCTAACTCGTGAATTTTATCGGCTATGCCGGCAAGGTTGTTGAGCGGTTCGCTACTAGCAGCAAGTATGGCCTGGGTGTCAGATGGGAGGCGATTCATCCACAAAGTTTTAAGAATGTTGTCACTTAAACTACCGGTGGAAAAGTCAGACATCTTAGACAGCAGCTGGGAAGGCCTCATATCGCCAAGTTGTAGATCTTGAAGCAAGTGTTTAATTTTTACTGTCTCCGACTTCGCGTATACGGCAATTAATTTGGCTTTAAGAGACTTGTATTTGTCGGTAGGTGGGGGATTAAGGACAAGCTCCCGTACCGATTGTAACACTTCCGATTCCAAAGCGGAGATCGCCGTGTAAAATTGGGTGTCATCGGCGGTGATTCCGCCTAATTTAAATTGTGCATCTAGTTGGATAAACCATAGCGAGGGGTCGGTACGGCAAAATGGGGGAGGTTTAACAGCAACAATTGAAAAATTTAAAAATTGAAAATTGTAACAAATGAACTAAAAAGTTTTATTTTTAAAAATTGTCTTCAATTTTTTTTTATTTTTTTTTTTGAAGAACAGTTATTACTATAATCAGATCAGGTTTGTATTTTTAAAAAATTTGGTGAGGGTCCAAAAATTTCGAAATAGATCCAAATGGTGGAAAAGGCAGATTTTTTCACAAAAAGACTTCATCATTATTATTTTGTTAACAAAAACCGATATCCCCCCTCCCTGGTTATGTCCTTGACTTTAATTGAGTTTCACCATAATTTAGTTCAGCAACATATGTAACCCCAGCACCATTCTATTTTTCTCTCGTAGCTTGCAGACGGGTGATCGTAGACCTACCAAATTTTGTACGGAAATTCTCCATGACAGGTCCCGACACACCTCGAAGCGATTTTTTCAAAATTCGAATTATTTTAGGAGATATCGATAAAAAACGTATCGCAAAAGGCTAATTTTTGCTTTCTGCCATTTCGTAATTATAACCCCACAGTAGAAAAAGCGACGATTAGGCTTATCTAGGTTGCCACATTCGGCAAGTTTATTAAATGATTCAGACTCTTGAAGTAAAAATAAAAGAATAACGATTTTTTTTTTTTTTTTTGTCTAGACTATTTATAAGGTTGTTTTTAAATTAAAATATCGTGCGCATGGGAAATCAGAGCAGGAATGAAATATTTTATACTCAAAAGAAAAATATTATTTAGAAATTTTGTACGGCTGATGTGCGATTTTGAGGAGATGATTCTAACGTTTGCGCAATTTATCGTCTGCTGAATACACCTGAGAATAAGTTTTTGAAATTTTCATTCAGTTGGAATTGTGCATTTTTCTGTGCAACTTTTCTCCATCTATTAATGACTATGTCATTTTATCTCTCACCCCCTTTATTGAAAATTGTATGAAAAATGTGTCCCAAAAATGCGACATAAAAGTATGCCACATAATTTTACATATACTTAAATACTATTAGTTCACAACAGCTTTAATCTATTGTTACACTATTTCGTAAGCTGTAGAATATGCATTACCAGTATTTTTCTATAAATAGGTTACAATAATAAAAATTTCAACATAGGGTTACCAGGCAAAATACTCGAAAGGTGCCAGATAAAATGACAGTCAATTAATATCGTTTTAATATGGCAATAATGAACACAAAAAATTAGGGGGTTCAGGGAGGGGGGGTGTCTCCCCCTGACGAGGCTCGAACAACCGAGGTTTTTCTAATGTATTACATCCAGAAAAAGGATGTTAGAAATACCAATTTTAATTTTGTTTAATCACACTCATGAATAATGATATACTTTCCAACTTAACGAAATAAGGAACGATAATAGGGAAGACCCATGGATTATAATACGCTTTTAATATATAGCACTTTTGTGCGTATTTAAAATCTGCAAGTGCTTCAGATTTTCTTACTTTTCTTTTTCCTTTCCGTTTTTTTTGATAAAGGCCAATATATCCAGAAGCTCTTCAGAATTAAATAGGACGAAAATAATTTGTTCTCTTTTGTAGGTTTTTATGATTTAACCATCTTATTTTTGTAACCAGGGGTGGCCCGACATAGTAAGCATCGCATCGGGGCGCCGGCTTCGAAGGGGCGTCATTTCGAACACAAAAACTAAGTAGAGCATAAAAGGGGGCATCTTTTTTATTTCAGCAGGGGGTGACACTTACCCTAGGGCCACTGCTGTTTGTAACCATTTTAATTTTAAATTCCAATCAGAATCTCAGAGATTCCAGTGCCAAGGAGGCCGGTGAGGAACAGGATTCTCTCCGAACAAGATTTATTAAGATGCGAACCAACTGGTCGCCGGAGGCGGCTACTATATATATATATATCAGGGACATAGCCAGAAATTTTTCATGGGGGGGGGGGGCTTACGACTACTGCAACTCCCATATATGCATACATGTGTGTGATAAGGGAGTGAAGAATATGCATTTTGTATGGTAAAAAATTCCTCAGGGGGGGGGAGTTATGACCCCCTCCTAACCCACCCCTTGGCTATGCCTCTGATATATATATATATATATATATATATAAATTACTTTTTCATTTCATTTATCATAGATAAAAATTTAGAAGAAAATGGACTGTGCATTCCTTCCAGCAAGAATTTACCGTCGTACACAGATACAACTGTGCCACATGTCATCTTGGGCGTTGAAGCATTTTAGTTAAAAAGATACATGATGAGACCATATCCTAGAGACGTCGCAAGACATAATAGAGAAAAAAAAATTATAACTACTGTCACTGCAGAGCCCGAAGAATTGTTGAAAACACCTTAGGTATTCTGGCTCAAAAGTTTCGAATTTTTCTTCCACCTATGCAGTGCGACAGCAATAAGGTAGTGTCTATAATAAAAGCCTGTTGCTGTTTGCACAATTTTATTCGAAATAAACAAATAGAAAATAATATTGAGCTTCATTTTGAAGAAAATGGGATGCCAAAGATTTCTGGTCTGAGAAATTTAGCTTATTCCCTAGAGGAAGAGTCAAGTGATGAAGACAATATGAATGCACATGAGGTATGTGAAATGTTTGCGAGCTATTTTGTATCCTACGTGGGACGTGTCTCTCGGCAAGATCATTTATTGTAATTTTTTTAATTGTTTTATCTTATTAATACTAATGTTCACAACAGGATATAAATAATAATTAAAAGGAATTTTGTAAGTTTCTTTTTCCCTTTATATTTAATGAAAGTATTTCATTTATATTTACCGTCTGCTTTTTCACATTCATTAGCTAATTTCTCCCAAACAGCTGTCTTCTTTTCTGCGTCCTTGAATTCCAGATGTCTTGGATCATATAAAATGGGGTAAGTCCTTACCATATATATATGAGATTTTTGGAATTCTCTTCAGACATCTGTTTAAAAAGAAACTTTTTGTGATAAGACGAGCATGTAAAACTAACAGCAAATATAATTTGACTTTAAAGAAGGAGACAGCTCTGTATTCTAAGTGTATAGACTTTCTCTATTTTTCTTTCTTTTTATCTTACTATTGTCTTGATTATATATGGGGAATGTAGAATGTAATGATTCTTTGCCTGCTGTTGCATTTAACAATGGAGGTGAAAATTCTAAAGTTTCAAATGTTTTCAATAATTTGTATGACAGTTATAAATGCTGTAAAGTTGAAATTTGGAATGGTGTGGTAATCTTTAGCTGGCTGTCATTCATTCAATATCTGACATAGTGAGTTGAAATTTACATCACTTTTTTCAACGTTCTGAGTTCTTCCATAAAATATATAAAATTACCATTTCAACTAGACACTGTTTTCATTAAAATTTAAGAAATTAAATTTTTAATAAATTAAAATCTGAATTTTTATTTTAAAGAATATGCTATTTAAAATTTTTTTTTAAATCAATATGAGTGACAAATTTTAAAGCAGTATCTTTTACAGTGGATTAGAAAAAGATTATTACTTACTCCTGAAAAATTATTTTAAGGTAGGAAGGGAGTTTTTTTTTTTTTTTTTTTTTTAACGGTAATAAAACTTAGGCTTTTACATGTGTCTAATTCGGTTATACTAAGACGGTTTTATTTTCCCTTTTCATGTACTATTGATAATTAACTATAGAGGTAATCATTTAGATAATATATTTAGATTTTATTTTATTGACAAGCTGATTATAATTATTATTATCATTTTATTGTTAAAAATTTATAGAATAAAAATAAAAACCGCAGTTGTTCGGCCCCCGAACAGCGAAAGCACACCGTCACGAGGCGGGCGATCACCGGACATCCGAAACGACACTCGTGGCGGTAGGACCTGTCTTCGGAGAGGCACTGGAAACACACCAAGATCCGACACATGATTGGAATAATGGATACTTGAAAAATTTCAAAGTCCCGTCAGATGAAACAAAGGGGAAAGTATAAGATTTTGCCAGGGCGTCCGCCAGGTAAAAATAATTTAATTTTTTTTTTTTCAGTTTCACCTGGTGGACGCTCTGACAAAATCTTACAGTTTCCCTTTATTTCATCTCACGGGACTTTGAAATATTCACCAAATCTTGAAAAATGTCTAACTCCCGTCATATGAAATAAAGGGAAACTGTAAGATTTTGCCAGGACGTCCACCAGGGGGCGTAAAAAAAAAAAATAATAATTTTTTTTTTTTTTTTTCGGCTTCAATATAAGCGGGATACTCCGAGAGAAAATTCGCATTCGCATTTGCGTCTGCCCATGCACTTGGCCTTTTTCTCGGGACGGATATCTCATTGCCGAAGGAAGAACTACTCTGATGTGCTGCCTGGCTCTTGGATTCTCTTGGATTACACAATACCATTCTCATGGATTACGCAATACCTACCTCGGATTACGCAATACCTACCTCATGGATTACACGCCGCCATTCTCTTGGATTACGCAATACCTGCCTCTTGGATGACTGTGCCGATAGACATCCGTCCCTGAGAGATTCCCAAAATTCTGATCCTTTTGCCGTATTCGTGACTGCAGTGTCGACTATTACTTCTCGCATACAAAATTTTAAGCTTTTAGCCGATGTTCGGCCGTCAGATCGCTTGTCCCCCCCGAGGTCGCGCTAAGACCCGAGAGTACAAGTTCTTGTTTGGTTACGGTCCCCACTGGGATCTACCAAATGTTCCTTGGGGCCGGTTACCATCTTGTCATTATTGGCCGGTGGTTTCACGGTCCGGCTGTCCACCGGATTGTAAGAGTGGTGTGCGGTCGGCTGATACTGCAAGTGGTCGACAACGCAGCCGTGAAATGGTTTAGTTTCACGGTCCCAGTCTCCCTTATAAAGTTTGGTGTGACGTTCAATCTGGGGACAGGCTCGCCGGGGTGGAGCGCTGAAGATGGACGGGATCATGACGACTGACCATCGGTTTTTTTTTGGCAACAACCGAGGCAAAAAAAAGACTTATTTTTTTATAAAAAAATTATAGTCGACACACCTTTGTAAGGCTTTTGTCAGTCGCCAAGTCAGATTATCCTAAATTTTTTGCAGCATCTCGGTTTCGGGAAAAAGGGGTTC
>JAWZYV010018720.1:0-475454 GCA_038373885.1 Cheiracanthium punctorium
TGGCGGCCATCTTGTTTAAATACCGTATAGCGCTAGCGGCATCCGCTAACCTTGGAGAAATAGCGGGTTACGTTAACGTTACACTACGGCCCGGTATACGTGAGCGTGCGCAGTAAGGTCGAAAACCAGTTTAAAGGATAGCGGTACCGTTAGCGGAGGAAAATACGCTATGAAAAAACTCCCTAACATCGAAGAAAATTTCGCTTAAATTCGCATTATTTCCTAAAAACGAAAATTTTGTACCTCAAGTCATGTATAATTTATTTTACGCTCAGCTGTTGAACACGAGTTACCTGAAAAAAGTTGTTAGCTTAATTTTTCGCGGTGTAAAAGTAATTAGCTGGTACAGTGAAATGTATGAGGTGCCTGTGCGTGTCGCAAGATGGTTAACTTTTAATCGCCAGATGAGCACTTTTCCACTACGAAAAACTCAGTCCTAATCCTAACTAAAATTATAAATGCGAAAGTGAGTTTGTTTGTTTATTTGTTTATGACGCTTTCACGCCTAAACCGCTGAATCGATTACGATGGATTTTGGTTTAGATATGGGACCCTGCAGAAGGTTATAGGCTACTTAGAATTTTAGATTTTTAATTACTTTTTTAATTATTAATTAAAAACCGTTTTTAAGTTGCCATGCTTGGTGAGTTTCGCCCGTATCAAATGATACATGTTTTGAGCTAACAAGAATGCTATTACTTCAATGAAGAAGCCCGTGCATCTGAAAAACATTAAATGCCACGGAAATTATGCCAGTTTTATGCCAAATCTATCTATCTATAATAATAAAAATGAATGTTTTCCAGACAAATCTACAGAAAGCAGAGCTTTGAAAATTTGAGCGCATATAAGCATGACTTCGGTAAAGTGCACCTGAGGCTCAGAATTTGAAATTTTAATTACTTTTCTAATTATTAATTAAAAATCGTTTTATAGACCGCACAAAATGATTTATGTTTTTGAAATAAAGCATAAATTCTATCTGTAGATTCACTTGCATCTGAAAAACATGAAATGGTATGGAAATTATGTTGATTTTACGCCAAATTAAAAAGCATTAGAAAGAAACGTTCAAATGTGTTTCTTAAAGTTCATAAATTTCCAAATCCTACCAATAATATAAATGTGTACGTTTGTGTGTTTAGATGTTTCTGACTGAATCACACAAAACTGGTTGAACGGATTTGGAATAATTTGTAATGAAGATAGCTTATGTCCTAGATTAACATACAGTCAACCTTTCATACATATAGCATAAATAATTCTTTTACAAAAATAGTCAAAATAATTCTAATGCATTGCGCTCTATGGAAATTTTATAGCTACTAATCCGATTCTAAGACTTTTTTCACTGATTGAAAGTTACACTATTCCTGAGTATTATTGTTTGTTTGCTTGTGGATTAAGGCCGATTGACTGCACTACGGTCCTATGTCTATATGGGGAATTCCTCTGTGGGGAACTTTTTAAGGGATGTTAGATCCCAGCCCGTATTTACGCGAGGTTTTGGAGAAAACCTCAGAAAACTGCGAGCGGCTAGGTCGACATGCGCGATCAGGGTTTGAACCTGGCACCTCCAGCCTTCCAGTTTTGAGAGCAGAACCTCTTAGACACTGGTGGGACCCTGAGGGTTATAGGCTACATTTTATGCATATATCACAAATCGTTCTTTTACAGGGGTACTCATAAGAATTACATTACGCTCTATGTGTATCTCTGTAAGTACTAAACCGATTCCAAAACTTTTTTCAGAGATAATAAGCTGCACTATTCTTGAGTATTATAGGCTAAAATTCATGCATGTAGCGCAAATAGTTCCTTTAGAGGAACACTCAAAATAATTGTAATACATTACGCTCTCTGGGTATCTCTGTAACTATAGAACCGATTCTAAAACTTTTTCGCTAATAGAAAGCTGCACTACTCCTGATTAACATAGGCTAAAATTCATGCATATAGCATAAATATTTCTTTTACAAGAACACCAAAAACAGTTCGCAAATACTGTCGTGTAACTGTTTCTATTCGCCAAATGCCTGAAAAAAAATCTAAATTTAGTAGCTCTGCATACTCTCTTATTTTAAATGAAATATACTACCATTATACGTACTTCATTTAAAATAAGTAAAAAGCAAATAATATTTAAATTCAGTTTCTTTTGTCGCAAACATATGTGTTATTCACACATGCTTCATTTCTCTCGGGACGTAACTTTAAAGCCGACGCGGACGAAGTTGCGGGTAGCAGCTAGTCTTTTTCATAAAACTGATAAAGTAAACTGTCACTTCACCAAATTTCAGCTTTTTTATCATTGTTTTACTTAACGGGTATTCTTTACATGTTGACGTATAATCCACCGCTATACAGCCGAAAGCAGATCATCGTCGACAGCTGACGTATAATCCACCGCTATAAAGTCAGCTGAATATTTTTTTTCATTAACGAAGAACGTGTAATTTTTTAAAAATTACTTTACATGTTTGGGTGGCATAGGTGGCTGCACCCACCTCAAATGCGCCAGCTGACGTTCACTTATGTTATATATATAACTAAAGTAGCTGCTACCCGCGACTTCGTCCACGTCGGTTTTAGAATTAGGTTCAGAGAAATGAAGCATGTGTGAATAACAAATATGATTGCAACAGGGGCGTAGCCAGAAATTTTTCATGGGGGGGGGGTTACGACTACTGCAACTCACATATATGTATACGTGTGTGTGGTAAGGGATTGAAGAATATACATTTTGTATGGCAAAAAATTTCTCATGGGGGGTTGTGAGCCCCCTAACCGCCCCCCTTGGCTACGCCCCTGGATTGCGACAAAAAAGACTGCATTTAAATATTATTTACTTTTTACTTATTTTAAAGGAAGTATACTGCATGGTAGTATACTTCATTTAAAATATAAAAGAGTATGCAGAGTTACTAAATTTAGATTCTTTTACGCATTTGGCGAATATAGTTAGTTAGGACAGTATTTGCGAACTGTTTTGGGTGTTCTTGTAAAAGAAATATTTATGCTATATGCATGAATTTTAGCCTATGTTATTTAGGAATAGTGCAGCTTTCTATTAGTGAAAAATCTTTTAGAATCGGTTCTGTAGTTACAGAGATACCCATAGAGCATAAAGATTACAATTATTTTGAGTGTTCCTGTAAAAGAAATATTTACGCTACATGCATGAATTTCAGCCTGTAATACTCAGGAATATTGTAGCTTTCTATCAGTGAAAAAAGTTTTGGAATCGGTTCAGTAGTTACAGAGATACACATAGAGTGTAATGTAACTCTTATGAGTATCCCTGTAAAAGAACTATTCGTGACATATGCATAAAAGATAGCCTATAATACTCAGCGCCCCACCACTGGCTGAGAGGTTCTGCTCTCGAAACAGGAAGGCGGGAGGTGCCAGGTTCAAACCCCGGTCGCGGCTGTCGACCTAGCCGCTCGGAGTTTTCCGTGGTTTTCTCCGAAACCTTGCGTAAATAAGGGCTAGGATCCCTTACAAAGTCCCCCACAGAGGGCATTCCCCATGTAGGCTTCGGACCCTAGTGCAGTCAATCGGCCTTAACCCACAAACAAACAAACAATAATACTCAGGAATAGTGCAACTTTCAGTCAGAGAAAAAAGTTTTAGAATCGGTTTAATAGCTACAAAATATTCATAGAGCGTAATGCATTAGAATTATTTTGAGTGTCTTTCTAAAAGAATTAATTATTCCAAATACATGAAAGGTTGCATGTATGTTTATCAAGGGCATATGCTATCATCATTACAAATTTTTCCAAATCCGTTCAGCCATTTTTGTGTGATTCAGTCACAAATATCCAAATACACAAACGTACACATTTGTATTATTGGTAGGATTTGGAAATTTATGAACTTTAAGAAACGCATTTGGACTTTTCTTTCTTATGCTTTTTAATTTGGCGTCAAACCAACGTAATTTCCGTAACTTTTCATGTTTTTCAAATACATGCGATTTTGCAAATAGAATTTCTGCCTTATTTCAAACTTAGCTGCGTGCCCGTTCTTCGCACGGTAGTAAACAAAAATTTTCCTAACATGTGTAATTCCAATTAATTCCAGTGATGTGAAATGTAAAATAAAATCAAAATTATTTGACTCATGAGGTAAAGTTTGCGTCATGAGTACTAACCTGGCATCATTGCAATGTAATGACTCAAAAAACTACGCTGGTGTCATTCGCGATCAGAAAAGCGAAAAGTTTAGCGGTTTGCAGAGAACTCTTGACTTTCAAAATGTGTTATTTCTACATCATACTGTTTTTTAGGTTCAAGTTGTAGCATTAAATACCTCAGCCACTACATGAAATGGACAACCGGTTATTTAATAGCTGCGTACCCGCTCTTCATACGGGAAGCGAATATTTTACTAAAATCATATCTGCATGTGACAAAACAGAATTTAATTTCTAAAAACGTTCAAGTTATCTCCTCTGTTGAAAGTACTGCGGGATATATCAACGCAAATTAGAATTACTTATCGTTCAGTTGATTGTAAAACAACCCTTGAAAAGGGATAAAGGTAAAATCATACAAGACGGTGCCCCTCATGTAAACACGGCGATAGCCGCTGGAGCTTGGCGATCGCCAAGTGCGAGCGCTACAGACCTTGGCGCCAAGCCACCCTGGCGACCGCCAAGCTCCAACGGCTATCGCCGTCTTGTGACGAATAAACACTAGTTATATACCACTAAAATTTTACAAAGAAACACAAATTCTAAGTAAATGGCACTATATAAAACAGTCAAATCCACAACAAAACATTAGAAAAAGTACAATTAAAGAAGCACTTACCTCACTTTTCCCCCCCATTCTATATTCCACACATCGACTAACACATTCTATATTCCACACACATACTAACGAAGAAATTCCCCGAGACGCTCACTAACTTACGGTAAAGGGTCCGTAAAACGGAATCAAAACCACAAGGAAAATCCAACACAAACTTATTCGACTCAGAATCAAAGAACACCAAACTTCAATCTTCATGCAATTAACACTAAATGAAAATTCTATACTTCAAATGCACCGCGTTTAATTATCAGAATTGCCACTCAGATTCTGATTTAAAAAAAAAAAAAAAAAAAAAAAAAAAACGATTTTCCAGACCAACATGTGATAAAAAATCCAGACGATTTTCAAGTTTATGACGTCAGCTTTACATATGTTCTCCAAGGGCGGAACCAGAAGCCTGCTAAATATTGGTAAAAGCCCCATTTATGTAGTGTAAAAATATTTTTCTCGGAGGGCGCGCGAGCCACTCTGCGAGACCCCAAAAAAAACATCAGTGGGTCCGGCCACCGCCTCAAAGGGCCGCCTCGAAAATATGCTATCGTGGGCCCCTCTGCGAGACCCCAAAAAAACATCAGTGGATCCGGCCATCGCCTTCAGGGGCCCCCTCGAAAATATCCTAACGCCGGCCCCTCTGCGAGATCCAAAAAAAACATCAGTGGGTCCGGCCACCGCCTCAAGGGGGTCCCCTCGAAAATATGCTAACGCGGGCCCCTCTGCGAGATCCAAAAAAAACATCAGTGGGTCCGGCCACCGCCTCAAAAGGGCCCCTTCGAAAATATGTAAAGTGTAAGGAATCCACCAGAGGCGCCGACCCAAGGGTTTACGGCTTTAATCCCTCTGGGGAAACATTTATTTATAATCATAAAAATACAAACTATGCCGCAGGCAGAACTCAGAAGCCTGCGGCAGAACAAACAACAAAAGAACATAAAAAGTCAAAATAATAAAAATAAGAACAAAATGATCAACCTCCACAATGGCTTCACCAGCACTGTCTACCATATCTACCAGGCACGAGCAACGATTGTTTTATAATGTCACCTTAGCTTTTTTTTTTTTTTTTTTTTCAGTGCGCCAAGATTTAGGCCATTATCACTGCCATTATTATTATTATTATTATTATTAATTACAACACCGGGGGAAAGCTAAGTATATCTAAATTTTATATTACTGTACAGTTCTATTAATCTATTGTAGTTATCTTTTATTAAGTTCATTATTCTATTTATCTGTATTATTTGTATAAAATTTTGATATTCCGTTACATTATTGTTTCTGCGTATGTTATGTGGCATTAGGGGACAGCCTCCAAACACAAACTGCAGCGGGTCACCCAGGGACCCGCAGTTACAATTTTCGGTGTTCCTCTTATTAATCCTTTTTAAATACTTTGGGAAGCTGCCCCCACCAGTAATGAACTTAATTGCTATTGTATTGTTGATATCAATATTATGTTTAATTTTAGGTATGAAGTTATATGTATATCTGCCTGTTTCACTGTTTTTCCACCAAATTTGCCATTCAGAATCTATTTGTTCATTTATTAAATATACTATTTTTGAACGTGGAACCGATAGTGTTCTATTGCTTATAGGATGATTATTTGTCAAAGGTAATTTGGCCAGTTGGTCTGCCTTTTCATTCCCCCAGTGTCCCACATGAGCCTTGATCCATATCATAATTATCCGTAGATCACTATTGTTTTTTAATAGATTATATAATTTGATTAAGATTTCAGTATAGGGACACAGAGACTTCAATTTCTCCACCGTGGACCTGTTGTCAGTGTAGATCTTAATAGATTTGAAGTTATTCGACACCGCCCATTCCAAAGCTGTAACTATTGCGAGTTGTTCGGCTTGGTATATGCTGTTATATATGTTTATTCTTTCTGAATATTCTTTTATAATTTTGTTATTCTCTGCACATGCGATATAGCCGTTGATCATTTTCGAGCCATCTGTGTATATTTTTATGTATTTGTTGTCTATTGTGTCATTTTCTATTGAGTCTATAAAAGTTACTTGTTTGTTTATTATATTACATTCCGGATATTGAAAAGAGGGGATAGTTTTCTCTATAGTGTAGTTTTCGGGGAGATCTGCATGTTGTATATGGTTATTTAATTTTAGTGCTTTATATTTTTCTATCTCCCTTTTTAGTACCAGTTCGATGGGAGGTATTTCCAGGATGGCACATAAAGCGGAATGGGCGGTATTGGCATTGGCCTTAGATATTTTAATTAATGCTAATTTTTGGATTGCCCACAGTTTGTATACCGAATCCCTGGTGAGATTGGAGGCCCAAGCGGGGGCAGCGTACGAAATTTGTTTCTCAGTAACTGTTTCATACCAAACTTTTAACATTTTAGGACGGACCCCCAAGGACACCCCACTAACCAGGGACATATTATTGATAAAGGTTGTTACTTTTTCGTTGAGGTACTTTATATGGGGTGTAAAAGTTAACTTATCGTCTATTATAACTCCTAAGTATTTTAGTTCATTTACCGATTTTATCTTTTGACTATTTAGTTTATATCGAGCTTTTGTTCTTGATTTAATTCCTATGGTGATCGCCTGAGTTTTTTGTACAGATATATTTAATTTTAGTTCGTTACAGATATTATTTAATTTCAGTATTTTTTGGTTTGTTTTAGTTTGAAGCTTTGCTATTGTATTTTCTGATTCTAATAGTACAAAGTCGTCAGCGTGTGCGAAAAAATTATTGTTTCCATCATCCATTTGTTTTAATACGGTATTAGCGGCGATCAGCCATAGGAGAGGGCCTAAACAGGAACCTTGTGGGCAACCCTTAAATATATTGTACGTTGTTTGACCTGTACAATTTTTGACTATTATTTTCCTGTTATTTAAATAATCTTTTAAAATCATTTTTAAATATTGTGGGAGGGGTGAGTTATCTATTTCTTTTTTTATTATATTCCATTCTATGTTATCAAATGCGCCCTGGATGTCAAAAGACACCAGGACAGCATATTTATGTATGGATTTCAGTTCTTTTAACCGGCCAACCACCAAGTACAACAGGTCCACCGTTCCCCTGCCCTCTCGAAAACCGTAAGGGTTATCATGGAAGTAGTTTTTGCTTTCTAGAATGGTCATGACTCTTCCTTTGATCAGTCTTTCCAATATTTTCGCAGCAGTACTTAATAGGCTAATTGGTCTGTAGGATTTCGGTTGTTTTGGGTCTTTATTATTTTTCTTGAAAAATATAACCAGGGCTATTTTCCAGGCATCCGGAAAGGAACCAAATTTGAGACAATTATCATATATATTTAATAAATCAGGCTGTTGATTGATTTTCAAATTTTTAATGATATTCATGTCTATTTTGTCCAGTCTGGATGCCTTTTTGGGATTTTGTGCAGCTATTGCTCTTAAAAGTTCAGTATCAGTCAAAGGTTCATTGTTGTAGTCGAGAGGAATAGGATCAGGGAGCTGCAGATGGACATCAGAGGCAATCGGGCTATTATCTGTGTTAGATGTCTGAAAATGTGTGTTTACCAAAGAATTCATAATAGTCTCAAAGTCATCCGTTATGGTATTATTATCAAAAACAGTTTCGAGAAAGCAGGAGTTATACAGGCCCTTAGCAATTTTGAAGCACGAGCCATAGGTTTTACTCTGCTCTATACAGAATGTTTTCCAGGACTGTTCCTTAGCTATATTTATTGATTTTCTATACTCGGCTCTGACCCTATTGTAAGTTATTTTCAGGTTGCTATCTTCTGGATTGTTTATTTTCCTTTTATATAATGCCTTTAGTTTGTTTCTTTTTATTGCTAGCTCTTGGTTCCACCAACTTATTTTAATTTTTATATTCTTTTTCTTAAATGATCTTTCATTTATATTGATCCAAGTTTTGTGTAGTTTATTGAAAATTGTTTGAAATTCTGTTCTATTGTTATTGTGTTCCAGGTCTTGTATTATGGGTTTCATATAACTGTTCCAGAGATAATTGAATTTTTTAAAATTACTGAATTTTGTTTTGTATTTATAGTCATTTTTTATCTTTAACTTAAAATCTAATTGTGTGTGTGTATATCGATGGTCAGAGCCGTTTTCGTCTAGTAGTACCTGCCATTGTGCTATGTTATTACTGATATTATGGGAAACTATTGTTAGATCAGGGTGTCCTTTATCACCTATGTGTGTGAAAGTAGCAGGGGCCATGGGGTCGTTGACAACTACCAAGTCCAATTCACATACAAACTCTTGTAAAAATCTTCCTCTTTCATTCCTACTCCCATAGCCCCACAGGGTATTATGAGCATTAAAATCCCCGCATATTATTATGTTTTCTAATCTGTCTGTTATGTTTTTCCAGTTGGAACAGTCCTGGACAAGATCATCTCTCGGGGGAGTATAGTGAGAGGCTACTATTAGATACTTTTTGTCATTATAAATCTTAATAAATACGTTATTTTCACTAATTTCTATAGCCAGGGCCTGTATATTTTGGTCTATTAGAAGAATTCCACACGTATTAGCTTTTGATCTGAAGTCCCTGTAGCCCATAGGGCAACCATATAATTTCTCATCCTTTAAGGCCGGATCTTGGTATGCAACAATATGTATTTTATCTATGGACTTGTATATATTATTTACTTCATTTAGGAAATTTATTAACTGTAAATTAGCATTTTTGCAGTGATTCAAATTGATTTGTAATATATTTATTTTTTCTATAGAGGTTGCAATAGAATTGTTAGTAGCCATTAAAATAAACGAAAAGGTAGAAACAAGTGAGTAGAGGTAGGCTCATATAATTTTACAGTAGTTTTCTTATTAATGTAAGCGTAAGGGAAAAAAAAATCTATTTCATGCATTTTCCCTTCTTTTTTTTCCCTTTTTTTTTTTTTTTTTTTTTTCGTGTGTGTGTTTGTTTAATTTGTTTTATATTTTATTGGTTGCCCTTTATTCTTCGGCTCTGTAATATTAAGTTATCTTTGTATGTTCTATAACAGGGACACTGCGGGGAATCAGCTCTATGTTTGTAATCTATTCCCCCGGTGTCGTCGTGTACCTCATAGCAATTCCTGCATACATAATCATCTACGTTACATTTTCTAGTGTCATGATCCAAAGAGCATCTGGCACAGAACTGTCTTTCTGAGGTGCAGTTGTATATTCGGTGTCCTAATCCCTGACACTTCACACAACGGGGGGCATCCACAAATAGAACAACCTTTACCCTATTCATGTGTATACAAAACTTGTCCCTTTTTAGTAGCTCATCTTTAGTATAACCATCCACGCCTATGATCCATGATACGATGTTCTTAGAGCCTAGAGGACGTATTGCCTCTATCTCATAATTTTCATCAATAAGCCTTATATCTTCCTCTATCATTTCTGCTGTTGTCTCTTTTGGGATCGCTAATAGCATCAGCTTATGGGTAGTATGCTTTTCTTGTTTTATGTTATATAAGTTTGTGACATTTTCTATTCTCGCCATAGCTGTGCTAAGATGCTCCGCTTCTGCTTTTGTTTTCATTTTTAGTACTATTTTCTTGGCCCTATGTACAAATATAATGTCTTGTGGTTTTGCATTTATATTATTTTTTGTCATTTCTTCTCTTATGGTATTTCTTATGTCTATCGGGTCGTCCTTTCCACTTTTGCTAGTTACACTTATATTGTATTCTTTTTTGCCTTCTTTATGTCCATTTGTTGTTGCGGCCTGCCCCTTGTCCTCTATCGCTCTATGCATCTTCAATTCTGCTACTTTATCTTGAAGTTTATCGATCTTCTCGACTACCTCTCCGGCCACCACATCAGCGTACGTCATGTCTTTCGTTGTTTGCTCTAATTGCTTTATTGCCTCATTATATTTAAATGCTGCCACTGCCCCCACTCTACAGATGTCGTATATCATGTTCTCTAATTCTGAGACAGTTTCTTTACAGAAACATTTCTTGTTTTGTACATACTCCAACATTTTTTTCTTAATACTTGCCCTCATTGAATTCATTACTCCCATTATTCCTCTTGCCTCAATTTTGTCTTCTATTTCTTTATCGAATGGAATCGGGCGTAGAATAGATTTTGAGAGTGGCGTAGGGATCCTTGATGTTGCTGCTTCCTGGCCTGAACCCGACACTGAATGGCCAGCTGCGTTTGAGGCTTTTTGTGACTCAAATAATTTCGATGATTCCTCATCCGCTGTTTTTGGCATTTTAACTATTTCTTCCAAAGATCGTCGCGACACAAATCAGTATCAGTATATTTAATATTATTTACAGTAATAAGATAGGTTAATGTCAATAGTTTGAATATTCTATACAATACAATATTCTAAACAATATAATAGTACAATTTACATATACCATATGCTTATTGCTCTCTATGTAAGATTTATGCAATTAGTACAATATATACACAATTATTTACTATTAACCAATTAATTGTCCAAAATACTAACACATAAAATTGAGATAATACCACTAAATATATACACTATTTACAATATATCCACAACACATCAACTTGTTTTAGATAACATGGGATACCCGGGAATCGTACCCAATAATGCTTGAAAACAGAACAATATTAAGGGTGTACCTTGGAATCGTACCCAATTGCCTGTAGGGGCACACGTGGACTCCAACCCTAATTATCTGGAGTATGACCGAAATCCATTAGTTTCTTGTCCCTAGTCGAAAAAATAATGACTGGTAGGGATCTTGCCGACTCCGATATCTATATCAAAAATTAATTTTTGGCAACCAGTCTTTTTAAATCCTATATGTGTGTCTGTCCACCTCCCCGAATATATAATTGATTTATTGAAATTCTAAAATTTTTTAAAATTATGAATATTAATATTCGCAATTTCTTTAATATTTTCTATTTTTATTCAACAATATATTTAATTTTCTTCTCCTTTATATCCTAGACAGTTTATTTATAATCCATATCAATTTATATCACAGGGCAGTCAGTATATAAGCACTTTATAGTTACACTAAATTACTACGATATGCTCGTGCCTGATTATATCTTAATATATACGTCAGTGCTGGACTTACCCCTATTCCTTGTTCTTCGCCGTTCACTTTTCAGTCAAAGACTCATTCCGGGTCTCCTCTGCTGGCGGGAAACTGTTCTGGCGGGACACTTTTTGGCGCGCAATCCAGAGAAACGTAATCACTTCACATAAACATATCTATAATTCACGATCTAATGAAGTTATAAGCACACCACTTACATCAATTCAATCCCTAGGATGCAGAGAATCCTCCGGTACCAATTTACTTTCAATATAACAGCACAATATCACATATTAGAGCAATTATCCAACTTCGACGAAAAATTTTCCCGCTGATGAGCAAAGATTTTTTCAACACTTCATATATCCACTTAAATTTGATGAAACACACACAAATAATATATCCGTTGATTCCTTATTACTTGTACATTACACACATATCAAAATCATTACCATCTACTCACTTTATATCACAAAAAATAAGGTAAAATTAGAGCTCCATAAAAACGCGTCCGATTGTCGACAGACCGTCGGGAACCGGGCGGTATATCCTAAAATATCCTAACGCGGGCCCCTCTGCGAGATCCAAAAAAAACATCAGTGGGTCCGGCCACCGCCTCAAGGGGGTCCCCTCGAAAATATGCTAACGCGGGCCCCTCTGCGAGATCCAAAAAAAAACATCAGTGGGTCCGGCCACCGCCTCAAAAGGGCCCCCTCGAAAATATGTTAACGCGGCCCCTCTGCGAGACCCAAAAAAACATCAGTGGGTCCGGCCACCACCTCAAGGGGGCCCCCTCGAAAATATGCTAACGCGGGCCCCTCTGCGAGACCCAAAAAAAAAAACGTTAGTACAAGTTGAAGCAAATTAGAATAGTAGACGAAACAGGAAAAAACGAAAAATAACAATAACGCATGCGCAAAACGCAAATTAACAGCTTAATGACGTCAAATTGAGCAAGCGAATTCGTTACATTCATCGATACATACATTTGAAAATATGCTAACGCGGGCCCCTCTGCGAGACCGAAAAAAAAAAACATTAGTACAAGTTGAAGCAAATTGGAATAGTAGACGAAGGAACAGGATAAAACGAAAAATAACAATAACGCATGCGCAAAACGCAAATTAACAGCTTAGTGACATCAAATTGAGCAAGCGAATTCGTTACATTCATCTGCTTACGTCACACATACACAGTAGCTAGATTAAAAAACAACTATTACGCATGCCCGAAAGTGCAAGAAATTTCGCATCTTTCAATAGTTCTAAATTATCCAATTTACGATATTTGACGCAGTATCATTCCTCCAAAAAAAACGTCGCCAAGCTCTACACATATCTTTATGGTTGCCAGTCAAACTACCATCGGCAGGGTACTTTACTAACGTTGAACATCGCTCACGATGTCGCCAGAACCAAGGGGCACCGGATACGGAACATAGGCCGGTATAAATAGAACACTTTTAATTTCATGAAATATTTATTAACGTGGTATATCGTGATTTATTCATATTATCCTTACAAATGTACTACCTATTACGTATATTAATACTATCTATCTTCGCTTCTCCCTCTTTAATGGTCAATTTAAAGAAACAGCTTACAGTATTTGGCACAAATGGGACCTTTTTATTCTATGGCGATTCTTTGCAATTTACGCATTACCATAAACATAATTCATTTCACACAATGGTTGCTATTAAGGAAGCTCTCCATACATATTTAATTTAGCATAGTTGTGAAAGATTGGGTTTTTTAGCACCGCAAAACAATTCATCTCACCGTGGTGAAAAATATTCAAGGGGGTGCCAATTTAAATATTCATGTATCCAATATAGCAATATCTTATAAATCCTCCATAGTTCTGTCTATTGAAAACATCAAACTTTGTAATCTCTAGGAGCTATTTAGAATCGCTATAACTGTGGCAGGACGTTAGAGTTGCAGAGTTTACAAATTTCACGCATTTTTTTAAATTTATGACGTTACTGTTTAACTACAGTAAAAGATACCCCAATTGGTTGAGGGAGTTAATTTGGATATTTCTCTCGTTAGCTTTCAAACGGTATCATATTAAAATTTACAACAACGTTGAATTTTTTTTTTTTTTTTTTTTTTCCTTTATATAGGAATAGGACACTATGGAGGAACGTAATCCAACGTTAAAATAAAACTATACTCGCAACATGCATATGTTAGGAAACATATATGCCTGCGACATAATAAAAAAGTAAATAGAAAATTTTTAATATATCCAGCTTTAAAACGAACTTTGTAGCTTTTAAAATGAAGAACATTTTCAGCTGCGTCAAAATATTTCAATTTTTAAATAAGCAACGGGTTAAAATGCCACTTATAATAATAATAATCATGAATTTCTCAGTTTATTTCTAAAGTAAGTTTTAATGGTTTTAATCAAAATATCGCCTCCTTGTGTTAAAAAAAATAAAATAAAGAGCAGGGATAAATGCGTTAAAATTGTCGCGTAATTTTTACGTATCTTAAAGCATTTGACGTCATAGATCCTCACTTTCCAATTGAAATTCCGATATCCCATTTAAAAACTCGATTGGTTGGAAAAAAAACCCTTTTTTCTAATCCTTTTTGTAGCAACGCAGCCAAATTATCTCGTGCCATGATCAATTAATGTAAAGGCGTGAGATCTCCCCGTTGATGCTATTAAATTCTAAACATTAGGTTACATTAAAATTCGTAAAAAATCACCTAATTTAGATAATGTTTTCGTTTTTATTTTAAAAGAGGGAGAAAGGAATGTTTCACGATCTGTCAAAATATCAAAAAGTTATGTCGGATAGAATTCAAGATGCGACAGTTTTAAAATTATTTTACGAAAAAATTTGCCGAAACACATGCTTAGTAAAAAAATTCCTAAAAAATCGGTAAATCAAGTTACGTATTCAGAACAAACTGTTTTCAAAAGAAAATTTTCTCCTCTATCCGATGGTACAAAATGCCGTTTTGCTGCGAGCGTGGTTTCTGCCGTTATTACGAATTAGGTAAGAAAAAATGCCAAAAATCGAACAAAACATAAAATAAAAAAAATTCTAGGTCGAATTTTGAAAAAATCGCGTCGAGGTGCACAACTACATATTTAGAACTTCCCGAGTACCAAATTTGGTGTTTCTAGGTATAGCCGTTTGTCCGTAACGCCGCCGACACACACACACACACATACACACACAGAGAGACACACACACAGACTTCTTTTATAATAAGTAGAGATAGAGAAGAATAAATTATTTTGTGCGGGCGAAACTCGCCAAGCATGACCACCTAAAAACGGTTTTTAATTAATACACAGAAAAGTAATTCCCATTCTCCATTTCTCAGCCTCATGTGCGCTTTACCTAAGTCATGGGCTTATATGCTCAAATTTTCAAAGCTCTGCGTTCTGTAGATTTGTCTGGAGAATATTCATTTTTATTATTATTATAGATAGATGATTCGGCCTAAAGCTGGCATAATTTCCGACGTATTTAATGTGTTTCAAATGCACGCGATTCTTCAGTGAAGTAATAGCATTCCTGTTAGTTCATAACATGAATCATTTGGTACGGGCGAAACTCGCCAAGCATGGCAACGTAAAAACGATTTTTAATTAATAATTAAAAAAGTAATTAAAAATCTAAAATTCTAAGTAGCCTATAGCCTTCTACAGGGTCTCGTCTACCTCTATACCAAAATTCATCATAATCGATTCAGTGGTTTACGCATTACGCATGAAAGCGTAATAAACAAACAAACAAACTCACTTTCGCATTTATAATATTAGTTAGGATTAGGATAGGATAAACTATAGGACGAGATTTCAGATTTTTTGTTATTGGCCATCAAAAATGCCAGCTGACTCTCGGACTATTAGGTCATAACATGAATCATCTTATACGGGCGAAACTGGCCAAGCATGGCAACGTAAAAATGGTTTTTTATTTAATAATTAAAAAAGTAATTTAATATGTTGTTACGAATTTTCGGGGCAACCCCCAGCTCTCGGGCTTAAAATAGTTTAAAATTCGTATTCTACGCTTCAAATAGATAAATTTTGCTTTTTGTTGCATCAAAATCGGCCAATTAGAACCGCAGATACTGAGGTTTTGGTTTCCCATTCAAATACACGGGGTTTCTAGAAAACTCGAGAAATATTGGTCCTAGGGTTTAGATCTCTTCACTTTTGGGGACTTATTTTTTGCGCCAAATTTGGCGATATATCGCCAAAAGTCGCCAAGCTTGGCGACTTTTGGCGCCAAATGACTTTTTGGTCATTTGGCGCGATTTTCCCAATGGGGCCTGGAAGTTGTTTTTCCTGCATTAAAAACGTATAATAACCTAACATTTCTCTTCTATGACGTAATCAAAATTCACGCTTTATGTAGAATCCTCGAGAAATGGACTTCTGGAAGCTGCTCGCAGCCCCGACAGTTCAGCGAGAGTTGAACGCTCAATGTGTGGAGAGCTCTCAGTACGCTTTGTGAATTGATAGTGCTATAGAAGCTGTGTTTTAGCTTGCTTTACGAAGCTGTTTTCAAAGTGCTGTGTGTAAATTCTTCATCGCTGAGTCTTGATAGACTGTTAGTGTTATTTCTCGTATATATTTCCTGAATTTTTGCCTGTGAAAGTGACTTATTTTGTGAGAGAAATACAGCATTTGTGAGAGCTTCTGATCTAAGCGAACTGTTAAAAGCACATTACTGCTACATTGTGCTTGTGAATTGTGTGCAGCTGATTGTTCTACGAAGTTCTAGAAGCAATAAAGTTTGTGTTCCATCCTGACAAGTGACTTTTTACTTGAACTTTTTCCACCAACTGGACTTTAGAACGACGAACCCCAGAAATAGCAGAGTAATTCCGCAACAATATATATTTAAGTAAGTATATATATATAACAGGGGCGTAGCCAGACATTTTTTATGGGGGGGGGGTTACGACTGCTGCAACCCACATATATGCATAGGTGTGTGTGATGAGGGAGTGAAGAATATACATTTTGTATGGCAAAAAATTCCTCATGGGGGGTTATGACCCCCCTAACCCCCTCCTTGGCTACGCTCCTGATATATAAAAAATTTACTATATTATAATTTCTTTTTTTAATTATTTTACATGTAGCTGAGGCGGCTACACTCCCCGTTACTTTATCAGCTGACGTTCATTTTCTTTACTTACAATCACGCTTACAATATAAAATAAACCAAAGTAAAAAATCTGAGATTTTTGCGATGATGAGCCCAAAACGGTATCTGGCTCCCTGACTACGTAACGGTTTAATTTAACGAACACTCTCAACGTTTCAACTTTTGGAAAGTGTTAAAAATGGCCGATAACAATAGGAGCGGACAGTAATGTTTCCCAGCATATCGGAATCCGGGAATCTGCGGAGTTCAAACGACATTTCGAAATCGAAAAACAAACACATCACTCGCAAAGATTGCAAAATAATCGTGGGATCTTACTGCGATTTGCTGGGAATAATCCCCCTCCCTCCCAAACGTGTCGGATGACTGATCTGTTAAAGAGATGATCTTCTTAGCAAGTACGAAAAATTATATTCCAGAAAAGTTTGGATATTTGCACCGTAGTGACTTTTCATGCCTTGACGATTTGCGAATGCACATAATTGATCATCGTTTCCGATTGTGGTTTCCATTAAAACAGTTTTCCATAGATTTTTATGCATAATCCGTGGCAGATTGGCGTATTTAGCACAGAAGCGGCTCCAGACTGAATTCTCGAACATTGTGCTTTTTACACAGGTCTAAATGCAAACTGAACGGGAGAAATCGTAAACTATGCAAATCTAAAGTTGTAAAACAAAATTTCGGAGGGGGCCATTGCCCCCACTGACTGCCCTAGGGCTGCCCTTGGTTTATCACCCCGAAATATTTAATTTCGCCGTCGGTGGGAGCGAATAATCATGCTGTAAAAGCACTGAAAACGTTTTCGCGAGATTCATCACCATTTCGCACCATCTTCGCGAAATATTTCAGTTGCTTAGCCTAGCGACTGAAATATTTCGCGAAGATGGTGCCATGGTGATGGTGAAATTTTATGGGTCGCTATAATTCAGAAGTAACGGAAACGGAACAACTTGCATATTTGCCACCCATTGGCGACATTTTATTCTTTGGCAATTTATGCATGCGCACAATCAGGAATAATTCCGTTACCGGGGGCAGGGTACTTACGTATTATCCCGGCGGTCCGCCAAGACGAGCGATTTTTTGCCGAGATAAATGCCGGGCACATGAAATTATCAATGGTTTTGAATACGATTGGCAACTCATTCGACGAAAAAACAGTTTGGCGGGAATGACCGCAGGGATAATACGTAAGTACCAGGGTGGGTTTAGTTGGCCACTTTTTTGTTGCCAACGTCTAACCCATTAAGGTTGCCGTTAAAACAGTTCTCGGTGAAAATGTGCTTTAGCCCACCGCTTGGCGATTGTCAACAAACTGGCGAGTTGGCGCTTTTCTGTAGAACGTCTCGGAGATTGCAACCTCTTCTGCTCTGTTCAGTTCATAATTTCTGGGTTCCGTTATTTTGTTTTTTCTCGTTCGGCAACGCACGTATGACGCAAAAGGCTGTGAGATGCAGAAATTGAGGAAGCCCGCTTGATTTTTACGATTATTTTCCCAAGATGTACCGCAGATGCATCTTGGGAACAAAATGGCGATTTAGGAAAACCAAATATTTTTAAAAATGGAACTATTTAAAGTAAAAATAACAAACTATTAAAAACAAAAGAGGAAGGGCCCCTCGAAAATATACAAACGCTGGCCCTTTGCGAGACGAAAAAAAACATCAGTGCGTCCGGCCATCGCTTGCTCCGGAAGGGCAACCTCATGCCACCCCCCCTCGAAAGTATGCATAAGAAGCAGTTTGCGAGACCCAAAAAAACATCAGTGGGTCCGACCATCGCTTTAGGGGCCCCCTCGAAAATATGCTAACGATGGCCCTTTGGGAGACCATCAAAAAACATCAGTGGGTCCGGCCATTGCTTAGGGGCCTCCCTGAACATATGCTAACGCTGGCCCTTTGCGAGACCATAAAAAACACCACTGGATCCGGCCATCGCTGTAGGGGACCCTACGAAAATATGCACCCCTTGGCCCTTTGCTAAACTAAAAACATCAGACTATTATGTACACCCTCAAAAAAAAAAAAAAGAATTCGAGAACGCACAACTCAACAGAAACATGAAAATTTGAGTATATGTAACATGTATCCTAATTCATATTTTATAATAAATAATTTTTAATGCATGAAATAAACGTAAGAAGTCTCACTTCTACTTGAATACTTTTATGACAGGGGGGTAGTAATCGTTAACTACACAAGTTGGAGCAAATTAGAATAGCTAGATTACGAAATAACGAAAGACAGCAATAACGCATGCGCACAAATTCAAATTAACAGATTAATGACGTCAATTTGAGCAAACGAATTCGTTACATTCATCTGCGTACGTCACACAGTAGCTGAAATAAAATATAACAACTAAGCATGCGCGAAAATGCACGATATTTCGGATCTTTCCACAGTTCTAAAATATCCAATTTGCAATATTTGGCGCATTATCGTCCCTCCAAAAAAATCATCTCCAAGCGGTGGGCTGAAGCACATTTTAGCCCAGTTCTCCATATATTCTAAGCACAATCCTTGCAGATTGGCGTATATGGTGGCGCGAAAAGCTTTGTCGACATCTGGCTTGGCGACCTGCGACCGCTTACGGAATTATTCCCGCACAATCGATAATCATTTCCCTTTAAAATTGCCATTGAAATATTTTTTTAATATATTCGGTACAGCTTAAATACTTGCCACTAACGCGAAATGAAATACTTTGCCGTGGTATATTGGCAATCTGCCAAAAGGATTATTCCCCGTAAGAATGTATGGAGAGCTGCTTTAAGGGCAACTTTAACGGGAAATGATGATCGATTATGCGCATGCGCAAGTCGCCAAATCATTAAAAGTCGCCATGGTGGTAAATATCCCACCTTTTTCATACACTGTTATGCATAATTCTTGGCAGACTGACGTATTTAGCACCAGTTTGCACAAATAGTTCATCTCGCAGTGGACGGCAAATACCCAAGCTGAACATTTAAAAAAAACTTACCCATAAAACTATACTAGTTATCTTCAAACATATTCTTAGACAGCGTGTTGAAAATCGTAAACGTGGTACTTCGATCTCCATTTAAAAACTCTTTATTTAAAATGGAAAGTAAAAATCGCAAAAACTTTCCTTTTAATTCTTTATTCAAAGTGTATTCTTTAGATGGGTCTCAGCTCGTTGTTTCCACATATCACAAGTGGCATCGACTGTATTTCGGTGCTAACCACTGAGCTAGGGGCGGCATTTGAGTTTTCCATTTGGAGGTGCGAGATTTGATGTATGAAAATCCAGAATATGGAATAAATAAAATGTTTGATAAATTTGGGGAGTCGACCGCGCCTCCTATTTACCTCCGCTGCACTGAGCTGCACTCCATTGTGTGGAAATGTTGATCAGTGGTGATAACAAGCTCTCCCTGACATTAAAAAATTACGCCACGAACAAAATAATTCCTCCAGCTCTGGAATTCCAATTTGTCGGAAATATTCACAAAACATTGAATTAGAACAGGCACCCTCCTCCACCTCCCCCTGGAGCGTAGCCAGAATTGTCCGACCGAATTGTCCAGAATTGTCATAGGATTATTCCCAGCAAATCATTTTCAAATTGCAAGTGAGAGTGACGTCATTTTAATATTGCGAATTTTCATTATATTCATGATATTAAAGTGACGTCAACATCGCGATTTCAAAACGAAATACAGTAGCCCCCCCCCGCCCCATAACATGGGTTCATACAATACGGATTCGTAAAACACGGCGAAAAAATAGCGTTCGTGTTCCTATAGCACGTAAAAAGACTCGTACAGAACGGTAAAATGAGACAGATGTTTTGATTTTATCACGTTTTAGCTCCAGTAATTAATATAGCTTTTGAATGGACGCACTCAACACCACTGTGTTTCTTAGGTGTGCAAAAAAGTTTTGCAGCGATTACATCACTCCAGGTGGAGTATAGCCCAGACCCCGTTCAACACGGAGAGTTTTTGTCCTCCCCCTAAGATGTAGCTTTTTTTAAGCAAAAGATAAATATAATTCTTTTTTTTTTTTTTTTTTGATAAGACAATTTTTGAAGCTCTATTATGGAACTGTAAATCAATTGTAGATAACTCATTGAAAGAATATATAAAAATTTAGTGTAGCAGTCGCATGTCTGCATTATTTAGTCAACTGATTACTTAGACGATACTTACGTATTATCCCGACGGTCATTCTCGCCAAACTATATTTTTGTCAAATGTGCTGGCATACTGTCGCCAATCGTACTCCAAACCATCAATAATTTCATGTGTCCGATATTTATCTTGGCAAGAAATCGCTCGTCTTGGCGGACTGCAGAGGTAATACGTAAGTACTACCTAGACTAAACTAAATGAGTATTCTAAAGACAGCAACAAGAGACACACACAAGAGTGTTTTTAACACACAGACGAACAAAAAATGCAGTACCCAGAAGAAAAATTCAGAGGGTCCAAACGGTGGGAGAGGCAGAATTAAAAGAAAAAAAAACCGCTTCATCATTAGCACTACAGTGCTTGAAATCGAGCAGGTTTTTATCTTTTTGTTGAGAAAAATCGCAACTCGGAGGAGGGGGTATCCAGACCCTTGGACTACCCATCTATGTATGGACTTTAGAAAATGCATTATTTTCCAATAATGCTACAAGTTTGTCTTTATTTGTTGAATGAATCCAGAAATAAACAAATATAGAACAAAAGCTAAGTATCAAAATGAAAGAACAGAGTCAGGGCAGGTTCAAGGACGTATTAATGGCAAGGGGTCGGAGGGTGCAAACGCCCCTCCCGAGAAAAATTCAATTAATGTAAACAATTCGATTTTACTTCCATAAAACGGATGTATATGTGAATCTTCCACCTAGCCTCCTCCACCCCACAAAATTGCATTAATGCATCAGTAGGCCGGATTCATTAGGCTTAGTAGACTGTATAGCCTATCGGCCACGGTCATTTCAGGAGCATTGCAACAACAAATCAAATGAATTTTTTAATGAAGTTGTAATCAAACATTTCAAAATGACTCAATATACAGGAACTATTTGTGGCTATTTCAGAAGATTTTCTCTGGAAAGCGAGTTGAGCTTCTGCATTTCGACGAGAGCTGAGGTCCATAGTAAGTAGGAAAAAACGCGACTGGAGGAAAAAATGTAGGAAAAAACGTGTCCCATAAAAAAAGACATTCCCTCTCGAAACAATAATATTTATTTAAATATTGAATATAAACTTATTTTGTTCTGTAAATATGAGGATGGTATTGAATCGGATGTGGGGCTGTCCCAAAATTCTTTTGTCTTAGAGTAAACGGGTGGCTTTGGCGAAATTCGAAAGTGTATGAAATAGGGAGTAAGCCATCTTTAGAAAGCCTTCGGTGTTTGGCTTGCTTTATTTTTATGTATTTATTTATTTACATTTTACAATGTTTGAACACCGTTGAATTATTATTTCAAGCAATAATTCGATATAGAATGTACGCCATTTTTTATATTTTGACAATCCGCAGTTATGATAAATTATAATAGTAATCACGGAAATTAACAGCGTTAAATATAAAAGAATTGATTTTGGCCGGTCAAGGGCACTGCTTTTGGCACAGGTCAAGGTCGCGAATGTCAGTAAGTTCGTTCAGATAAAATAATTAGAATGGGGAAGATCTTTGCACAAAAACAAGACGGTCACACATGGACGGTCACAGACGGTTTCACATTTTACAATATTTAAACAAAGGCGAATTATTTTTTGAAACAATAGTAATATATAGAATGTAAGTCATTTTTTTTAATAGTTGGGGAATCCACTATTACGGTAAATTATCTTATTAATCTCGGAAATTAACCACGTTAAATATAAAATAATTGATTTTTGGCCGGTTGAAACCACAGGTCAAGAGCGCGAATTCCAGCACGTTCATTCAAATAAAATAATTAGAACCGAGAGGATCTTCGCACGGTCGAGGGTATCCGATAAGCCATTATCCCAGGCAAACTGAAAACAAAGGGTGTTTTCTGATACTCTTGCTCCATAAAGAAACTCACAAAATACTTGATCACATTTAAGATTATTATAGCTTGCAAAAACATTTGAAAGTAATACGATAATGAATGTTTTATTCGAATTTTTTATTATTTATTATATCGATTATTCTATTTAGAAAAGATACATTCCTCTTATTGTGATTTTTTAAAACAAAATATTTTATACCATTTTTACGAAGGTAGGTTGAAAAGTAATGCAAGCATCCTTGTAGAACTCGAACGAAATTGCCTTTAGAAGTGCTCCAAGCTTTATGTGGGAATAGCAGTCCCCCCCCCCCTCTGTACGCATGTTCAGTTTGAATGCTTTCCGTTCATGCAGTGTATTTTTAAAAGCGAAATTGTAATTGCGCTAGATCTGCTATCCGCAGTTTGATTTCTTATGAATTAATTGATTAAATACATGAAGTTAAAAATATGCAAACTAGTATTAGTAAAGACCTTCTAAATAATGGAATAATATTACAAGTATGTATTTTTAGAGGGGAAAAAACAGTATTTAAACTTACAGTTTAAACTACATTTTGTTTTCGAAGGTTCTACAAATTTTATAGAAACAATTATTATAGTATGTATGTACACTTGTCAAGTTGTGCATATGGGAAAGGGCGGGGTGGGGTGGGGGTATTAGAAACTCGAAATATGTAGCCATGAACATTAACATTCATAAAAAAAAATAAAAAAAAAACCTGGGTTGTAGGTATAAATACTTTTAAACATGTGAGTCTCGTTATCTGTTTAGCCTCCCGCCTTGAATATCCCCCCCCCCAAAAAAAAAGATAACTTTATTTTTGAGGGGCATTTTTCCCGCTTACCAATATACTAGGAGAAATAGATTTGTCTAGTGTTAGCTCAAATTTGCTCATATTAAATCAAGAAAAGTTCGTAAAAGTTGTGTTTTATTTTATTATTGCACAAAACCTAGACATTTGCGCACCTAAGTGGGAAGAAGGGTTGGAATAAGCCCCTCCCAGATCTAACGCGCAGGAAGTTTTAGTTTTATTTAGACATAATTAGCATTAGCAATCGCATTAACTAATTAATTCATACTAAAAATAAATTATAATATAGTTAACACTATTTATTTTCTCAGTCAATTTATCTATACTACTATAATGTGAGGGTGAAAAAAAAAAAATCTTTCTGGGTGCGTTATGCGTTAATGAACATGGGGCGCCCGTTGATAACTTTTGCTACAGGCCCCGTGCTGTCTTAATCCGGCACTGTTTAAAGCTATTAAAATCCTGAATATGACCACTAGAAAGAAAGTCAGGGCCAAAAATGTTCTTTTTACATTCATGCTTGGCTTTTATTCCCATAGGGAAGAGCGATAACACCAGAGACGTATCCAGGAAAAGGTCCGGGGAGGGGGGGGGGGGGTCCAAATGAAGGAAAGGGTGGAATTCTTTACAAAAAGATTTGCCATTTTGTTGACAAAAATCGAAATTTCAGGGAGGTTGGGGGGGGGGAATCCGGACCCTCTGGATTACCTCCCCTTAAATACGCCCTTGGATAACGCAGTTTTTCCTTACAGCCATGTCAACGGGAAATGCAGGAATTTCAAATCTTATATCTGTTTGTCGCGTAAACTTATGGGTACGCAGGGACAACCCAAACATATCCCCAATATTTTGCTTTATTAATCTTAATTGTTAATAATAAAGATAGGGAGAGCGGAATTTTTTGTTTTCGTTCCCCTCAGTAATCAGCAGTAGCGGCAATTGTACAGGTCCAAATACACCTCCAGTTGACTTTTTTAAATCTCGAATTAGAAAACATTTTATTTGATGATTTATGCAATTATTATAAACTAGCTGAAATACCCGTCGTTGACGGGTTAGTATACTGAATGCAAATTTCCAAAAAGCAAGAACTTTCGTCAGCATTGTAGGACTACACAGAATGGATGTAGTAATGTTGCCAAAGTAAAGAAAGCGAAGTTATAATTTTTATGTATTGTTAAAATATTACAGGTTAGAGAGTAACTAAGTAACACCATTTCATTCGCTTTAGTCGAAATTCGGGTTCTCGTTATGTATTTCAATCTGAAAAACCCGATTTTCAACATTCAAATAAAGTATTAAATTTAATTTTTTGGACGATTGTAATGGATGGAATTTGTTAATCAGACCGGGGCCGTCGTTATTAGCAACCGGGCCTGCTTCTTCGTTGCCACCGGAAGAAATGAGTGAAACATTGAGGCCTAATATTTACATTTGCGCTGTTCGATTGTATGCGATTTGGGATTATAAACGTAAATTTATTTTATAATTAAAAAACAATTTTGTTATAGTTTTGTCATAATGATTTAATGACAAGGTGTTTTAGATGTAGGTAATATTTTTTTGTAGATTGCGCTTTTTTATGGAAATAAATCAACGAATTCAATCATAGAATTCGAACTTTAAGTTCTGAATGTAAAGGTAAGTGTACACTTGTATTTAGAAATTCTACAAATTTATAGGATATAAAGCATGTTTTGTGAATTAATATTCATGTGTTATTTATAAATCATTTTAATCTGAAATCGTTTAACTTGGGTAGTTTATTATTCTAGTAAATAAGCGTGCGTTGTAATACTAGTTAGACATTCTTATCTGTTTAAATCTTTCAGTTGAAAATGTCATTTATCATTTATTATAAATGCAATTAAATGTGTGATATTGGTTTCAGTGCAGAAGTACTGTAAAATATGTTATTAATTTTTGCACATGTTTATGTAGAAACTTAAATTGAAGTTAATATTTTGTATAAGCGTTCATCGTACTCAAATTCAAAGTTCCATTTAGATAATGGCTATAATAAAAAGTAATTAATTAACTCTTTCGTTTGTTTTTAGTTTACTACATTGTTTAGCGCAACTTGTGAAAAGGGATCTTGAAATTTTTCAAGTCCTAGAGCTGTTTGTTTATCTTATTTTGTATTCAAAGTACGTGGAGCAGGGATTTTTTTTTTTTTTTTTTTTTTTTTTAAGCTATAACCCTAATATACAGCAATGCAGGGACGAAAACATTTGTTTTCAATCGCCAGTTAATAATAACTTTAAAAAAAGGTGTTGGAATATTAGTGGTATTTCCTAGTATGGTTTTCTAAAATTTATAATTTTTCTTTGGAGAAGAAAAAGTTTATGGAACTAACACTGAAAATTATAAATCATTTTCATTTCGAATGGTAAAATTTTTGATAAATAAACTCATTTGAACTAACCAAAATAAAAACAATTAACAAACGTGTTTTATCATACACTGTTATGTTATTCTTAATCCTTTTGATATATTTTATCTCCCCTTTAAGTTCGTACTACTATTTATGGGACACCCTTTATTTTGTAATTCATTCTAAATGTTTCTCGCTAAATTAATTTACATTATTTTTCATGTAAATACCAAGGACTTGCAGTGCACAGGTTGTACTTATATTTATAGCAAACATTCTTCTGATACCTACGCCTTACAAAAGATTAAAAATTAAATAGTATATCAGTACTTAAATTTTGTATACGTGAATTGTAAATATCAAATATTTTAAACTCTATTTCAGCTCCTCGTCATATATTTTGTTAATATATTAACCGAACAATATTTAATAAATGAAAATTTAATAACTACTAGTTAAATTTATTTTAAAAGTAATAATGGTTGTAACTGCTTTGAAAATGTGAAACTTAAACATTCAGTATAAAGAAATGCATAAAAATGTCTGTATCATTTGTGTATTCGTTTACTTTAATGTATACTAAAAGTCAGCTTAATTTTTTCATGTATATTAAAATTCAAGCTAAAATAATGAATCATGAGAGTGAGCACTACTTTGTTTTTCCTTCAAATTACATGCATTTATTTACTTTAATGTGCGCGTGTATCATAGTAAGAAACTGTTAATGAGTTCGTACTTGAATTAGTAACACAATCACTACTTAAAACTACATTTAATAACGTTTCAAAGCATCAGAAAGCTTAAAAATTGCTTGATGTATACGGGAAGACGCGAGCATCCGTAGGCCTCTTTGAATGACTCATCGAAATACACGCGCAGGCCCGTTACTAATAGCGAAGGCCCCGATCAGACCTTCGACTTCTGAGTTCCAGGTGGCGTTTAATATTTTAAAAAATCTTAACATATAATATTTTAGCCAGTGGCGGCTCGTGGGATACAGCAAGTACAGCCGGGCTGCACTTGAAATTATCAGCACATACTTTAAAATAATTTATTCTACTAATTTTCCTAAATTCAGATTAGAATTATGGAATTCCTACGGTAAATTAAAAAAAATCTCAAAAAAAAAAAAAAAAAAAAAAAAAAAAAAAAACCGTATAGTGGCCGGATCGCTCATTCAGAAAAAAAGCACTTTAATCTTCCCGCAATTCAATTGGGAAAATCTTTGGTTCAGCCCAGAGCGCTGATAAGAAAATTGGCAGCACCGTTGCCATGACAACGATTACGTAAGCAGTCCCTCCAGCATAGGCTATAACATAGAACTAGGATAGGGACGTAGAAGAGAAATGAGTATGGAGATTCCGACCGCAACACGTACGGGAGGATGGACGGAAGGAGGGACAGATTTCCTACTGGTGGGCGTTTTCCGTTTTCCAGATCTCCCTTCCGGTCGCGTATAGACAGCTGTCACGGAGTATGGATTCATTTATCACTAAAGGATTAGAAAAGCGCTCTTCGCCGCAAAAAGTGCATTGGCTTAGAGGGATGAAGAAAGAAATATACATGTATTTTAGACATTTGCGGTTTTATACTTTTTGGATCAAATTAATAGTAGTAGCATGATTATTTTTTTTTCTATAGTGATACACAGTGACACATTTCAGATCTTGAGATAAGACTCAATTTCTTTCATAGATTTTTCAGGAAAGGTAAAAATTTGACTGTTTTTTTTTTTTTTTTTTTTTTTTTTTTTTTAAATGGAGCATTTCCCTATGCGCAGGAAAAATCAAATTTAAAATGCATGTATACTTATAGTTAAATATACTTAAAATTGCAAATGAAGTGAAATATATTTTTTACAGAATGAAGGATTTCTTTTAAAAATAAGTACATATCTAGTATTTTTTTTTGTTTGGTTTCAAATTGTAATTTAAAAGATCATGATTACATATGTATATTAATACATACGATTGTAAACATTTTAAACGTTTTTCTCGTCCAGGTTTAATATGAATCCATTTATATTAACACCAGTTACAACTTGGAAAGTTTCATTAAAATAAGACACATACAGAGAAATTTGGTTGTTATAGACAGTTTATGAAAAATTATTTTTGAGTAAGCACGGTTTAAAGTTACCTTACTGTTTTTAGCATAAGTTTCAGTAACCTAAGTTTAATTTGTACTTTTTATCTTTTTTTAAAATAAGAACTCATTTATTTATAACTTAGTTTTTCAGGATTGTATTTGTAAGGCGCGCTAACTTGAGCAGATTAATTTATCTTACAAATCTGCCTTTTTTAAACATAATTAAGCCATAATTTTTAAAATTTTAATTTTGAAATATTCCACTTTCTTGTTTACGACGCTTTTTAATTTTTAAAATTTTCATTAAATAAATTGCACATACTATATGATTGTAAAACTTATTTTATTTCATTACTAGCTGAAGTACCCGTCCTTGACGGCAAATTTCCAAAATTTCCAAATGCAAATTTCCAAAAAGTAAGAACTTTCGTCAGCATGGTAGGAGTACACAGAATGGATGTAGTATGTTGCCAAAGTAAAGAAAGCGAAGTTATAATTTTTATGTATGTACATTCATAATCACTTTTAAATATTTTACTGGGGTGCGCGTAAATTGATCTTTACATTCCTTTCCAAAATTTTGCACCCCTCCTTATTCGGTTGGAGTTTAAAATATTATTAAAGAATGTTTGTCATGCAAAATATTATTACAAAAAAGAAAACAAGCGTTTATTTAACATTCATGAGATTTAATAAAATCTCACTCAACAAAAATCAACTAATAGCAAGCATAAATCGACGAAATTTGACAACACATTTTAGAAAACTACAGTTTAGAATAGAGAGAGGGGGGCGCATTTTAGGTTGTAATTTAAACAATTGCACAAATTGGTGTCAATAAAGCACAGAAGTAATTGAGATTTTCAATTGAATAAAAACTGAAAAGACCCACTCTTTTCATCCCTCTCTTCTAAGACTCTCAGGGGTCCTAACCCGTATTCACGCTAAGTTTCGGAAAGAACCACGAAAAACTCCGAACTGTTACGGACGCGCGATGGGAGCTACTTAATTTTTTCTATTTACATTTATCAACAATCCATTGTTGTTGTTATTGTGAACACATATAGCGGATTTGTGTGCTTAGCTCAAAGCCCGCTTATAAATACTCCTCAGAAAGACCACACAAGGGGAGGTGCCCTCCGTGGAGGTCTTTCTAAGGGGTCCTAACCCGCATTTACGCAGTTTTGGAGAGAATCACGGAAAACTCCGAACGGTTAGGTCGACGGACGCGCAATGGGACCCGAACCCGGGACCTTCACACTTCACCCATACCATTTACAGTAACATAAATACTGTGCCATGGTGAAGCAACAATCCAATCTCACTCAAAGTGACAGATTTTCTTTAGGATTGGTACATGACTATTCGCTATCCCGATTTTCATATAAAAGGAACATATAAAAGGAAATAACTTTCTTAGTGGAGCAAAGTGAAGATCTCACTATAAATATAATGAGCAGATGTTCTTTATTTTCGAGGACGCCTTGACTCCTGAAAGCAAATATTTAAATACCAAGAACACTATGAATAGTAATTGTTCCTTCAATGAAAACAAAACTGTTTCATCTATAAAAAAAACTTTAAAATAGAATACTGTATTGCACTAGTTTCTGCTTTTATTTGACTTTTAAAAATTAACTAGCTGCCTCAAAATAGAAATTTTGGTCACGTTACTATAAATAATTACTATAAACATTAGGGTGATAAATACAAAAATATTCTGCAGCATTTTATTTGAAAAATATGTAGTGAAATTTACGATCGAAAATTAAAAAATAAGATTGAAATATTTATTATCCTACATAAATATTATCATCGAGCTACGCCATTTCACTTTGCATCTTACCTAAATAATCTTTTTTTTTTTTTTTTTTTTTTTTTTTTCTCCTACTCAGCTGGCTGTGCGAACTCAAACGCACGTAATCGCCATCAATCATACCAGCAAGGTTGAAAGCCTTGAAAGCTATTTGCTGAACAAGCTGTCACTCAAACTACGCAAAGAGGCTTTACCGCCAATTAACCCAGTCCTCAACTCGAGGGTGGGGATTACGAATCACATGACCTGGTGGTCGACGCAAAGCATGGAGATTTCCTATCTAGTCCTTAAAAGATCTATGGGCTATAATAGGGGGGCTCTAGGCTATAATGGGGATACGCAGCTAAGACTCAGCTCATCAAAGATTTTGAAACGTCGGCAGCACTTGAAAGAGCGCGGTGAATTCGACCCACTGATTGGCTCGAGAAGTGAGGGAGGGGGTAAGGAGAATATATGTTCGGCAAACTCTCGACTTTATATTGCTGAATTTATCAAGAAGGTAAACCTGAATAGACGCTTATGAATGGACAATTACCCATCAAAGCAGTATTGTTTTCAAGTAAGCAAGAACTAGCATTTAGAGGACATGGCGAGCGAGAAAATTCTTTAAACATGGGAAATTTTAAAGAGCTTTAAAATTATTGATATCTGAATTAAAACAACGCCTTTTTATGGGGACATCACTAACCGATTCGCATGTTTAAAAGAAAGGAGGATTGGTTTGACTTATAAAAAATAAGTAAGTTTTCTTTTTTCTTTTTTTTTTTTTTTTTCCTTCTCAAGTTATCGTTACAAAAGAAAATTCTAAGGAAACTTCGATTCAGACACGGATTAATGCAATTTTGAGGATAAGAGCGGCTGGTTGAAATTTATGTCCTTTTTATGGAAGTAAAATAGGATCTCTGACATTTTTATGTAATTTCTTTTTTTTTTTTTTTTTCCTCGGTGAGGGCTTAATTAGCCAGTTTTCGAATTCAGTAACAAAGATTTTCCAATCCTCTCCGGAGGAAAGGGGGGGGGCTCATATGCTTCCGGTTGCACTAACAGTTTTGACCACGGGCCGCCACTGATTTTAACGATATTTTAAGAGACTTTTTCCGCTGGTACTGCGTTCGGAAAGACAACATTATGTACGGGAATGAACACAACGTTTCTTTTAAGATATGGCAGGTTATTCGGATTACTGTGTGTTTACAAATATCATTGTGCATCACGGAGATATATTATAGGAGTGGACACTCTCAATAGCTGCTATGCTAGATTTTTGGTACCCCAAATAAGTTTCAATTATGTAAACATTGGAAATCTAGTGACGTGCAGCGATCCTAACGGCAAAAGAATAAAGCATTTCCCGTGCTGATTGATAACTAATTTACTTGTTTTTAATTTTCCTACCTAGCATGTGAACGAGATTATTAACGCGAGTACTAAATTTAAATTATTTTTTCCCCTTTTACTTGCATGTTTGCCTTAGTAACAAATGAATAAAAAAAGAAAAAAAAAATGTGAAGTTGTATTTGATCTACACAAATTTAACAGCCCTTGTTTCACAACAAATTTTTAATCACGTTCTCAAATTTAATTTCAATTGAGAAGTTTCTTTGAAGCAGATTTAATAAATTGCAACGAACTTCCTATTTCAATCGAATAAAAATGTTTCTGGATTCCTTTAGAACCAGTTGAGAGAAATCTGTAAAATCAATTACATTTATAGAAAAGAAGTTAAATAATTAAATGTATTCATCATTTTTATCCTGAATCCCCATTTTTAGTTTATTAAACAAATGTAAAACCTTTCAAGAACTATTTAAGGTTTTATTTCGCTATTTTTATCATCATAAATCCAACGTAATATTTTAAGAATTTATTATGAATAGAGGAAAGCTGAACAGTATATAAATTAAAGTTTCTCTTCCAGTTAATGTAATTTCTCCTTTTTTTCAGAAAATCACATGAAATAGCACCGGGGTGCCATCTAAAGAGTGTAATCAGTAGATTTTTATCGAAAGTAATCTATTCTCAGCAGATTCTTTTTTAAATGTCACCATTGAACCGTATTACTCTAAGTTTAAAACATGTTGATGCATAAATTTGTAGTTTTTAATTTTTGAATAAATGATTTCTTTAATAATGAGCCCCCTTAATTTTGAATAAATGATTTGAGCTTTTGATAAATCAAGCCTTCTGCAAGTATGATGTAAGTTTGCTGTGCTGTCTGGGCTTTTTTGACGCAGCTGGCTGCGCGCGCACAGCGTCAAAAAAGGGTCTCTAGATTTTTGATCTTGTAATCCATTATACGAAAGTCATATGCAGATGCTTATAATCGGCATTAATAGCACACATAATCAGACTGCTGTAACTGGTGTAAATAAATAAATGCAACGAATATAATTCCCTAAAAGACAGAACCAGTATATTTTATTTTATTCGTGTTTAACTTACAACCTATTATTTTCCGGACGAAAAACTCTTTAGAATACATTGTATTAAATTGGGAATGCTCTCCTCGTCTGAATGTGCTACAACAAATGCACCAAAGTTATTCCAAGCCCCGTAGCCAATCATTCAGTCCCGGAATGTTTCCATTAATTAAAAAAACAACATGTTATAGCGTATTTCTTAAATTTTGAAACATGTATTTACTTCGCTTTTATCACGGCGACATAAGAGGAAGAAAAATATTCAGCCTTCAGCTGAAATTAGTTTCCCCTCCGCTAAAGAGGTTTTTTTGCTAATATCACCGATATCTTTGCCAATATCACCGATATCTTTGTAAAAGACTAGTTTTATAAAGTCCGTTGTCGCTCCTTTGGACAGTAAAGTTGTTTTGGAAAGGGTTCTTATTGACTTTTTGAACCACAGTCGATCACAACAATAGCATTGGTGGATTGGACCATCAGCAACAGCTTCGAAAAATTTCTCAGCTAATTTACGAAATTCTAGTTCTTCACACCTTACATTTAGATCAGTATCTGTTCTTGGTCTTTTCGATGGTATATCTAGACAGAGTCGTAAACGTTTTCTGTCTTGTCTTCTGGATTTGGATTCCGCTTCTTGAGCACGAAAATCTGGATCTTCCCTTTTTCTTTGCATAAATAGATGGTTAGTTTCACGATGACTTTCTTCCGGATTAGACAACTGGCGAGGATGGCCAGCGCGGCCTTGAACAACAGTCCCGGGTATATTCTTCTGATATTTAACGATGTAATACTGAACAGTAGAGCGTAAAATACCAAGCCTACGAGCTATTTCACACTGCGTGAGTGGTGTGTCAGAAAAATAAAGCGATATGATTTGGTCTTTAGTCTCTTGAGAAAGCACCATAGTCTCAATCAAGGTTAATAGCTTACTTTATTTACTATCAATTATCATCCACGACTTTTTTTGTCTGCCCAAAACTATTACCCTCTTTAGCGGAGGGTAATATTCTATCTTAAGGTTATTAAAATATTGAGTTTATATTTGTTAACGAGTGCGTAAATCGTGTCTCACAGAAAAGAAGTTTTCGTCTGCCACGGTATATATTTATATTAGAAAATGGCTAAAGATTCATTACTGAGTTCTTTATGTAACATGAATTTAATATTTTAATATGAGTTTTTTAGCTGCAATTCACAGCTGAGTTAAAATTTGTCGCAGCATGAAATAAATGTAAATACTGCTTGTTTGAGTGTGATCGTCATTATAAATAAACACTTTTTAAATATTGCATTCACACATACTAATTCCTCTATATTTATTACTATTTCTTAAAATACAACTTTTGGGCAAAATAATAATACGGCGTTACATACATAATATTACTTCGCTTCGAAATTATTGCCAATATTAATCTCTACTTATTATAAAAGAAGGTGTCTGTGTGTCTGTGTGTGTGTGTGTCTGTCGGCAGCGTTACGGACAAACGGCTACACCTAGAAACACCAAATTTGGTACTCGGGAAGATGTAAATATGTAGTTGTGCACCTCGAAGCGAATTTTTCAAAATTCGACCTGGATTTTTTTTTATTTTATGTTTTATGCGATTTTTGGCATTTTTTCTCACCTAATTCGTAATGACGCCGGAAATTACGCTCGCAGCAAAACGGCATTTGTATCATCGGATAGAGGAGAAAATTTTCTTTTAAAAACAGTTTGTTCTGAATACATAACATGATTGACCGATTTTTAGGAATTTTTTTACTAAGCATTTGCTTCGGTGAATTGTTTCGTAAAATAATTTTAAAACTGTCGCATCTTGAATTCTATCCGTCATAACTTTTTGATATTTTGACAAATCGTGAAAGATTATTTTCTCCCTCTTTTAAAATAAAAACAAAAAATTATGTAAATTAGATGATTTTTTATGAATTTTAATGCAGCCTAATGTTTAGAATTTAATAGCATCAACGCCATCTTACGCCATTCATTACATTGCGATCACGGCACGAGAATTTATCTTCGGTTGTTGCCACAGAAAGGATTAGAAAAAAGGGTTTTCTCAACCAATCGAGTTTTTAAATGGGATATCGGAATTTCAATTCGCAAGTGAGGATCTATGACGTCAAATGCTTTAAGATGCGTAAAAATTACACCATAATTTTAACTCATTTATTCCAGCTCTATTTGCAACACAGGGAGACGATATTTTGATTAAAATTTACTGTAGAAATAAACTAAGAAATTCACGATTATCTATACTATTAAAATCTGTGCGCGTCTGTCTGTCTGTATGTCTGTCTGTCTGTCTGTCTGTGTGTAGCATCATCTCCTCCGAAACCGCTGGGAGTTGAGTTTCAATCGAGGTGTCCACTTATTCGAAAAATTCCGAGGAAGGTCTTCCGCTAATTTAAATTTCGAAAATCGAATTAGTTTAGGAGATATTGATAAAAATCCCCGTAAAAACACTAATTTTTGTTCTCCGCAACTACGCGATTGTAACCCCTGTAGTGAAAATGTGAGAAATAAGCATCGAGGTTGCCATGTTTGGCGAATTTATTAAATGATTTACACCTTTGCATTAAAAATAAAGGAATAATACTTTTTTTCTGTTTCGAATATTTGCTAGGTTATTTTTTAATTAAAATATCGTCTGCGTGGGAAATCAGAGCAGGAATTCAATATTTTTTATACGCAAAAGAAAAAGGATTTGTAAATTTCAGAGACTAAAGTGCATAACCTTATAATTTGGCGAAAAAAAATGGCTTATATGGCGATTTGGGAAAGTGGATTCTAGTGGTTTGCACACAATTTTAGGCTTGGCGCAATTTACTGAGAGCGTAAAGAAATAGTATTTTTAAAAACAAGTGCAGGTTTTACTAGAATTTAGCCTGAAATTTTAATTTTCTGTTCAGAAATAATGCAGTTATTAAGGCGATTTTAAATGATTTCCATCAAGTTAAATAAATTGATTTAAGTTCGGGAAACCCCGCCAAATTTCAGAAAATTAAACTTTATCATTTGTATTGCTAATTCTATGCCCCGATTGATATAAGTTGGTGTTACGAGCGTATGAATAGATAATATTTTTTAATCCCGCCAAACAAGGTGTAATAAAATAGGAAGTCTTTATAAATACGAATGCTGTTTGAGATGAATGAGAATATTTTTAAAACCCAGTTAGACTAGCTGGTAATGACTTTAAATTATTGCATTTATTGTGAAGTTTAATGTGTGATTCATTTTGGCTATTTGCCATCGACTGCCGACGTTAATTACGCCAAAATGGCAGTTCTAGCAAAGTAAACATAAATAAATCATTTCATATTCTATTTTTAACACTTCTGCAGTTTCCGTAGCAACGGAATCCATTGTTGCCACTTAAGTTGTTCAATTTAATAATTAAGTGAAACCACTCATTTCTACATCTCTTAAGACCAAAAAAAGTGAAAACGCATTAAATATGAAACAAATAGAATTTTAACATATTTTCTTCGCGTGTGACGTCATTTTCACGTCATTGTCTTCTGTTTTGCTGTCAGATTATCCGGAGAAGCACATTACACGCTAACGTATGTGCTGCTTCGGCGGACATAAGGAAGCAATTTCTCGGGTGCGTATTTGCCTAACCCCTCTGTGTGTCTAAATTGAAGCATTGAAACTTTGTTTTAAACTAGAAAAAGGCAGATTAACGTCGTTAACGTGAAAGAAGCGATATGGAAAACTATTTAATTGGTAGCCGTAATGCGAAATGATAATCGATTATTCACATGCGCAAAGCAACAAAATTTCAAAAGTATGAAAAGTCAGGAATATGAAATGAAAATCCAAAATAAATCACCAGAGACTATAGGATAAGCATCGTGTACGAGAATGATATTGCAATCATGTACATAACAAAGGCGCTTGCAAGGAATACAAAATATAATATGAAATTAATTGCTCTTTCTTCCCATGGCGTTTGTGGAATCTTTCCGAATAACGGGATCCAATGTGCTTAGAATATTTCATATAAATTACTTTTTTGTTAAAGTTCTATTTATTTTTTCATATATCTTCCAGTTACTCCAGTTACAAGACCTAGAGCTCTAGAAACGATTTCAGATTTTGTTTAATATTGAATTTGACACTATGCAATTAATCTATGTTAAAAATAAAATATGAAATTAGTTATTTATTTAGTGTGAATTGGCAGTGAGATCAACGTTAGTTTTATGTAACAAGTGTGCTACTGTAGTAAGAGTTCAGTAAGGGTAATAAGCTTTTCCACTTAAGTTACGTCACAAATGTTTTCATTTACGAAAGCGACAAGATCTTCACGGAAACAGGATGCATTTTGTTTTCTGAACGTACAATGTGCATCGATTGTTTCGAGTAGGTTTTTTTAATTTAGGTAAAATTTAATAAAGTCATCTGCAACATAACTGTGCTAATGCATTGTCCACGCTTTACGAAATGCAAGATAAGATAAAATAGTATTCAACATCATGTAAAGTTATTCATATGGTATGTATGAATGCTATAAATTAAACCTAAAAAAGAGAATTATATGATGTAGAAATAAGGCATTTTTCGAAAGAGAAACGTTTCGTCTGCATACCGTAAAGTTCTTACTTTTCTGATCGCCAGTGACAATGACGCAGTTTTTGTGTCATCATGTTGCAATCGTCTCAAATTTCCACTCATGGAGTCAGCTTTTCGTCAGAACTCCAGCAATGTTTCACTATTAGAGATTCCTATCACTGGGTTTAATTCGAATTATATGTGTGTAAGGAAAATATTCGTCTCCTACCGTGCGGAGAACGGGTAAGCAGCTAGTTACGAAATATTAGGTTGAAACGAAAGTTTCCCGCCAGCTCAGATATGATCTCAGCAAACAGTTCGCATTCGCCTGTTTCCTCCTATTTTGTCAAACAATTTTTGGCATTTGAAAATTATGTTTTTGCTTTCTCGCTCCCCATGTTTCTGGGCCGAAGGATTTGAAAAACTACCAAAACGTTGGTAGAAAATTATAGATGTGGGTGGTGATTACTACCCGCATTAAAGGTACTCCTTTCAGGTTCTTTTTCTAACTTTGTTTGAAAATTTTTGTTGGCGGAAAACTTTCGTTACAACCTGATAGTATTCTAAGACAATTATGTAATTAAAACACACCTGAAGCCAGAAATTATTATATCCGACGTTCATAAGTCTATATATTTAATTTTTTAAAGTTCTGCTAATTCGACGATCTCCATTTACTTCGCCTCGATGGAAATATAAACAACCTGAGATGCGCAGTTACCCAGTGTGCGTAGCGCCATCTGTTTGCAAAAACGGTGTTATCCAACTTTCTGAGAGAAGTGTCCACTCCTATAAATTTACCTTCGTGTTGTGCATGCTAAATTTTCTTACATTGTGAGATTTGTGGCAAGAATAAAATTTTATTTTCGAATTATAATTCATCGGATATTTTGTATGTCCTAGAAAACATCAAATAGCATTAATATTCATATTAAAAGGAATGTTTATTTAAATTCCTATTACGATATATTCAGATTGTTATTTTTTCTTTTATAGAAAATAAAATGTACTGTTTGTTATTATTTATCATAGTGTTCTTTTAAATATGTTAATGCCTGTAAAATAAGACCAGTTATCCGATTAATAAATTAAAATATATATATAACATATGCATCGCATAACACATTTGTACATGTAATTAATCTAATACGTATGAATATGGAATTAAAAAATAATCCAATAAATCAACTAAATTAAAGGCGTAGACCAATTAATGTAATCTGTACTTAGCTGCATAATTCTTTAAATTGACGGTAAACATCAGTTCAAAATGTAAATTTATGATAATTCCATTTTGAAACATGACATTGAGACATGAAGCTTCTGCATTTTTATTATAAAATGGAAAACATTTCTGTTTCTCCATGTTAACTCATAAAACTGTACTAAACAATTCTACAATTACATTTTTGAATTTTGCTTCAAGCTACAATCAGAACATAAATCAAAAGCTGAAACAATACAGAACACTAAACCAAAACTGGAAATTGAATTTAAATTTTACTTTGCTTCATTTATATTTTAGAACAGAACCTAGTCTACATATACAATAAGTTTTGCTTAGAAATCTAAATGAAAAGCTGCTTAGAAAAAGAATGAATGCTTAGAAATCTAATTAGAATCTAAATCAAAAACTAAAACTGAAATAATTCAAATCTAAACCCTTTTTTCTATTTTATGTAACCTTTGCCGAAAAACCAGTGCTTATGCATCTGTGAAAGTCCTCATATTTTCTACCGTCCCATGTATTAGTATAATATAGTTTTAAAAGTTCAGAATTTTATTAATTTGAACATAACTTTTATGAAAGCAGAAACCTTCAGTGTCAATAAATATCAAGTTAAACATTCCTCATTTGAAATTAACCTGAATGTTTGTTAATTTCACTTAAGCTGCCGCTTAATAAAATTGTCTGTGCTTAGCTAAATTAATTTTAATAATAATAAGAATATAAGATATTATAATATACGAATATAAGATATTATAATAAGAAATAAGATATTTCTACCTGCCGCTTAATAAAATTGTCTGTTTTTAGCTAAATTAATTTCAATAAGCTATTGCTTTTTATATGCGATGAACAATACTTAAACCCAAAGAGAGCATGTACCTGTTGCTACATTCCAAACTGGGAGGGAAATTACAAGATAAGATATTTCATAGAATTAATAAAATTGATTTGATTATTAGTTAATTATTCATTTAAGATTTTTAACATAAACTTACAAACACATACTACATATAAAATTATATATATAATTTACATATATATTACATATTACAAATATATAATTTACATATTAATGGGCTTTCCAAAAAATTATAGGCATTGCATTGTTTGGATGGAGCAATTCAGGACTTATTATGCTTAGGAGCTCACTGGAACTATGCCCCTGTACTTCTTTTTTCTGGATGAATTTTTACATATAACCAAAACCCAGCAAATCTCATGAATACTGTGCTCCGAAGCCCAACACTTGTACATTAATTCAAAATTTTTCCCCTTTTCAAGCACAAACTGATTTTAGCAGGCAGACAAATTAGACTCTCTTCACCTCGAACAGATTTGAGAGTCCTGAGACCACCAGATTTTGGGTCTTTTCTGTTCAATGTTTATATTTCTTCCTGATAATTTCCGTCTATTTAATTTCATATCACTGTTCTGTGAAATAATTATTATATGGGAAAAGCTTTAAACTATCGTTATTTTAATTAAATGTGCCACCAACCCATATTGCAGGAGTTTACAGTTCGCTACTGAGTATGAACATAAGAATATTAAGGCTCCGGCATCTTTTTTGCTAGAAATTAATTCCTGGAGCAATTAAATGTTTTCTCATTAAAAAATTTCTTTCATTAATTTCCAAAAAGTAACACTTTTTGTATATAACCCGCGTACAAAAATATCCCCAATCAGTAAAATGGGCTCTATATGCTAATGTGGTGATGCACAAAATATGAGAATTATATCCTGAAAAGTGTCAAAGGTATGAAGATAATAGGTGCTAACTTAAACCACTTTTCAATCGTTCTTGAAGAGGAAAAAAATCACATTTTAAGGGTCATGCAGACATTATGAAAGAATATTTTACATTCAAATTCAAGTATACACCCCAATCATCTTTGTTTATGGAAGGCTGAAATTTTGTCCATAATCTCATTTGTACATGGGGTACATTTTACTTAATTGGGATTTTTTTGTGTAGTAGTTGTAAGCAAATTTAAAAAGTGTAACTCTGAAAATTAACAAGAGGAATTTTTTCTTAACATAGTCTTTTCTTTTTACCTTACTTTAAACATTTTTTCAATTCACATTGCTAATTATCTTTAATAGATAAAGAATTAAAGCATGTTATCACTATTTGAGGGCACTGTGCGTGTGTGTGTATCTATGCAATTTACGAACACTAATATTTTTACTTCCTTGTATGATGTACAAAGAAGTAATGTGATCGTAAAAAAATTCGGTATCCAGATTTTGACTACCTCTAAATTTACTTTTAAGAGTTTTTGCGAGACATCTCATTGTACGCGTGTATGTATGTTCATATAAACTCGTGTACAACCCATTCTGACTGACGGCAAGACTATTTTAATCAGTGTTTCCCTGGCGTCTGTACGTACGTACAGGGCCGGCCCAAGGGGGGTGCGAATGTAGGCGATCGCCTAAGGCCCCGCGCTTATAGAGGCCCCGCTCCTGGGCTATTTTATTGCTATCTCATAAGACATGATAGAGAAGAGGCCCCGCTCTTGCGCTTCGCCTGGGGCCCCGCACGCCCCTCGGGCCGTCTCTGGTACGTACGTATGTAACTCGCATATCGCAAAAACTATGAGTCGTACAATGTTGAAATTTTATATTTAGGATTGTTGTAACATCTACATCCATAAATTATGCTGTATGGGCAGAAATTCATTAAAGTGTAATTTAGAGATATTAAGTTATTTCAAATGAATCAAAAGTGACATATGTAGTTAAGGATTACAAAATGAATCTTGCCATCGAAAGAGATATCTTTATCACTTACAGTTCTTCTACGGGAGTACTCAAATTCCAACACATTACAATCAATGGCAGTTTTAGAGACATTCATCCATTTCAAGCAGAATAACATCTTACTAAATGGTTAGATAATGGCCCGGTGACGATCAAGCATGTGATGCAGATCATCACATATCTTATTTTTAAATATCAATTACTTAATTGTTAATTATTTCCAAATTTAATCTGTGTTCAAAATTTATTCTTTGCACTTTCGATTTGGATTTCTCTTCCCTTCAACTGTAAAGTTGTTATTTCTGCACCTACCGTATTTAAAAGCAATCTTCCGTTTTCATTTATTTTTCCTTTTTATTTCACTTTTGCATTGGTAAAGCCTAGCATTTCTGTTTCCATGGTTTGTTTATGACCATATATGGTATCAAATCTATAAATAACATTGGCTTTCATTTTGGATTACAATTTAGCTGATAAGATTGTTTGTTTTATCCTGTTGGGCACGTCTGGGATTCAAAATAATTATATAGAAATGTTCTTAACGCCTACTGGCGTCACGTTACTTTCGCGCTTTGATTGGAGTGCCCTGTGGCGTGTTTTGCTTCTGTACTAACCTCTTGGCATGAGTTTCTGATCATTCATTCACGCCTTAGCAGTTGTCTAGTGAACCTGCGTTTTTTTGAGGGGTCTGCTCCCACCGTAGGACTTTATAATTTTGATGTTTATGTGTTGATATGTTAAAATAAAATGTAATTGCCACTATACAAAGTCTTATTCTTTCATCACGGCCTGGGGTGTGAACCTGGGGAAAGCTTCCCCATAAGGCACCTACCTCAAAAACTGCCTCAAAAGTCGCCAAATTTGGCAACTTTTGGTGTATATATGTATATATTTAATTCGCATATCTCAAAAACTATTAATCGTAGATTGCTGAGATTTTATATATAAGATTCTTGTAACATCTAGTTGTACACCTAAATTTTTTATTCCAATCTACTCTAGAGTTTATTTACAGGACCACCCAAAAGAATTTTAGTACCTGCGTGTTATCCTAGTGGTCTGCCAAGACGAGCGATTTTTCGCTTAGATAAAGGTAGGTTGCATGAAATCATGATGGTTACAAATACGATTGGCAACAGTTTGCCAACACATTTTCCGAAAAAATAATTTGGCGGGAATGTCTACCGGCTGCGGCGGCTCGTCATTAGGGACCACAGGGGCCTGGCCACACTGCCAAGTCACCATCTAAGTAAAAGCTTCTTCCTATTATGTAACACAGTTCTTTCAATAATTTACCTTCATTGAAAAAATCCATGCATTTTATTCTATTTTAATACTATCGATTAAAAAAAAGCACTTAAAAAAACGATAATTACGATTTTTCCCTATCTAAACCATGCACGAGCCATGAGCTTGTTTGACCTGAATTTGGCATCTTTTCTCCGTTTACCGGGTTGACATATTTGGCGTATCGACAGGGCCGGCTTTACCATTAGGCGAACCTAGGCGACCGCCTAGGGCCGCCCATTAAAGGGGGCCGCCGATCAAATAATTTTCAATAAAAATCTAAATGCATGTTTTTTTTTTTTTAACCGTTCCCAGTTTTTGCCTAGGGCCGCTAATGACTGATTCTTGAAAGAAACTTCTTTAACGATCTCGAAATAATTTGCATCCTTCACAATTTTTCTAATCGGGGTTTCTTTTATCGGTTTTTGATGCATTTGTGCATTTTGATGCATTTCTTTTATCGGTTTTTGAAGATTTAACAAATAATAGTGATCAGCACTTGAAAGACAAATGTATGAATGCAGAAAGACTGCTTACAAATAAAAACACAGAAAAAGATATTGATGGAATGAACCTTTTTACGGAGCTCAGTACTTTTAGAAACATCGCAGCAGATAATGTCTCCTGCAAGTACATTAAAATATTTACTTGAAACAGGATTGGATGAAGTTTTACCGAATTTATGCATCATACTGAGAATTTTATTAACAATGCCTATGACTGTTGCATCTGCTGAACGCAGCTTTTCAAAACTAAAGCTCATTAAAACTTACTTAAGATCAACTATGTCTCAAGAAAGGTTAGTTGGATTGTCTCTAATATCAATTGAAAATGACATTGCGCGTTCACTCAATTACTAATTACTGAGTTAATTGATGAATTTGCAAATAAAAAGGCCCGAAAAATCCAGTTATAAATTATGCCACTAAACAATCTGCTGAAGAAGATTTAATGCATTATTTGGTTTTTGATTCTTCAGCTGAGTAAATATAAAAGCCAATAGTTCAAATTATTTCTGGGAATGAGTCTTCACCAACCAGCAGAAGATTCTTCCATTGACTGATATTACACTAATCCATTACACTAACACGATTGACTGATATAAACCCTAAAAACAAACTAGCAAATAATATTTTTTGCCAATTCACGATCAACTGTAAATTAGCTATTTTTAGAAATGTATACTTCTTTTTTACTATTAAAATTTAATAATTTCTATTCATATTTTTTAAATTATGTTTTGTTTGCATTATTTTAATGTTTCCTAAAGGAATCAAGAACTGGTTTATTAAACTAAAGCTTAACAATCGTATTTTATATTGGTCCTAATCAAGATAAATTAAACAAATAAGCAAAAAAAAAAAATTATTGTATAAATCAGAGGTTTCCAAACTGTGTGTGAATATTTTTTTCACAATGAGTGAAACTATTATACATGTATCAATGCATTTATGTATATGTACGTATGTTTGTATGGAGGCATTAATGTTTGAAAATGTGTACAGGGCCGCCTACTTTGACTTTGCCTAGGGCCGCCAAATTTCTAAGGTCGGGCCTGCGTATCGAGCACAAAAGCCATTTTGACACGGCATTAACTTTGCTTTCTAGCGGCTTATTCGGACGGCTGTCTTTAGGGCCCAGATCTTCGGGCCCTCGCTCGGTAATCTACACGATTGTAAAGGGAAATTTCACCAATCGGTAGCTATTGGCGAAATTTTCCACTCGGAAGGAAATTATTTTTCATTTGCGTGACGGTACTTTTGCAGTACAGTCAGATCAATTCAATTAATTAAATATCAATTTAAAATTCACGTTAAAAACCTGAAACATTGCAAAGATTCGTTAAAAAAAAGCACTTACCTTTATTTTTTTAATTAACCGTAGAAATGTCCCTTACACCCACCGGCTTATAACGTAAAACCAGCATGCTTTCTTTTATTTAGGTTTATACTTACACCATATTTCTAACAAATACACACACACTTTCTTTACGTAACATATTTCATTCCCTTCCATCCATAACATGAAACAATTTCAAATTCCCAAACTGATGATACACGTTTTTTATGGTTGCCAGTCAAAAATACCCCCGACAGGTTATTTCACTCCCGCTGTGCATCGCCCATGATGGCGCCAGAACGATCACCAAAGAAACGTCAACACAAACGATGATATGTAAACAGCACCGGATACGGAATGTAGTCCTATTTATTTTTTTAATAAACCAACCACTGATGCAAAACTAGTTCTGTAAACAATTTATAAATTGATTTTTTAACCAAAATATTTTTGAAAAAATAATTAACAAACAAATTCTTTCATATTGTTACGAATTTTCGGGGCAACTTGCTGCTCTGGGGCTTAAAATGGTTTAAAATTTGTATTCTACGCTTCAAACAGATAAATTTTGCTTTTTGTTGCATCAAAATCGGCCAATTAGAACCCGAGATACGGAGGTTTCGTTTTCCCGTATGTTTTTCTATGGGGCTTCTAGAAATCTCGAGAAATATTGGTCCTAGGGCTTAGATCTCTTCACTTTTGAGGACTTATTTTTAGCGAAATATCGCCAAATTTGGCGCCAAAAATAAGTCCTCAGTCCTCTTGATTCCTAGATACCAGGAGCGAGAGGTTGTTTAAAATTGTGCGATTGAACCTCTCCACCATTCCGTCGGATTGGGGGTGTAAAGGCGTAGTCTGAGTTTTGTCTATTCCGAGAAATTGACATAGTCCTTTAAAGATTGCAAAGGTAAAGTTCGTTCCTTGGTCGGAATGAAGTTGCAGAGGGGTTCCATATCTGGAAATCCATCCTTGCACCAGTACCTCTGCTACGGTCGTAGCTTCTTGATCGGGAATAGGAAACGCTTCGGGCCATTTAGAAAAGTAGTCAATGACAACTAGGATGTATTTGTTGCCATCCGAAGTTCGCGGAAGAGGTCCCAGGATGTCGATGGCAATCCTCTCAAAAGGCGCTCCTACATTATAACGATGTAGTCTTCCACGGCTTCGTTTCTTCGGACCCTTACGGGCGGCACAGGCGTCACAAGCTTGACACCACTTTTCGACGTCGCCTCGAGCCCTAACCCAGTAGAAGCGCTCGCGAACTTTCTGCAGGGTCTTCATTACGCCAAAATGGCCTCCAGTTAAGCCATTATGAAGTTCTTCTAGAACCTTCGGAATCCTCGAACGAGGGAGTACTAACTGTCATCGGAGCATCTTGCCGTCGTCCGACTCCCATTTACGATACAGGACTCCATTTCTGAGGCGAAGCGAATCCCATAAAGCCCAGTACTGTTTTGTTGCCGGACTGTAAGATGATATTTCTTGCCAGCTGGGCTTATTACCGGACTTTTCCATAAAATCCACAATAGGTTTGATGTCTCTATCTGCTAATTGGTCCGCCCGAACATTTTCGTCACTCCAGGGATCTTGAGATGGTGCCGATGATGTAACTTGGCGGACAACGGGATGTTTCAGATGGTAATTTTTCTCCGCCCTGGAGCAATAGCGACAACTGTCTATACAGGGCCTTCTCGACAAAGCATCTGCATTTCCATGAGATGCTCCTTTCCGATGACGTATCTCGATGTCGTATTCTTGTAATCGCTGTATCCACCTGGCTATTTGGCCCTCTGGATTCTTGAAATTTAGAAGCCAGGTTAAAGAGGCATGGTCCGTTCGGAGCAGGAACTTTCGGCCGTACAGGTAATGATGGAAGTGTTCCACGGCCTTAATGATAGCAAAAAGTTCCTTTCTCGTAACACAATAGTTACGTTCCGCCTTTGAAAGGCATTTGCTCCAGTAAGCAATGACGTGTTCTTGGCCATCTATCTCCTGGGACAAAACTGCTCCAACACTCTCCTTACTTGCGTCTGTGTCCAGGATAAATGGCTTGTAAGGGTGAGGATACGACAGGATCGGCGAAGATGTAAGGTGTAAGGAATCCACCAGAGGGGCCGACCCAAGGGTTTACGGCTTTAATCCCTCTGGGGAAACATTTATTTATAATCATAAAAATACAAACTATGCCGCAGTCAGAACTCAGAAGCCTGCGGCAAAACAAACAACAAAAGAACATAAAAAGTCAAAATAATAAAAATAAGAACAAAATGATCAACCTCCACAATGGCTTCACCAGCACAGTCTACCATATCTACCAGGCACGAGCAACGATTGTTTTATAATGTCACCTTAGCTTTTTTTTTTTTTTTTTTTTTTTTTTCAGTGCGCCAAGATTTAGGCCATTATCACTGCCATTATTATTATTATTATTATTATTAATTACAACACCGGGGGAAAGCTAAGTATATCTAAATTTTATATTACTGTACAGTTCTATTAATCTATTGTAGTTATCTTTTATTAAGTTCATTATTCTATGTATCTGTATTATTTGTATAAAATTTTGATATTCCGTTACATTATTGTTTCTGCGTATGTTATGTGGCATTAGGGGACAGCCTCCAAACACAAACTGCAGCGGGTCACCCAGGGACCCGCAGTTACAATTTTCGGTGTTCCTCTTATTAATCCTTTTTAAATACTTTGGGAAGCTGCCCCCACCAGTAATGAACTTAATTGCTGTTGTATTATTGATATCAATATTATGTTTAATTTTAGGTATGAAGTTATATGTATATCTGCCTGTTTCACTGTTATTCCACCAAATTTGCCATTCAGAATCTATTTGTTCATTTATTAAATATACTATTCTTGAACGTGGAACCGATAGTGTTCTATTGCTTATAGGATGGTTATTTGTCAAAGGTAATTTGGCCAGTTGGTCTGCCTTTTCATTCCCCCAGTGTCCCACATGAGCCTTGATCCATATCATAATTATCCGTAGATCACTATTGTTTTTTAATAGATTATATAATTTGATTAAGATTTCAGTATAGGGACACAGAGACTTCAATTTCTCCACCGTGGACCTGTTGTCAGTGTAGATCTTAATAGATTTGAAGTTATTCGACACCGCCCATTCCAAAGCTGTAACTATTGCGAGTTTCGGCTTGGTATATGCTGTTATATATGTTTATTCTTTCTGAATATTCTTTTATAATTTTGTTATTCTCTACACATACGATATCGCCGAAGGCAGTTCCGTTGATCATTTTCGAGCCATCTGTGTATATTTTTATGTATTTGTTGTCTATTGTGTCATTTTGTATTGAGTCTATAAAAGTTATTTGTTTGTTTATTATATTACATTCCGGATATTGAAAAGAGGGGATAGTTTTCTCTATAGTGTAGTTTTCGGGGAGATCTGCATGTTGTATATGGTTATTTAATTTTAGTGCTTTATATTTTTCTATCTCTCTTTTTAGTACCAGTTCGATGGGAGGTATTTCCAGGATGGCACATAAAGCGGAATGGGCGGTATTGGCATTGGCCTTAGATATTTTAATTAATGCTAATTTTTGGATTGCCCACAGTTTGTATACCGAATCCCTGGTGAGATTGGAGGCCCAAGCGGGGGCAGCGTACGAAATTTGTTTCTCAGTAACTGTTTCATACCAAACTTTTGACATTTTAGGACGGACCCCCCAGGACACCCCACTAACCAGGGACATATTATTGATAAAGGTTGTTACTTTTTCGTTGAGGTACTTTATATGAGGTGTAAAAGTTAACTTATCGTCTATTATAACTCCTAAGTATTTTAGTTCATTTACTGATTTTATCTTTTGACTATTTAGTTTATATCGAACTTTTGTTCTTGATTTAATTCCTATGGTGATCGCCTGAGTTTTTTGTACAGATATATTTAATTTTAGTTCGTTACAGATATTATTTAATTTCATTATTTTTTGGTTTGTTTTAGTTTGAAGCTTTGCTATTGTATTTTCTGATTCTAATAGTACAAAGTCGTCTGCGTATGCGAAAAAATTATTGTTTCCATCATCCATTTGTTTTAATACGGTATTAGCGGCGATCAGCCATAGGAGAGGGCCTAAACAGGAACCTTGTGGGCAACCCTTAAATATATTGTACGTTGTTTGACCTGTACAATTTTTGACTATTATTTTCCTGTTATTTAAATAATCTTTTAAAATTTTTAAATATTCTGGGAGGGGTGAGTTATCTATTTCTTTTTTGATTATATTCCATTCTATGTTATCAAATGCGCCCTGGATGTCAATTGACACCAGGACAGCATATTTATGTATGGATTTCAGTTCTTTTAACCGGCCAACCACCAAGTACAACAGGTCCACCGTTCCCCTGCCCTCTCGAAAACCGTACTGGTTATCATGGAAGTAGTTTTTGCTTTCTAGAATGGTCATGACTCTTCCTTTGATGAGTCTTTCCAATATTTTCGCGGCAGTACTTAATAGGCTAATTAGTTTGTAGGATTTCGGTTGTTTTGGGTCTTTATTATTTTTCTTGAAAAATATAACCAGGGCTATTTTCCAGGCATCCGGAAAGGAACCAAATTCGGCGAAGATGTTAAAGCTGTCTTCAGTTCGTTGAATGCGTCCTCACATTCCTCAGTCCATCGAAATTTCTGTCCAGTCTCGGTCAATTTGTGAAGAGGTCTTGCAATTTGAGAAAAAGCCTTCACGAATTTTCGATAGTAAGTACACAGACCGAGAAAACTTCGTAAGTCATGGATATTCTCCGGACGACTCCAGTTCTTGACTGCGGACGTCTTTTCGGGATCGGTTCGGACTCCGTGGGCGGATACTATCTGCCCGAGGTAACGTACTTCCCGACGAAACAAATTACACTTCGACGGACTTAGTTTCAAGTTTGCCTCTTTTATTTTCTGCAGTACCTTTCGAATGTTCTCGAGATGCTCTTCGAAAGTCTTTCCGACGATGATAATATCGTCCAAATAAACGAGACATGCTTCGTGCCTCTTAACACTGTCTCCATCAGACGCTCGAATGTAGCCGGTGCGTTGCAGAGTCCAAAAGGCATAACTTTGAACTGCCACAATCCTTGTCCCGTGGTGAACGCAGTCTTTTCACGGTCATCGGGATGGATTTCTACTTGCCAGTAGCCACTCTTGAGATCCAGAGTGGAGAACCATTCATTTCCCGATAAAGTTTCCAATGTGTCGTCTATCCTGGGAAGAGGGTAGCTGTCTTTCTTGGTAATGTCATTCAGACGTATTTAGTCAACGCAGAACTGGGTGGAACCATCTTTCTTTCGGACCAAAACAATCGGTGAGGCCCACGGACTAGTCGATGGCTCGATGACGTCATCACGCTGCATCTCCTCTAAAAGTATGTTCACCTCTTCTTGCTTAGCAAACGGCAGCCGCCTAGGATGTTGCTTGATGGGAGAATGGCTGCTTGTGTCTATTCTATGTTGCGTTAACCTCTTACGGCCAAAGTCACCGGAAGTACGAGAGAAGAGGTCTTCAAATTCAGCTATTACTTTCTCTGCAGCGCTTCTCTGTTCTGCCGTTAACTCCACGTCTTGTAATAATTTCCTTCGTCAGGTACTCGGAAGATTTAGCTGTCGTTTGGCTGATGTTCTTATTAATGCAGGTAACAGGAGTGCATGTCGCCAACACTTCATTTTCCTTTATCACCTTCGACTTGTCCGTCACATTTGCTACTTTAACTGGTATTTCTGTTCTCGACAAGTCCACAAGTGTTGCTCCCACAAGTACTCCTCTGACGGAATCACTATTGTTTGGGTGTTCGATTAATCCAAAACGGAATTTATTGCTTTCTTTTACTGTACCAGAAATTATTTAATCAGTTCTGGGAGGTAGAGTGATATCAGTCTGGGCTATTATTTGCTGAACAGGCAAAACAGTTTCATTTCTAATATCGAATGCAGCTATTTCTTCTGAGTCTGAACGAAGCTCATTATTCTTAAAGTCCAAATTAAATTTGTGTGATTTTAAAAAGTCCAGTCCGAGAATAAAAGAGTCTGTAATATTGGCGACATATAATGAAATTAAATAACACATGGTCGTATCTGGCATTTCCAAACGTGATTTCTACTTGCGCTTTTCCGCCCACTTCGATCCTGTCACCTGTCACAGTCTGGAGGGTCAGCGAGGGCGGAGTCCAGATAATCTTCAAATTTAATATCTTGGCCAGATCCGTCCTTATGATGGTTACGTTCGCTCCAGTATCAATCACCATGTGGCATGAGGAACCATTAACGTATCCCAGTTCGAAGAGTCCATTACTGCCGCCATTCACTGATGAAATCTGTAAGACTTTTAGGTGGGGCTTTTGACTTTCTGGCAACCTCCGCCCCGCGAGATGGCCACCTCCTAGTTTTCCTCCTTCATGTTCTTAGAGTTCTCTTGCTGGTCATGAGACTTTCGACCACAATCAGTGGCGACGCTAAGCATGGTGTCACCCGGTGCGGGATCATCCGGTGTCACCCCCCCCCCGTAACACCTCCGTACAATTATGAGTGATCTTTGAGATTGGCTTTTTTTCACTTCGCCCTAAATTAAGTCGAAATTTTACCTAATCTCCGTAGATTATCTGACCGGATAAAGCAGCACTAACTACCGAAGTAAGCGGCAGAAAACTAGTGCAATTTGGCCATTTCGTTCTTTCGCCCTGCCAAATTTCACCGACTTAAGAGACTCACTGACCGAAATAAGTGGCAACCACTATAGTAAGGTTCTTTCAAACGTTATTAGGCTATGCAACTTTCCATACCACCTATGCAAGGTAATGTACGAGACGCGGAAATGACTTTTTTTTTTTCACATGGAGTGTTTTTTCCAAGAGACCTATGAAAACCATGAGCCGTAGAAAATCCTGTTTATAATACCATTACCAGACTAATAAAAATACACTGTCAGACTAATAAAAATACACTGTCAGCTAATACAAATACACTGTTAGCTAATAAAAATATTGCATTTAATTCAACTAAACGTTAAATTATCTACACACTTGAAATTCAATGTCTCATGAGACCTGTTTCATTGAAACCAGTTGTTTCATTCAACACTCACTACAAAACTGCTTTACTTAAGAGTTCTTGTACCTTTTAAAAGTAATGAAAATCGATAAAATTTTCACTGAATATACAGAATATACAGACATCTGAATATACATTACAGATTCTTTTTGACTGAATATAGAGAGTGATTCTAAACTCCCTATACAAACTTTACGGGATATAGGACACATAATATAATGTCCTATCGCCCCTACAGTTTATAGAGTTTTGAACCGCCTTGCATATTGCTGTGTAAAGTTCCACATTGCTCGTACATTGCACAAAAAATTTATTTACTTTTGAATTTGGCCAATTTTAACCAATGTTTTTAAAAAAGCTGATATAAATATTGTAAGTGAATGAGCTGCATTTTGTTAGTTCTATTAATGTTTTATATTCAAGATATAGTTGTAAGAAAGAAATCATTAAGAAAGCGTTTGTAACTGTGCAAGAAATCATTAAATTTTGGACTGTGGAAAATTTCTGATTTCTTTGTTATTATTAAAAAAAAAAAAACCACTACCTCTAGAGGATTTAAATTTCGCGATTACGACGGGGTTCCCGGAAATTAATGCCTCGCGAACATACATAATTTTACTGTATTATTTTCCATATGTGGTTCATTGCACGGAGCCGTACATACATAAAAATCTTTTAACAAACTCAAATATTTTATGCCTATACTTAAGACAAAATTAAAGTGACATATTGTTAAGTAGAAAATACATACCTATTTTATACACTTAAAATTATTATTATTATTATTTTATTTAAGCTTATAAAATCTTTTGTAAATTCAAATTTTATACAATACAGAGAATAAAATAATTGAGTTTGTAAAATGATTTTTATGTTCATAATCTGTGCGCAGCGAACTCCATGTGAAAAACAATACCTTTTAATAATTACAATTTTTGAAGTTAGTAATACAAATAAATAAGATATTATGTAATATATAAAATTGCTTACTTGTAAACCAATTATTTATGTAAATAGGTGAACATTTATACACATGCAAGCACTCTTCTCAATTTTCATTGCTTTTAAAAGGTATAAGACCTTTAATGAAACGCAAAAATTAAAAATAAATTGTTTCAAAATTTAAATTAATACTCTCCTAGACACCTAATCTATTTATTATTACTTAATTTGAGCGTCAAAAATTATAAATAACATAACAAAAGTTTCAATACATTTTTTTTATGTATTTAAAAAAAGGAAAGAAAAGAGAGGGGGGGGAGTTTTATCCACAAAGTAAGTGCCTTCTTCTAATATATTTACTTAAATATATTCTATACAGCTAGAAATCCGCCCCTGTAGCCTGCACCCTGCTTCTTACAGGGTGTTCCTAAAACTTCCATGGAATTTTCAAAGGTTCAACAACATTCGTTTACACGTCTTGAGATTCTTCGTTACAATGAAAAAATAAATGACATAGGTACGAAATAAATGTAGACTGAAAGGCCCATATATGATACAAGGCACATTGCATTCGGAAAAAGATTTCGGGCTCATCACGCAGTCATCGATCTAACTGCCTGGAGTTTTGGGTGGTTTTCTTCGGATGTAACATGAATACGCATTAGAACCCCTTAAAAAATCCCCCGAACAAGGTACCCATCCCTATACAGATAGCCCTCGAGTAGCTTCGCCTTTGTACACAATAAAATATAATACAATTCGGTAAAACCGTCATCCATCTAAAGCTCCGTGAGAACATAGATGTTTAAGACAATTTAACCGCATGGAAAGGAGTGAGAGAGAGAAAAAAAAAGGAATGGTCTCAAAAAGCATTTTCTGAGGCGTTTTGCCAGCTTTTAGTTGATCGCCTACATTCGCACCCTCCTTGGGCCGGCCCTGCGTTGAAAACATAAAATATTTCAATTATGAACTTTCCAAAAGAATGATAGCATAAAATGAAAAAGAAATAAATAAGCAGGACTTGCGTTTGAAAAATAGTACTTTTACACAATAAACGAACTAAACTATATGAATGATCGGTCAGCGTTCTCAGAATTATGCCACAATTCTGAGAACATCTTTAGATACCTTCCTGGCGTCGTCCTTCGAAACCTTTCATTTTGACGCGCGAATCCATCAGTGCATTTACGTTAGTGTGTTTTGTACTTAATAATAATAGTAATAATAATAATAATGAGTATGCTTTTCACCCTTTAAAGTGCAAACATTTTCACATCCATATGGAAGACCCACTGGATAGACTGTCCAACGCTCAAAAAGTACAGCCGACGGGCACCCCCAGTTTAGTCAAGCGCCTCATTCGCACCCCTTGTCCAAGATTCCCCCCCCCCAAATAGCAAGAGAAAGTGTTCATAGTTAGCCCCTGGTTAAAAGCGAAACATACAGATGAAATGGCTACACATAAGTTGAGAACAACCTGCCGTATTCTTGTTTTATGGGGGAAATATGGAAAATTTTTAAACTGGGAAAAAAAGTTGAGATGAAGGAACACATTTTATTTCTACAGGTACACAGAATATGTTTCTTTCATATATTTGTTCTTAATTTTTCTCTCGGATATTTTTTACATCACCAAATTAGGTCTTTTTTCAAATTAATTAAAAAAATAAATAAATAAACCAGCACTTTTTTTTCATTTTTTGGTGTCACCCCCCTCTGTTGGTGTCACCCGGTGCGGCCCGCATCCCCCACTGACCACAATACTTTTGTACATGGCCTTCGACGCCACACTTCCAGCATTTTACTTTCTTTGGGCCATCTCTCGTTCTATTGGATCTTAATTTTCGTTCTATGAGATCTTCAATTCTCTTCAACCTGTTCTCGACGCTCTCTGTGTCTTTGTCAGCTCCCTCTTGGACCGTGACAGCTCTAACAGCATGCCGATCTTTCCTGACGGCCCGTTGAGCTACTTCTAGCTTCATTGCGAAGACGGGAGCAGATTTCAAATCCTGATAATCCTCCAACATAAGTGACTTTTGGGTTTCTAGATCACGGATGGCTTCAATAAAATGACGCACCGCCATTTCTTCTCGGACATTATCAAGGTGGTCCATGTAGGCTAGATGACACAGCCTATCTATGTCCGAAGCCAGCTCTTGAAGGGTTTCGCCAGATCTCTGCATCCTTGACTTAAGTTGGATTCTACTATATTCTTTCTGGCACTTCTCTCCGAATTTCATCTAAAAGGCACTGGCAAGGGCGTCAAAATCTCCTATCTTCGTCGCTCCGATAGTTTGCAATACGTTAATTGCATCTCCGCTAAGGGAAGCGGCCAGTTGGTTCGCTTTCTCGGACTCGCTCCAACCATTGGCTTTGGCGACGATTAAAAATTGGGTCTTGTAGGCTTCCCAGGGAGTCGTTCCGTCATAGGTAGTAAGTTTCACTGCTGGGCGGTGTGAAGATAGCCTGATGTTTTCAGGTAACTTTCCCAGCTTTACGAGAGAGTCCAATTTCTCTTCAATTTTAGCTTCACATTCTTCATGTATTATCGAAACTATAATTTCTTTCCAGTCTAGTTTCTCCTCAACTTTATTCTTGAATTCTTCCCGCATTCTGCAAATATCTTGCTGCAATTCTTTAACATTTCCTTCAATTCTTTGTTCATATTTCGTTTGAATTTCTTCTATGAGCGACATTCTTTTCTCCATTATCTCACTATATTCCTGCGTATGATTGAGATAATGGAGAATTTCCTGCACACTCTTTTCGAATTTCTCTAATTTTCCCAAAGCAGTCTCCATTTTCTCCAATCCCAATTCCATTCCTTCTTGTCCGGCTTCAATTTTCTTCTCTAAATCCGCTTTCATCTGTTCTTGTCCGGCTTCAATTTTCTTTTCTAATATATAGTTTCGAAATAAGAGTTTAATTAGTTACTTACAGCTTTAAAATTTCTACCATGTTTCTAAATAAATAACGTACATTCGTTCATGCACAGTGAAAAAAAATATTTAAAATAAAATGGCGAGGGTGAATTTTTTTTTGAGGGGGGGGGGATAGATACATATTAAATTGCATGCAATACTGTCTTTGTCTAAACCACAACACCTGTTGCTTGCTATTCTACAGTTTGTTTACATTCTTCAGTGCGGGGCAGCGTTCGCAATCCGAAAATCTAATGAACGTCGTCAGATTGCATGTAATTTATATGGGGCGCGCTTGAGAATTCATCGGTTGTGCACGGGTAACACCGGTGCATGATCAGAGTGTTCGGAAAGGCGGAGCTCTGGAAGTAACCGCGTTCGAAGGCGTTTCGGACATAGAGTATTTTCACGTGACGTCACTTAAATTTTTTTAGGTCAACTCGAATATTTAGGGATACAAAGCCACGTTTTCGGCCAATGATCAATCTCAAATGAACGAATTTATGACCAAAAAATGTTGGTTGCTAAGGTGTGACGTAGTGATAATGACGTAATGACCCTGCCCCAAAATAACCCTGCTACTGCGGTGGGTTATTCCGGTTATTAGCGTAGTGTTGCCAATGTTTATTAGCACTCTGGTGCTTTTTCTTTCAAGCACGGGATTTTTGTCTACGCGGCGCGCCGTGGTCACTTTTCCGTTTGATTCATGTTTTCTGCAGAGTGATTTGATATTGCTAACGGAAACATGGACTATCCCTTCAGATGATTTTCAAATACCAGGATTCACTTTGGTCGAACGGATAGACAGTGGTTTTCAAAACAGAAAGCCATCTGAAGTTGCTAACGGAAACATGGACTATACCATCAGATGATTTTCAAATACCAGGATTCACTTTGGTCGAACGGATAGACAGTGGTTTCCAAAACAGAAAGCCATCTGAAGTTGCTAACGGAAACATGGACTATACCATCAGATGATTTTCAAATACCAGGATTCACTTTGGTCGAACGGATACACAGTGGTTTCCAAAACAGAAAGCCATCTGGAGTTATGATTTTTATAGAGGAAAACTTTATAAAAAGAATATGAAACACTGTACCCGTGCCTACTAGAGCCAGATCAATGGTGTCCAAATGGTCATTGCGTATATTCAAGGTAAAGTGAGATTTGCAGTTACATACGCTAGTCCTCGAATTTCTTATGAAGATAAATTAGACGCTATATTCGAAACTTTGCTGAAGGAGAATGATTGTAAGACTGTTTTACTAGGAGATTTTAACATAGAATTGAATTCCGATCAAGGATCCGATTTCATAACTGAAATGGGTACTTTAGATTTTCCAATACGCACTAATCCAAAACATTTCACCACTAGGGGCGAAACAACAATTGATGCAATTCTCAGCAACAAAATTATGCGAACAGGAGTCTATATGAGCACTTACAGTTATAATTTTCCTCTATATGGCAGAATTGATTGAATCCCGCCGTGGTCACTTTTCCGTTTGATTCATATTTTCTGCAGAGTGATTTGATATTGCTAACGGAAACATGGGCTATCCCTTCAGATGATTTTCAAATACCGGGATTCACTTTGGTCGAACGGATAGACAGTGGTTTCCAAAACAGAAATCCATCTGGAGTTGCTAACGGAAACATGGACTATCCCTTCAGATGATTGTCAAATACCAGGTTCACTTTGGTCAAACGGATAGACAGTAGTTTCCGAAACAGAAAGCCATCTGGAGTTATGATTTTTATGGAGGAAAACTTAATGAAACGCTTTACCCGTGCCTACACGAGCCAGATCAATGGTGTTCAAATGGTCACTGTGCATATTCAAGATAAAGTGAGATTTGCAGTTACATACTCTAGTCCTCGAATTTCTTATGAAGATAAATTAGACGCTATATTCGAAACGTTGCTGAAGGAGGAGATTTTAACATAGAATTAAATTCCGATCAAGGATCCAATATCATAACTGAAATGAGTACTTTAGATTTTCCAGTACGCACTAATCCAAAACATTTCACCACTAGGGGTCCAAACAACAATGGATACAATTTTCAGCAACAAAATTATGCGAACAGGAGTCTATATGAGCATTTACAGTTATCATTTTCCTCTATATGGCAGAATTGATTGAATCTCTCTATTCAAAAAAAAAGTAAAGGCCGCTGTCACTGTCAATAGCTTGTTGGCCTATCTCCTCCTAAACCGTGGGAATTTGAGTTTCGACTAAGGTGCTCAGTGCCCACAGATTCGAAAAACTTCGAGGAACCTGCTAAGCTGATTTAAATTTCGAAAATCGAATTATTTTAGAAGATATTAATAAAAAACTGAAAAAATAAACATAATGGTTGCCAGATTTGGCATAAAATCATTCATTCATTTGCAACAAAGCGTTTCCAAGTATGCAGAGTCGCGTGAAATTCACAAACATGAGTTAGAATTACGCCCATTTTACGCCAAATTAAAAAGTATATGAAATAAATAACTCAAAGTGTGTTACACAAAGTTGAGAATTTTCAAATAGTAAGTTCGCTTAGATAACAGGAGTTTAGAATGAGCGACCATTCGTTTTCCAAAACAGAATAACTCATTGTAACTGATTTTAAAAGCGCCATCTTGGCATTAGGAATGATCTCGCAAAATAGTATCTTTCCAAGCAGGGTGAATAAGCTTCGAGTTCCAGAATGCTGGAACCCAGTATCTTGAAAATGACAAATAATTAAAGTGCAGATTATTTTAAAGGCGGTTCGGTCCAGCTGGAGTATTTCCTACCAGTAGACATATTTGGTGGCGTTAACTACGCTTATTTGCCAGCGCGGCGAGATGGTATAATTCGTGGTGCTAAATACGGCAATCTGCAAAGGATTATGTATATGAAAATATGGATAACAGTTTTCCGGGAACCTTGCAAGAGCAGTCATTATAGGTCGTGAGCATATGTCAATCGCCCAATAATGAAAAGTCGTCATGGGTGGCAAGCTATCCTAGCTGTTCCGTAGTTTTTATCAAAGAAAACAGGTGAAGTACTGTTTTCTTAAAGCTCATTACTAACTATACACATACGCAAGTCGCCAAATAATGAAAAATCGCCATGGGTGGCAACTACGCAAGGTGTCCAATAGGTTTTACATAATTAAAAATACAGCTGAAACAGATGTTCTGATTTTATTACGCTTTAAGCTTTAACTCTTAATTAATATAACTTTTGAATGGCAACATTCAATATCATTGTGTTTCTGAGGAGTGCAAATAATTTTTTCAGCGATTATACGCAGAGTCCGCACTCCAGGTGGAGGGACCCGTAGAACACGGATTGCTAATAACAAAATATCTACCGTGATATATTGGAGTGGTCTACTGTAGTGTGAAGTTTAAATTTTTATGTGTCAATGAACATGCAAGAACCAAGCAACGTGTAGCTCAGTAACATTCTATCTGATCCAATCTTTGGGATTTGTCTGTTGAAATTCTGTCTTTTTTATGAATAAGTCTTATTAGGGGCCTTGACCCCTAGTAGATAAAAAAAAAAAATATGAAATTCTTTCAGCTGAGTGCGTAAATAAAATCTGGAAGAATTTTAGATTTTTTTCTTTTCTTTTTGTTTTTTTTTTTTGGCTTGGAATTGGATGTGGTGTGGATGACCGAAAGTAGCCTTAACCGAAACCGGTTGATAGCCGGGACGTCGCTTAACCGAAGAGTAACCGCAACTGGTAGCACCGGTGCATAACCGACCGGTGAATGGACATTTTGCACGTGACGTCACCTGGCAGTATTTGATACTCCCGGTGCGCGATCTGATCTTATGGTGATGATTAGTTTCAGTTTCAGCTCGTTTGGACCTAAAGGATTATTTGACACTTTCTTCTAGAAATATAGCTGTTGCAAAAGAAGCTAGAATATTAGTAATTAACAAATAATAGCTTTTTATAAATGAATTTTATCTTCATTGTGAGATTTTATTTGAAATGTTAACAATAATTAAATACCAAAAATAATTAAAAACATCGTACTTTTAAAAAATGTGGGAGGTTTTTAATGAATATTTGTATTATTTTAAACTCAGAAAACTCAAAATCAACTCAATGATGTATTATTTATACAGTGTTAGCAATAACGTAATAATTTTAGAACACTAATATTCTTTTTATTAACAAAGTTTTGACGCGAAATGCGATATCATCGTCTTCTAAACCATTTCTTTAAATACTAAAAAGAAAATAACTCATTCCGAGCGGCTAATAATGAGAAACAGTGGGAATGTACCCGAACTTAGTGTACTCGAACGTACTCGAACTCAGATACCATGCAAAATGTCCAGGTAAAGAAATAACAAGCGCAGAGCGTTTGGAGGAGGAGCGTTGGGCGGAGCTCTGGAAGTAACCGCGTTCGAAAACGTTTCGGTCATGTAGCTGTTGTCTGCTCAGCGTGACCAGAGCGCAACCAGAATGACCCTGCTAGTGAGGTGAGTTATTCCGGTTATTAGCGTAGTGTTACCAATGTTTATTTTTGTTTTCTTGGCTTGGAATCGGATGTGGTGAGGATGACCGTAACCGGTTGACAACTGTGACGTCACTTAACCGAAGAATGACCGCAACCAGTAGCACTGGTGCATAACCAACCGGTAAATTCTCGAACGGGCCCCCTATAATACGGCTTACGTCTCGAAAAGTTGCCCAAACCGAAACTATGGGGTTGCTATCTTTCGCGCACTTCTCGCTACTTTGGCATATTAATCTCGCTACTTTGGCATTTCGTTAAAGTAAACGTAATTAGTGACAAACTTTAATATTTTATTATGAATGCGAAAATAGTTGTAAGTATACAACAATATTCAAGATGCTTAATTAAATTTATTAACATATATGTTGTCTATTGCTTTTTTAAACACATTTTTTAATGCTAAAGAACAAGATTTTGTTTACAAACACAACAAGTAGCTTTGGCGATAATGCAAAACGCACTCTTAACATAACATTACATTTGCGTTTTAACAAATCTAAACAAGCTACGAACAACTTTGGTATTTTAAATTAAATAACAAAGATAAACTTACAAGAAAAAGTCATTTTCTAAGGTAACAGTAAAAATTTTCAATAATAAAATCGAACTTACAAGGAAATTTGAGCAGACGATCCGGGATCTCGTCGCATGTTGATCACCCATTTTCTTCTTTTTTCTTCATCTTCAGAGAATTTAGGCATTCTAAATACATTTCTTGAATGATTAGAGCAATTTATGGTGGCGCAACCACCCATAATAACGAATTTATTGGTTTAAATTCAGAAGAGGAACACCAAGTGGTGTCGCCAAGGAGTGCTGTGTTAAGCCTAATGTGGGCAATTTTCAGAAGGCGTAGGTCAGCTCGGTATATATAAGGTGACCCTGGTGACCATACGCGGGGCCTTCGCTATTGGTAACGGGCCTGCGCGTGTATTTCGATGAGTCATCCAAAGAGGCCTACGGATGCTCGCGTCTTCCCGTATACATCAAGCAATTTTTAAGCTTTCCGATGCTTTGAAACGTTATTTTGTAGTTTTAAGTCATGATTGTGTTACTAATACAAGTACGAACGCATTGACAGTTTCTTTAGTATGATACACGTTACATTAAGTAAATAGATGCATGTAATTTGAAGGAAAAACAAAGTAGTGCTCACTCTCATGATTCATTATTTTAGCTTGATTTTACATATACATGAACAAATTAAGCTGACTTTTAGTATACATTAAAGTAAACGAATACACAAATGATACAGACATTTTTATGCATTTCTTTATACTGAATGTTTAAGTTTCACATTTTCAAAGCAGTTACAACCATTATTACTTTTAAAATAAATTTAACTAATAGTTATTAAATTTTCATTTATTAAATATTGTTCGGTTAAAATATTAACAGAATATATGACGAGGAGCTGAAATAGAATTTAAAATATTTGATATTTACAATTCACGTATAAAGAAATTTAAGTACTGATATACTACTTAATTTTTAATCTTTTGTAAGGCGTAGGTATCAGAAGAATGTTTGCTATAATTATAACTACAACCTGTGCACTGCATGTCCTTGGTATTTACATGAAAAATAATGTAAATTAATTTAACGAGAAACATTTAGAATAAATTACGCAATAAAGGGTGTCCCATAAATAGTAATACGAACTTAAAGGGGAGATAAAATATATCAAAAGGATTAAGAATCACGTAACAGTGTATGATCAAACACATTTGTTAACTGTTTTTATTTTGGTTAGTTCAAATGAGTTTATTTATCGAAAATTTTACCATTCGAAATGAAAATGATTTATAATTTTCAGTGTTAGTTCCATATATTTTTTTTTTCTCCAAAGAAAAATAATAAATTTTAGAAAACCATACCAGGAAATAGCACTAATATTCCAATACCTCCTTTTTTAAGTTATCATTAACTGGTGATTGAAAACAAATATTTTCGTCCCTGCATTGCTGTATATTAGGGTTGTAGCTTAAAAAAAAAAAAACTGCTCCACGGCCTTTGAATGCAAATTAAGATAAACTAACAGCTGTAGGACTCGAAAATTTTCAAGATCCCTTTTCACAAGTTGCACTAAACACTGTAGTAAACTAAAACCAAACGATCCCTGAATTAATTACTTTTTATTATAGCCATTGTCTAAATGGAACTTTGAATTTGAGCATAATGAACGCTTATACAAAATATTAACTTCAATTAAAGTTTCAACATAAACATGTGCAAAAATTAATAGCATACTTCACAGTACTTCTGCACTGAAACCAATATCACACATTTAGTGCATTTATAATAAATGATAAATGACGTTTTCAACTGAATGATTTAAACAGATAAGAATGTTTACTAGAATAATAAACTACCCAAGTTAAATGATTTCAGATTAAAATAATTTATAAATAACATATGAATATTAATTCACAAAACATGCTTTATATCCTATAAATTTGTAGAATTTCTAAATAACTTATACAAGTGCTTACCTTTACATTCAGAACTGAAAGTTCGAATTCTTTGTTGATTTATTGCCATAAAAAAAAGGCGCAATCTTCAAAAAATCATTACCTACATCTAAATCACCTTGTCATTAAATCGCTATAACAAAACTATAACAAAATTGTTTTTAAATTATAAAATAAATTAACGTTTATAATCCCAAATCGCATACAATCGAACAGCGCAAATGTAAATATTAGGCCTCAATGATTCAGTGATTTCTTCCGATGGCAACGAACAGTCAGGCCCGATTGCTAATAACGACGGCCCCGCCATACGTCCTCGAAATTCGAGGACAGTCCCCAAATATAGATCTTTTTTTCATTTTGTCCCCAAAAATACTTTGTCCCCAAATTTAAAGATTTGTACTTTTACCCCTGAAAGTTTCCGTTTAGATTATTTCTTTCAGAAAAAAATGAAGAAATAAGAAAAATAAACCAACTAAAAGCGCCATCTACTCAGAGAAACAATGAAATTCGATCTCTGAAAACGTTTGTTGTCATTGTGTGTGTAGCGTGTACAGACATAAAGTATCTGACTATGAGCTAAATTTCCCATTTCAGTTTTTTAATGATTAATCACTTTTCATGAAGAACCATGCTTGAAATTGACGTACGAAAATTTTCTTGCACTCGAATACTTTTTTTAGAGGGTGTACAAAGTTTCATGAAAAATCATCACAAAATGATCCAATGTAAAGAGCAATGTCTTCTGAAAAATACAAATATTATTCCAAGAGTTAAATTTTGAATAAATTGCAATATTTCAACATGATGTTCCTTTCATGCTTCTGGTTTAAATAAATATTTATAAATGAATGAAATACTTCCATTACTTTATTCGAAATAAGAATACACAATTGATATAAAGAGCTATTAGAGTTCATTTTTAAGTATCGAAGTCAGTCAAGATTTAAAGTATGGGTATACATTAAGGTGACCAAACGTCCCCATTTTCAGGACGTTTTTCAAATTCTCCCCAGAATGTAAAAATGGAACTGGGGAAAATTTTTAATTATTGCATTGTTTTTAAATTAAATTACTGTTAATTATTGCATTAATAATAAATGTCCCCAGTTTTGTTGTCAGAATCGGGGACATGTACCCGATTCTGACTACACAAATCTGGTCACCTTAGTATACATGGTCATATGTTGTGTCCTCGAATAAGTCCCCAAAAATATTTTCTAGTGTCCCCAAGTTTTCCTTGGATTCGAGGACAATGCTTGATTTGTCCCCAAAATACTGTTAAGTACTATGGTCGCCTTAGGTATATAGGAGTCTTACTTAACCGAAACCGGTTGACGACCGTGACGTCACTTAACAGGCGACATACGCTGGTAGAAAACGAAACTGAGACTTCCCATGTTAACCTACGGGAAGTGTATTTTCTCGTCCTACGTCTACAATTTTTGTTATTTTGAATCAGTTTTTTTTCCTTGCCAAGATATTAATGGGATACAGATTATGTATTTTCTAAAATTTTGATATCAGTTCTATTAATATTTTTAATATTCAATTAAAGTTGGGAAAAACAGGTTTTTTGTGTTTGAACAGCCGTAAAATATTTGTTAATTAAGATAAACGAATTTCGTAAACGTGAGATTCATGCTCAATGTGTTTACTGATTTTTCAATAAAAAGAAAAAAATATTTGATGAAAAATAAATTAGCTATAAACAAAACTATTGAGTCTACATTTCTGTGAAAATTCTCCGCCGTAATAGTGCGCCATCTGGGTCATTCAAAGAGCTAGCCGCTGGCCTGGGTGTAGGGGGGAGAATGATAAATTGCTGTCCCTGGGCGTCTTTGGGGCAAGGCAAAGAGAGGCTATTCTTGCTATTCTTGAGGCGAAGCCAAATAATCCTGGGGCCCGGAATTATTAAGAGATTTGAAGTTCTAGTCTGAAAACTTCTAGTTACTATACATAAATGTGTTAGCTAGGTATGACTAGGTATTTTTTGGGGGGGGGATATAGTAAGGTTTTCTTTTATACATAATATATCATTATGTATAAAAGAAAACCTTACTATATTTTATACATAATATACATATTTTATACATAATATACATAATATATTTCTTTTATACATAATTTATTAACCTGTACTTTTGATAGTATATAATTATGCATTTCTAAGAGTATGAAATGAGACACATATTCATTTGAATAAGAATATTGGACGGGAAACCGAAATTTTTCCTCTCAAAAGTGTGTGAAAAGAAATAATATTTGTCACACGAGAATTTTTCAGAAACCAACAGAGCGTTTTTGTGGAAAAAAATTAAGTTGCTTTGTAATAACTTTTACAAATCGGGACTCATTTACTGCTTCTTTACATTTTAAAATACAGCTTTTAATCATCTTTATTCTTGTATAGATGACAGACAACTTTTTTTTTTATGTTGAACGTAAATTGCCTTCAAATGAGAGAAAAACTGAAAGGTAGGGTGGAAGAGTTTTCATAAGAGAAATCATATGTAATAAAAATATTTATTAAGTGTTAATTAAATTATTAGACACAGCAGTAGAGATTTCAGTTTTTTTTCTTTTCTTTTCTACAGGATGATTTAAATATTATACACAATGCAGCAAAATATTTTTTTATTTATAAGAAAAATGAATCATTGTTTCGATTTAATTTATTATTATAATTACTTATTTATTTATAGCGTTGTATGTTAGAGATGAGTTCGGGCTCATTTTTTGAAGCACGAGCCCTAGGACTTTTAATCCGAGTCTGCCAGAGCCCGAGCAATATTCTTCAAGTCGGAGCCCGAAATTTCAGCAAAATATAAATAAAATTCAATTACTTCATTGATAGAATACAATAAATTTTGCCGTTTCTGCAAATTAATTACACGCACCTTCTAGGCGCCCGTGCAGCTATTTTTATTTTTTAATAAGTACGTTTATTTTTCCCACGAATGGCTTTTTAAAATTTTTTTCAAGGTATTATACAATAAAGGAGAAAATTTTCACGCACCCGAGCCCGAACGCAATCGTGGATTACAGAGCTCGAGATCGGTTCGTGCCCGCGCTCGAGCTGAGCCATCTCATCCCAGGTGTGTGTGTGTGTGTGTGTGTCTAGAACTGCTCCTAGAACAAAAGAGTAGCAAAAAAATCGGTACTTAATATGAGTTACTTAAAATTAAAATCTGAGGAGATATTAAAAAGTCAGTTGTATCTGAATTTCTATAAATAAATACAAATTTTAGAGCTCCTTTTTTTTTTTTTTGGACAAGAATTTTAAATAAATATTTGCATAAAGTCAGTCATTGAGTCAGGACATCTTCCTTTATATAGAGAGATTAATGTAGAAAAGCTTTAGGCGAATATTTGCACTTTACAGGAATCGGAGAACTACTTGAATTATTCCAAGCGACGTAATTTGTACATCACAAGTTTGAACTTCACTAGGGGGGTTTGAAGGGTTTCTAATGCACTTTTAAATTCGTGATCAGGAACTGATTTCCGGCAGGGCATTAGGGACAAACGCCATGGGCCTCAACAAAAGTGCCCCTCAAATCACCCTTTAAGTTTAAAAATTTGTAAATTTTTAATTTAATTTAACATAAGAGACAAACTAATTTTATGAAAAATATTTGTACTAATAATTTACTATTTCATATCGCCAGGGATATATCCACACCTTTTTTTTTTCTAGTATCTGGCATCACCGAAAACTTATCATGGAATGTATGTGGGCTGATAGCGAGAGAACCATACAGTTGATTTTCAATTATAGCAGATAAAAGGGAATACGTGGAACAAAGTGAAAATCTAGACTCTCTATGAATAAAATACTCATATATAGGAAAATAAATACAAAAATATTGTGGAACATGTTACTTGAAAAAATAGGGAATAAAATTCATGACTGAAAATTAAATAATACAATCGAAATATTATTATTTTTCTAGTGGCGTAGCCAAGACCCCGCCCCCTTCCCCCATGAGGAATATTTTGTCATACAAAATGTATATTCTTCACTACCTTATCACACACTCGTATACATATATATGTGCTGCTGTACTCGTAAACACCCCCCCATGAAAAATTTTGGCTACGCCACTGTAACCTGCATAATATCATTACTATTAAACTATTGCATTTTATTTTCCATCTTGATTAAATAATCATTTTGATGCTATAGTTGTAGTAACATCCTTCTCTGAATGGTGTGATATGAAAGTTGCTTTGTAAAACACTGGGATCCAAGTTCTGCAAATTGTTCCTTGTTCATGACGTCAAAATGATGCCAATATCGCGTACGATCAGTGGCGCAGAGGGATAGGGGGAGCAGAGAAAAAATCCCCAGTGCCCCACCTTGTGAAGGGGCCCCCTTTTGTTGATTATATATAATACTAAATTGCATGCTGACAATTTTTTAAAAGAAAAAAAAGTCCAAATACAGATTAAGTCCCCGGAAGTTTCAAATTAATTTTTGAATGAAATTGCAAAAAAGACAGCTAGCACAATCCCCAAACTTGACAAAAACGAGGAGTGTTAGTGATTGAGTCTTCTTTTTCAAGAAAAGAAGAATTTGATGGTGTTATTCAACGATTTGCCGTGTCTAAAGCTAGGAAAGATTTTTTGAAAAGGAATCATTTTCTGATTTAAGACACATTGTTAAATAATGGAAGAAACAGTGGCGTCCGGTGGTTAAAAATGTTAGTGCAGCCGGAAACATAGGAGCCCCCCCTCCCCCTTCCTCCAGACAGGAATGGAAAATCTTTGTTACTGAATTCGAACGCTGGCTGATTAAACCCTCCCTGAGAAAAAAAAAAAAAAAAAGGAAATTACATGAAAAATGTAAGAGATCCTATTTTACTTCCATAAAATGGACATACATTTCAACCAGCCGCTCTTATCCTCAAAATTGCATTAATCCGTGTCTGATTCGAAGTTTCCTTAGAATTTTCTTTTGTAATGATAACATGAGAAGAAAAGTAAAAAAGAGAAAACTTACTTATTTTTTATAAGTCAAATCAATCCTTCTTTCTTTTAAACTTGCGAATCGGTCAGTGATGTCCTCATAAAAAGGCGTTGTTTTAATAAGTTCATCAATTATTCCCCGTTCGATTGACAGCGTCGATAATGCCGTCAATCGTTCCTCGGACATGGAATTCCTCAAATAATTTTTAATTCTCTTTAGACAAGAGAAACTTCTTTCACTTGTTGCGCTTGTAGTGGGTATTGTCAGTATCAAACACAGGAATTTATATACTTCTTGGAAAATGTCCTTCGTTCCATTATCATGCATGCTTTTAATTATTTCTTGCACACTACAATTCCTGTATGATAAATGTGAATAAAACAGTTTTAATTCATTTTTAAGTCAATGAGTATCACTTATCACATTTGGATAAGAGTTTTTCAAGCTTTCTATAGCGTTTTCTGGGATGTTATTTATGGAAAAGTCCTCAAACTTTGAAGAATCGGCGAGACAAAAAAAAAAATATATATATATATATATATATATATAAACATTCGCTGTCTTTAAATCTTGCATCAAATTCTATGGTATCTAAAATTTCAAAATATAATATTTTAAATTTTCGAAACACATCTTCTTGCGTTTGGAAGCCATATTGTCTTTTAAAAACAATTTCTGTTTTCGAATTCGCTATTTCAAAAAAACGTTTGAACGTGTCCTCATTACGGTTTTGGCTTATTATGTTCCGAGTTGCCTTGATTTGCTGGAGACAATAATTTATATCCAAAGATTTTTTTTTGCAGAATGTCATACAAAACATCTGTTTGTTGGAAAATAAAATCAAAAATTAAGGATAAAAGTGTGAATCCAAAATCATTAAAATAATTCAAAAATCCATTTGCATGTCGAATGGAAGTTTCATCCATATTTGGATCAGATAAAATGCTTTCGAAAATTTCTTTTAAGCCTTTCCATTCATATGTTACCACTCTTAATATTTTACTATTAGAATGCCATCGAGTGTCAGTGCTAGTTGGTATTTTCCGTGCAATTGTTGAATTTAGTAAATATGTCCTCTTCGCAGAATGATGGGAAAATGAAGGAATTCCAGTTAAGTTTGCAAAAAAAAAATTCGACAGTCTGAGATATTATTTACACTTTGTTTTAAAATTAAATTAAGTCTACGGCCGCAGCAGTAAACAAATAATGCTTGTGGAGCTTGCGATTTAATTTTGGTTTGCAAGCCAGTCAAATGTCCACGCATGACACTTGCTCCATCGTAGCATTGAGCAATAAGTTTTGTGCGATATTCAAGAGGTCCTAAAACCGTTTCTAAAAGTTCAAAGAGAGCTTCTGCAGTACGAGATATACTAACATCAAAAAACCCTAAAAATCTCTCAACTACCAATCCGTTTGAAGAAACATACCTCACAATAATAGAGTACTGTGATTTTTCGGAAATATCTGTGGTATCGTCTACTTCAACAGCAAAAAACGGAGATTCTGAAATTTCATTTTTTATAAATTCATGTATATAAGAATATAAACACTCAATCAATTCATTTTGTATAGTTTTTGATTCACCTTTAAAAACAGTTTTAATATTTAAATAATGCTGTTGTAATTCTATCGAAGCTTCAGATATCAATAATTTTAAAAGCTCTTTAAAATTCCCCCGGTTTAAAGAATCTTCTCGCTCGTCATGTCCTCTAAATGCCAGTTCTTGCTTACTTAAAAAAATACTGCTTTGATGGGTAACTGCATGAAGCGTCTATTCATGTTTACCTTCTTGTTAAATTCAGCAATATAAAGTCGAGAGTTTTCCTTTAATGCGTCAGCAATTTGGGTCCCACTTCTTTACAACTCTTTAAATTTTAAAGAATTTTTTAAATGTTCGATTGAGCCTTCATGTGTTTTACATGCTCTTGTGATGGTGGTTAACCCATCATATCCAGTTCCATTCCAAACGCTCTTTTTTATCCCAACGATTAAACACGGCCAACAAAACATTTTTTGTAAATAAAAACTGCCACATAGCCACGAGAATAATGAATACCAAGATGACTGGAAGCTACGACCATGCTGAGACGAACATGCTGTTTTCTTATGAATGGACAATTTTGGTGTCGGTCTATCTTCTTTTAGTAGTTGTCGTTTATCATCTTCTTTCCATATGTTAAATGGAGTTTGAAGCAAGACAGAAACTGGATCATAATGGGGCTGCATGTTTCAAAACGGTTAAATCATAAATTTCAATAATACAGTAACAAATAAATGTAAGAACTTTCAACCTTCCCAGACAAAAAAAAAAAAAAAAAAAATTCCCTCCGTTAGAATGGACAAGAACATATATTCTGTGTGTCGTACCCCCTCCCTCACTTTTCGTCAGAGCCAATCAGTTTGTCGAATTCCGGAATGCAGCCGGTGCAAGGAAATCTTATAGGAGCTGCGTCTTAGCTGCTTTCGCCCAATACAGCCTATGCCGGAGAGATTGCTTACGTAGTCGTTGTCATGGCAACGGTGTTGCCAATTTCTTTTTCAGACCTCATGGCTGTACCAAAGATTTTCCCAATTGAATTGCGGGAAGATTAAAGCGCTTATTTTCTAAATGAGCGATCCGGCCACAATACGGTTCTTTTTTTTTTGGAGATTTTTTTAATTTACCGTAGGAATTCCGTAAATCTAATCTGAATTTAGGAAAATTAGTAGATGCTTGGTGATAATTTCAAGTGCAGCCCGGCTGTACTTGCTGTATCCCACAAGCCGCCACTGGGAAGAAAGGCCACAGCCAGAGAAGAGACTGCGGGCCCACCCAACCTCCGAAATTTTGAATTTTCGTTGAATAATTCTTTGACCGTGAGTAGTTTGTTTTTTTTTTTTTTTCGGTTAGCCGGGAGCAAGGAAAAATTGCCAAATAATTGGAATCTGCGCCACATACTTACAAACCTAAAGCAATTTCCAGTACATAGTTCTTTATTCCTTTCCATACATTTTGGAAGTTTAATTTATTTTCGTATTTTAATTCAATTCCACACGTTTTTCCCGATTCCGCATTATGTAAACAATAAGCATATAAATTTCTCTTTAGTATATTGATATTTTGGTATACATTGAATTCTGTATCTAAATACTATTTTGCATACGAATTAAAATTATCGGGTTTTTTTGGGGGGGGCGGGGAGCGGGGGAGTACGACAGTGTTTCAGAAGTAGTCTTTAATATCTGTATATGCATTTCTGAGAGTATGAACAAAGCATGAAAACATTGAGCATATTTATTTGAATAAGAATAGTATAATCTAATTTTGCTCGAACGAATCTTTTGTGTCTAAAAGTAGACAATGAGAGTAAAATGCTCTCAAGATTTCAAAATGATGTATATATATATATATATTTTTTTTTTGGGGGGGGGATATAGTAAGGTTTTCTTTTATACATAAATTTATTAACCTGTACTTTTGATAGTATATAATTATGCATTTCTAAGAGTATGAACTAAGAATGAGACACATATTCGCTTGAATAAGAATACTAAAAGTTTATTGTAATTTTGCTCGAACATAAACTTTAATTTCTAAGTGTAAATGAAAGTAAATTGCTTCTATAATGATTTCAAGCTGATGTGTATAAACCTATAAAATTTGTCAAGATTTTCTTATGTGTATCAGCGTATTTTCTGTATCTTTATATAAGTTTTGTAAATGCATTTTTGAGGGTGAGTATGAGTTATGCACGGTATGTTTATTTGAATAAGAATGATAAGTTTATTCTAATTATCTAAAGACTTTTTGAAGTCTATTTGAAAGAAAGCAAAGAGTGGCTTTATCATGTTTCAGGTTAAAGCAGAATTTCTGCAGAAATAAAGTTTAGAAGATATTCCTAACTTACATAAACGTAACGTACATATTCGTAATGTAGGTATCCAGTTACACTCGTAAAACGTAATAAAATGCACATTGAGCGATCGGCTTAAAAATTTTGAATTGTTATATATAATATCAGAGTTGCAAAATGCTCCGGAATATAATTAACCACTTTTTGAATACAGAATTTTTTTGTAAATTTTTTAAATGGTAATACGCCCACACGTTTGACCTCAGATAAGCACATGTTGGATGGGGAGTGCCTGGGGAAAATAAACCCCACAACTCCCATTCAATAACCGAGGAAAAAATTTAAATTGAGAAATAAAGCTTTTAAAAATTGAATTTAAGTTAATGAAAAAAGTAAAATTTTGAAAAAATTAAGTGGGGGGAAAAAACTTCAACAGTCCGGGTCCTGGTTCGTACCCGGGCACCACAGGCCCGAAGCGCAACGCGCTACCGACCAGACTGGCGGTGCTTAAACAGCTAAGTGTCAACAATGGTTCAGTCACTGCTAGCAGTGCTATTCCCGTTGTTGACAAAACTTAGAAAAAATAGCAATTTTTCCTGGGGGGAGTTAATTTGCCTTAATTGATTTAAAATTTCTTTTAGTTTGCTAACAAGTTCTATTAGCGAGACTCCGATCTCTTTTTCTATCTCTTTGGTGAGATCAGCTAAGTCCTGCAACGTGGTTTGTTGGGGGGAGGGGGTAGAATTATTTGAAACGGCTTGAGCATAGCTAGAATAGTTTTTGGAAGAGGGGGGGGGTTGCAGGTTTTTTAAAGGGGTTTGTTTTTGGGGGTTATTAGGGAATTTTTTACAACCTTTATAACTAGCCGGGTGATTTAGGGAGCAGTTACAGCATGTGGGGGGTTGCTTTACATCATTTGATTTGTTATTTAACTTTATGGGGCAATTAAAATGCTCGTGGGGGTCGCCACACACCACACAGCGGGGGGGCATGGAACAATGCTTAGCGTAGTGGAAGAAGCCGTTGCAGCGATAGCACTGAACGGCTTTCCTGGGGAGTCTGAATTTTTCAATTTTAATTTGGAAAGAGAGAAGCTTATTAAGATTATAGATCTCCTGTCCTTGAGGATTGTTTTGAAGCTGGATTTGGAAAATGGGGAGGGGGGTTTTATCTCGTTTGTTTTTTAATTGGTTAACGCGTAGAACAGGGTATTTAATACAGTTTAGCGCTTCAGCGATTAATTCTGTAGGGGTAGTAAGAGGGAGTCCTTTAATGACTACTTTAAGGGGGGGGGTGATGTCTAAGTTACTGAAGAAGGGGATGGAATTAGTTTGAAGAAGGTCGGTAATTTTGTGCTTGCTTTTAAAATCAGTCGGGAAAATTTTGAGGGAAGACTTCTGGGCTACAGCATTAAAATTTGCATCTGTGTTTTCATTTATAAGTTGGGTGATGGCGTGCATATCAGGAGGGTTGGGGATGATTAGCGGTTTGGGTCTGACATTGGGGTTGATTTTTACCATCGGAGAAGAGATAGGAGTCTCTTGTTCCATCGCATTTTCCTGGGAGTCTAAGGTGCTTAAAAGCTCGAATTGATTGGGGGTACTAAATCCAACATTTGAAGTGTACTTATCTGGCTCGGTCCTTGTCTTGGCGCATCTTTTTGGCAAAGAGAATCCATCATTTGAATCGTCTGTTTCGTCACAGGGAGAGGCACGTTTGGAGGCTTGAATCGTCGATGACGTTTCAGGTTGAAGTTCTATCGCTTTTGATCTCTCAAGTTGGAGGGCTTTATAGCGAGCAATCACCTCGGCTGCCTGCGGATCGTCTTCGCCCACTACACGGACATAATTATGAAAGGTGCTCCATTTACCGCGAAGTATGTTATGCGGGGGCAAGTTCTTGAAAGCATCATAAAGGTAATATTCTTCCGGGGATAGATCCTCAGGATACCCCGCCGGTTCGCCTATACCGATTACCAGTCCTGAAAAGGACTTTTGTCGGCTGGCCGACGGAGCTCCCTCACGCGTGTCTACACACGGCTGTGTCTCGCTCATAACCTTCTTGAATACGAAATTTGTGATGCTCTTGTCATCAATGACGTTTGATTTTGCAGTATTTTTAGCCACAAATTAAAGTTCAAAAAAGTGGTTAATGATATTCCAGAGCAGTTGGCAACTCTAATATTAATGTTTATATACTTAAAAACTAATTCTGTAAAATTCTGAAAATCCACGTTTTACCTACTTTGTGTGTGTGTGTGATTTTTAACTGAATAAAATTGCTATTTTTTGGAAGAATGAATGAAACTGTGTCATCTAAGTCAGCGGCACTAACTTAGACTGCTAACCGGTATAGTGCGCGCAGAACTGCAGGAAGGGCGGGGAGGTGAGAGAGAAAGGCAATGTGCAGGTGATAATGCATGTTTAAAAACTCATTTTATTTATTCTTATTTTTACTCCAAAAATTTTTTCTCCTACAATTTTTATTCAGACATCACCAATAACAATATTTTGTACCAATACTAAAATTTAGTATGATTAATAAGACTAAATATCCATTGTTAAAGATATTAAAAAATGTATGTTTGCTAAGAAATGTGAGGGGGAGGGGGGCGGGCGTCATCATAAATTACCCTTTGTTGGGAGAAATTGTTGCACAATTATTTGGAACTGCTGATCTAAATCATAATTTTATTTTCAAACATATTCATTTGCAAATTTTGCGATATAAATCGACTCATGAACCCATATTCGAGAAACATTGTTTTATCCTAAATTAAAGCCAATATAATATCCTGATTTATCTGAAATTTCACTATCTTGCCTCCTAAAAAAGTCCAACCCCTTACAAAAAGGTGACTAGTGTGTCGATTTTCCTTTCTTACTACATCCTGCGCGTGCCCACTTGTCATGGTTTAGGTTTTTCTTTTTAGGGACTCAAAGTTCAGCGAAATTTTGTTTGTTCGATGTCTCTTAATGGATTTTATGAGTTAAAAAAAGACAGCAACTGTGCTTGGGTGAAGAACGGCTACTCAGTTAGCAATAAATAAATTGTTTTGTAAAAACTTTTGGGTGAAAATTTTGATGCGCATATGAATTGATTTATATATGCTACATACAATGCATATGAATGTTTGCGTTTTTATTAGCATGTTTTTTTTTTAAGTGTATATATACAGAGTTTTTAAAGTCAGATTTCCTATGCTATACGATTCCAGCTAGTTAGAAAAATTATGTCTAAGTACAGTAAAGTGGCTATGCGCTACTTGGTGAGATCACTTACAGTCGCAATGCATCATGCATCTTCAGAGTAGCTAGGCTTTTTGGTATCAGATACATCTGGACATGAAAGGTTTCATCAATGCATAGGGGGCTGTTATTGCCTAGTGATATTTTCTAAAACTTGCGATCAAAAGTGCTAACGCGAATTTTCAATATTTCTATAGAATTTTTAGTTCTATCAGAATTCCTTATTTCTGAATTGTGCCTGGTAGAAAACGATAAAGTTAGCGTAATTATCATGAATTAATTGGCTCTGTAAGTAGTCTCATCCAGCAGTGCGTAGCCACTCTACCAATACATGACCTGGAGTCGTTGGACAATTAAAACAAAATGTTGGCTATAGGGAGCACTTCGTCTATATATGTGTATTTACGTAAATGTGTATATTTCTTTATGGATACTTATTTTCTTCATTCTTTTATCCCTTCTTGTACTATTTTGTTCATTTTAATAAATAATATAAATTGTCCTTGTATTATATTCATTTTGGAGTTTGGAATAAACTGAAAACTTAAAAAATGAGTTATTTTAATAAAATAAACAATATAGGTTTATAGGGATTTTACATATGAATTTAAAAATGCCACTGATAAAAGCTCTAGAAAAACTAGCAAATAGGAATACGTATTTTAAAACATTTCCTCATTGCTATTATGCTTGCAAAATACAAAAACCTTATCAAAGACATACAGGTTCAGGCAGGGGCGTAGCCAGGGGGGGGGTATCGGGATATATCCCCCCCCGAAAATTTTTGATTGGTGATGAAATTCCGTCTATTTATGCAGATATAAGTTCATATCCCCCCCCCCCCCGAAAAATTTTCCTGGCTACGCGCCTGGGTTCAGGTACATGAAGAACTGACAATCGCAGTTGTAAGAGGGACGGCTCCATTTTTTAATCTTCTTACTGGCTCAACATGATTAGAAGTGAGCAGAAAGCCGTCCACAACGATCTTTCTTTAATGGAACATGTTGCCAAGATATAAACTTATTAAATGAAGTGTTCGTAAGCTGTTTTTCAAAGAATGAATTAATGACTTTTTAAACATTTTTACGTTTACTGTACTTCTAAATACTATCAGTAGATAAAAGATTTTAAAGCATTTCTGAAAGTCTAAAATAGTACTCACAGGCAATTATTTTGGCAACAATCATAGAAAAGTTAATCTACACTTAGAAATTAATTTTTTTAAACGTATTTTAAAGAAAGGGCCCTACCAGAGGCATAGCATTATCGCTTTGAACTGGGAGAAGAAAAGTGCTGGTTCGAAACCAGGTCGCGTCCATTGGCCTAACATTTCGGAGTTTCTCGAGGTTTTCTCCGAAACTTCAAGTAAATGCGGATTAGGATTCCTTAGAAAGTCTCCCACGGAGGGTAATCCTCCCCTAGGTCTCGAGCATTTTTACATTTTTGAAAAAATAAATCTGCCATTTACAAGATATTTGAGTTATCTGTTTTTTTTTTTCAGGTGACCCGTTTATAAAATGAATAAACTACATCCCATTCAAATAAGTCAAATACAATGTCCTATACAACATTTCAATATTCTGCACAAAAAAAAAAAGGAAAACAAACTTTGCTCTTTAATAGGATGAAAGTAATGCTTTCTCAAATTTATAATTTTTTTTATGCTAAGAATTAATTTTTTGTACTGTCATGATTTTTACATTTTAGTAATAAATGTTTAAATAAAAGTACCCTAAACGAAAATTGAGCACTTCAATTACTACAATTTCTCAATGACTAGCTCTAACTACGCACACAATATTTTAGGATATTTTTAAATTATAAAGCATAACGAGAAAAGTAAAACTTTTTAATTTTGCCCATTTTATTAAAATAAATAAATAATTGTTTAATCTAAACATTATTTACCATGATAAAAAAAAAGACACCATAAATAAATGTACATGTGTATACATTATTTCTTTTTTCAAATTAAAAATCAAATTTTAAGTTTTTACACTCTGTATAAAGCTTATTGTGACGAACACAAATTTATAAAAAATAAAATAATCATCTCTTTCTTTCGGAATTCGTAAACAGACAAGCAGCAAAGAAGACGATCGGAGAGAGGAAAATTTCCCTCTTCTCTCTCCCCCACAGTCATAAGGTGGATTCATATCTGCCGCAACCATGCCGTACTGTTTAGCCGTTTTGGACCGTTGGCTGTCCTCCCGGCGAGCTTGCCTTGCCGCAAGTAAATACACCAATGCTCTTCTGTAATTGGCTGTAGCTGTAAAAGCTCTTCTGTAATTGGCTGTAGCTGTAAAAGCTCTTCTGTAATTGGCTGTAGCTTTGCGGTCGCTGCGGAATATCTGTTCTCGCCAGATAATGCGCAAACCCTCGGCGCTCGCCGCGCGGGCGCCGTGTTGCTCCGCCACGTGACGTCATTGCGGCGTCTTAGCGGTGCGGTACGGCCAGTATGAATTCGGCTATAAAGTCATAAAATAGTCAAAATGTCCCCTCCAGTAAGAAACCCCTTTTATCCTTGACGTCCACTCTGCGGGGGGGTACGCTTCGCTCACCAGTGGTCGCTCGTTTCCCATCGGAGTGGGGATTTTTTGGGAATGTCGCCTTAACCAAAGAATGACCGCAACCGGTAGCACCAGTGCATAACCACCCGGTGAATTATCGAACGGGCCCTATATTTATCTGTTACAGCTGTTCAACTGTCGTACTGAAAACAAACGCAGCACGGAAATATCACATCACTCCCATCCCATCCCCCACCGGAATTTTTGTTGAGGAATCGAGTTTACTCATCGGTCTTTCGCCGACGCTAGAATAATAAAAATACTAATACTTTCGATTCAGTTATTAGGTACTTTTGATTTTTATTATTTATAATTTTAGTTCTTATGCTTAGATTTTATCAACTTAATGCTTTATCATCTAAAGCTGTTATTTTGCTTTGTCTAATATTTCTATGATACTTCAGTAGGTTTATTATGATTGAGTTTCTAAGTAAACATGAGTATCTCTCAAAGTTGGTTAGATTGGTCAGACTGAATTCTTAAAAAGCTTCAAAGATGGAAATTATAGATTGTAATTTTTTGCAGTCTAAGTTTTTAAAAAGCTTTGCTCAAAAGTATTTAAACAATGGCCCTTTGTTAGTTTTTGTAAAATAAATTGGCTAAATTTAATTTAATTTAGTGGAAAAACACATGAAAAGCAATTCCGTAAATTTAAATAGTGTATTTTTTGCATATATAGTTTTCAAGACTTGGATATCTTTTATTTATTCTAAAATTATCGTTAAGTTTTGAATTTGTGTTTTGTGAATTGACCTTTTAGTATTTTATTTAGGATTGCAAGGTATATTTAACTATGTACATAAACTACAAAATATTATTTACTGTAGTGTTGGGATCTAAAGCGCATACATAATTTTCTCTAATAAGATGTGTCGTAAAAGCTGTTACAAAACAATTTTAAAATGCCAAAGAAAAGTCTTGGGTTTCTTTTCTTTTCTGTTTTTTTTTTGGGGGGGGGGAAGCAATTTTATACGCTTAAAAATTTAAAAAAAAAAAACGGGAAAGAAAACAACAGAGTTGTCCTATTTCATCCACTTTTACTCAGTTTCGATTTGTAAACTAGAAACACTAAGTTACTAAATATTTGGTTGTTTTTATGAGTTTTTAAGCAAAAATGCAGAGACTTGTTTCTCTCTCTCTACTTACAAACACATTTATAGTTTATGAAAACACTTGTAAAGATATTAACTGATTCTTGACTATAACAATTCTGACTTATCTGTTTTGTTAGATTTTACTAAAAATGATGCTATTGAAGGCTGTCTTGTTGTACATTCAGACTGAGAATGCGGCGAGGATGGAGTGGGGCTGGGGCTTGTTAAACTGGATAAATCTGATATACTTTCATCAGAGTCTTGTTCACACTTTTGTCCTTTGGACATTTTAAAAAATGGTTTCATATTCTATGTGCTTTAGCCAGGGTTTCGGACCCACCCACAAACCCAAAAAAACCTGGGTGGGTTTTTAAAAAAAAAACCAATAAAACCCACACAGAAGTGGGTTTTTTTGGGTTTTATTAAAAATTATCAAAATTTTTCCTTTCTTTCATTGAAATCATTTGTTATTTGACATTAAATACATATAATATTACCTACATAACTTAATGCATTATATTAGATAAATATAAATATGCCAGTTTAATTTTTTTATTATTTTTCCAACTTCAACATAAAGAATAATAACCTTTTTAGAAATAATACCTTGAGCCAATTCTATCTGCAATATTTGTTTTGAAATGAACAGGTGTAGAATGCAGGCAGGGATAACTTAGTAATTTATCTCTTTAATGAATAAGTTTTTAAATACGAATAAAATATGTAATTATCAGTATAGTGACCAAAAAAAAAAAAAAAAAATCCTTTCCCAGAGAAGAGAAAAATGAGACATGTCTCTCTCTTACAGCTTTGAAGCATGCATCTCAAGAATGAATTCAGGTTCAGGAAACTATCTTGTATTCTATTAGTTGCTGCATTACTTTAGTACTGAGAAATATAAATCTGATTCATTACACATTGTTTATGTGGGATTTAATATTGGACATATTAATTCTATATTTTTTAAAGTAAAAAGGAATATATATTCAAAGCAAAAATGAATAAGTATTAAATAAATAGTAGTTCTGCAGTAATTTGGCCTGCAAAGGCTGTACTGACTTATAATCTAACTAGAAAATATAACTATGACTTAAAAAACATAAAGGTAAAATAAAAACTTTTTAACAAAAAAATTAAACCGCCGAAAAACTCAAAAGCAAAAAATAAATAAACCTTTTCTTAATTAACCTTAATAACTAAGTTCTTAAACTAATGTAAGTATACCTAAGTAATTTTGAGTCGGTGCCAAACAACCAATGAACAAAGATCACTAAATTGTCTAAATCTCTATTATTAATAGGAGTAATTTATTGTTCACACACAGATTTTGAGTTGTGTATTACAAAGTAGACCTCTCTGCATTTCTGTGAAAGCTCGTTGATTGTGAGCGACATGAGGAGAGCACATTTTTTGGAATGTTAATGTTTATCGCCGGAGATTTCACGTTGCATTGTCGATTTGATTTGGTTATTTCTTTAAATTTAAGGTAATTTGGTGATCTTTGTTCATTGGTTGTTTGGTACCGACTCAAAATTACTTAGGTATACTTACATTAGTTTAAGAACTTAGTTATTAAGGTTAATTAAGAAAAGGTTTATTATTTTTTGCTTTTGAGTTTTTCGGCAGTTTAATTTTTTGTGGCTATAAACGCAAATTAACAGCTTAGTGACGTCAAATTGAGCAAGCGAATTCTATACATTTATCTGTGTACGTCACACAGTAGCTAGAATTAAAAAATAACTATTACGCATGCTCGAAAATTTCCAATTTGAAATATTTGACGCATTTATCATACCTCCAAAAAAAAAAAAATAAATAAACGTCGCCAAGCGGTACACATTTTTTTATGGTTGCGAGTCAAAACTACCACCGGCAGGGTACTTCACTCCTGCTGAACATCGCCCAAGATGGTGCCAGAACCAACACTAAATGAACATCAAAATGTAAACAGCACCGGATACGGAACATAGACCAGTTCTTTTTAGCTGTATGGATTTCGAAAAAAAATTAACAAATTGAACTTCGGAAATTTTAATAACATTCAAATACTCGTTTGCGAAACGGCAAACAAAAACAAAATGTGTGCGTGGGATTTACACATTCGCATGCGTTAACATGATTTATTCAAGATTAAAGCATCGACGCATATGTACGTAAATTCAGAACTACAAAAAATCTTAAAAGAAACGTTTTAACAAGCGAAAACAAAATGTACACATATGTGCTGTGTACTGTGAATGAAGATGTATAGGTGGTTTGATGTGCAGTTTTAAACGGTGACGTAAAAACGTCGCCAATATCCCTTGCAATAGACGATATCGATATGATGCTATTTCAATCACGTGTTGGTGGAAAATACAAATTTGAACTAATCAGATTGAAACATTGAGTGTCAACTGAAGCTACATTTTAAGTTGATTGGTTGGAGGTCACGTGTTGGCTGAAAAATGACGTCACACGAACACCGTCCATTTAAAAAAAATCAACTCTTCTGGTAATAGCATCTAACAAATATCGAATCAAGAGCTTATATGCCTCGTTAGAGCTTCTATTTTAATTAATGAAAACTATAAAATTTAAGGAATATTGAATTTTCACGAGGAAAAGGAAAAAGATCACTAAACGAGCTGGCATTAAAAAAAAAAAATAGCTATTTAAAAGTCATATTTTATGCGTGTTCATACATTACAATCAGTGAGTGAAAAATCAATCATCCCCTGTTTTCCTACCCTTAGGGTTGGAATTTTTTTTTCCAAATCTATATGGGACCAACTTCGGGGTTTACCCTTTCCAATAAAAAAAGAATTATCAAAATCGGATTACTCTGTAAAAAGTTATGTGTGGTCATACATAAAAAAAATATATACACGTTGACTTGAGAACCTCCTCCGTTTTTCGTCGGTTAAAAAATTAAGTTAAATTTAAAAGTAATAGAAACAGCCAATCAAAAACAACATATTTTTCTATGTGAACAATAATATACTTTTATCTATGGTCATAAAACAAATTAGGAGCCCTTTATAAACATCAGCAGAAAAAGATAATACTGCATTAAAGTTGAAGTTATTTTTACATTTTAATTAATTATTATTTTGTAATGAAAGTTTTCTTTTACACTAAAACAATTCTGTTTTGAAATAAAACCACAAAATTTAAATTGAAAAAGTGTTATACTATAAAAAAATCTTAATAAAACCCAATAAAACCCCAAAATACCCAATAAAACCCACCCAGGTTGGGTTAAAAAAAAAAAAAAAATCGGGTTTTTTAAAACCCTGGCTTTAGCACTAATACTACTAGAGCACTGTTTATAGCACATTCCAACAATTATACCGTTTTTAGTTATTTCTTCTGAAAATCTTATTGGATATTTTTTCTACTACATTTATCTGAAATTGTACTCATCTTTGCTTTTTTTGAGGAGAGAGGGGGGGGGGGATGAATCTAACACTTTAAGTGTATTAAAACATTCAACTCCACCACTGATGAAACTCACTATGAAGAACATAGATTTTTTTTTACACTTACATACACTAGAGAAGAACATAGTTTTTTCTACACTTAACTATACTAAACTTTTGAATGAAGGTGAATTAAAGTAAATTTTAAATTAAATTTTCCTTTTTAGTTTTGGTTCATAATTTTAGTATTTATTCCCCCGTAGCAGAAAATGCGAGATGCAAGACATACGTTGCAGATTTTTTTTATAGTCTGCAGATTATTTTCATATGAGTATTGTGTGCGGATTCTTTTTTACAGTCATGAAAAAAATTCCTCTTCTAATTCTCAAAATAAACATTTTCTGTTAGAAAATGCAGAAGAATGCAATATTTTTTCCCTCTTGCGGCTCTCGGACGCCAGTTTAACACGTGTTTTGCAATTAGCTTGCTTGCTGATCTAATCAAGTTGCTAGCAATTAGTTTTTCAATTAATATATTGTTTCAAAAATATATGCAGATAGTTACAAAAGGAAATTTTGGGTTCTCTTTTTAATTGTTTATTGGAATGGCTGCACAGCTGGATAAAGTTGATTGTTTGGAATGCAAGAATCCGATGTTATGTAAGAATTTGGAAACACATTACTTGTGATTTCATGAGGGGGAAAAAAATTAGATATAAATCGGTTTCCAATCCAAATTGTTGAAGGCTGTTAATGAGCTTTCAAAGAAAATACCTGTATTTATTTTTTACATACATACTTTCAATTCCAGTATCAGAAGCTTCCTGTGAAAATTAGGGATCGGTCACTGAGAAAGTGAGCAAAATGTGATTAAGATGTACAAATAGCAATGATGAACAAGCTGTTGGAACTGTTGATCTTTAGAGTGTTTAATGGCCCTCCATCTGGTTATATAGGAAGCAGAAAATTTTTGAAAGCTGCATTAATTTCCATGTTTGGAGTCTCTTATTACAAACATTTTGCAAGAGTCAGTATGAACAAAATTATAGACAAATATCTCTTCTCTTATAATATCAAGAATATTCAATAATGCTAACTGTTTAACTTGCTTCACGTAATTAAAACTATGTTTTTAAGGCCTGATAATTAAACTGGCGATTCATTTCTTGCTTTTTATGCAATTTAAACTAAGAATGCCACAAAAAGTTTTGCTGTGTAACTAATACATTCTATCTAAAAAAAATAGTTTTTTTTTTTTTTTTTTTTAATAACACTGCCCTACTCAATAGATTATGGCTGTAAAATTTGACAAAACCTACCAGGAATCTTTTTCTTAAGAATATCTATTTACATGGAGTTTTTCTCTCTAAGTCTGTTAATCAAGACAACTGACATGGGTGTTACTATGTTTTATTCTCAGTAAATTATATATGCCAATTTCTGTTAGTCTGATCATGTCTAACTGATTAACTACATTGCTGCATTTATCAAAGTTTTGGGTTTATATTTTCTTATATAACTATGTGTGTTTGTTATGTTTGGCAAGAACAGGGATCACTCTAGAAATGAAAAAGGGCAGGGTGCACATTACAGAAAAAGGGCAGTGTTTGGGAAAAGGGCATATCATATCACACAAAAAGGGCAACTTTTGTAATTATTGTCTACAAACACATAAGGTTAGCTTTTATAAACATACTTTTATGTCCGAAAATGTGTTTTCTTAATAGCAATTTTTTAAGCAAATGATTAAACAAATTTTGAAACCAAATTTTTTCACTTAATGAAATCTACACTTTTACAAAAATTGTGTAAGGCGTCCATTATGCTTTATTTCAACAACAACAACAAAACAAAAAAAGCATAAAAAAATTAAATTTTGTAATCGCAAAATAACGGGAATCCGGTTTTGCCGACAAATTTTTCATAATCACGCCAATTTTCGGACCCAAAAACATTCAGTTTTAGATTCTAATTTTATCGTATTCAGCATCACTGCAACTTTTCTCTCTGTATATATGGTAGTCTGCAACTAGTGGAGGGGAAACAGGACGCTTGCCCCAGGCATAGTGCTGTTATGTCAAAATTGAAATGGAAAGAAGGGAGCGCCAAAACAAAGGTTTGTTCCGGGCGACTTGACCTCTAGTTGCAGCACTATATGTATAACTTTTGGAAATATTCTGTAATAAGAACGCCAGTTTAGATAAGACGTGTCCGAGGGAAAAATAAATTGCAAGTGCACGACATAATAAAAAAAGAGGGGGGGAACGATAGTATTTCCTATCGTGGGCGGCGGCAAAGGATTTTCTAAACAGGCAAGAAGTCTTATAATTATTGTTGTGTAATATTCGTAATTACATAATTATAAAATAACTCCCGACCCTTCAGGGATCGGAAAGAATTTGACCCTCTTGCACACATTTTTAATTTCCCAATAGATGAATTCAAAATAGTCTCAAAGGCTCTCCCCACTGCGCATTTTCGCACTGCCAATTGGGCTTTTGCTGAGCGCGTAATACAGTAAAAATGAACATCGCAGGGGTGCGTGCCTGTGCAGTCGACGATTTCATTTTTTTGGAGGGGCTGCAAAATAGACACAAATTTTGTATTGACAGTTCCCACCCCTATCTCCGCCTAAAATAGCCCTATACATGGGCGCCGACAGAATATTTTCCCGGGGGGGGGGGCAAAGACTACTTTAACATATGGTTACCATGTTGGAAAGAGCAAAAAAGCAAGGGAAAACACTGCATACAAAAATCCAGGGGGGGGGGGATTGCCCCCTCCCCCTTGCCCTATGGTGCCGGCACCCATGGCCCCATAGAATAATCATCAATTTTGCCCCTATGCTGACCGGAAATTTGATATTTTCAAGTAGTATTTCCTGACTGCTGCACACCCTGTCAATGAATCAATTTTCCCCTATTCTTTTTAGTACATCGACGGGGAGGAGAGTGTGTGTGTGTGTGTGTGTGGGGGGGGGGTGTTACCCAGACTTCCGAAATTGCCCTTGTCTTGAACTTTCTGTTTGGACGAATGTGTTTTGAAAATCTGAAAAAATAAACAATAACCAAGTGGCGTTTATTAATTACTTACAGCATTTATAAAACACGGTAAAGCGCCATTTACAGTAGGAAATAATTTATTGTTATGACTACTCTTCTGCATGAGACAGATTGTTTCTCTAATGAGATATTTTATGACCTCAAGCTACAGCGAATGGTTTTAACCCTCTCCTCAGGTCAGAAGGGAGAAGAGCGGCGACTGAGCAGATCCCCCCCCCCTCCTCCTCACACATCATTGATAAGAGAATAAACAAATCAACTTCCTTGTTGTTGTTGGAGAGAGGCTTTTTTTAGCGGGGTCTCTAGCCGAGCGCCAGCAATTGTAACGAGAATCAAAGAGAAGGGGAAACAAGGGGGGTGGAGAAAAGGAGAGCGGCATTTTGATTGAAACAAAAACAAAGAGCGCGGAATTTTATCAAGAAAAAGGGCAAGGAGGGCGGCATTTTACCGGAAAAAGGGCACCCGGGCGGGCCGCCCCTCTGAAACGCTCTAGAGTGATCCTTGGGCAAGAAAACAAAGTCGCCAACTAAACCTGTGTATGCTTATTAAAAAATTGAATCCTGTTTTTTTTTTGTGTTTGTGTGTGTTAGTCTTCATTATAAGCAGTCAACAGTGAATACAAACGCTCGATAAGTGAATGCATGTGATTGCTTTTGTTATTTTTCTGACAATAACTCCTTTTATTTCATTTTTCGCATTTTAGCAAGGATTTATACTTTAGTAAGATTTTCAATCATTACACCACATGCATACGTGCACACACACACACATATACATACAGTGAAACTTCTCAAGAGTGTCTACTCTTCGTTCCGCAAAAAATCGGTCGTTAAAGGAGGTGGTCACTCAATGAAGTATAAAAATTTGATAGCCAAGCAAAAAAATGCAAATAAATTTTGTTAGTTTTAATATTTATGGAACTGCATACTAATACATAAGTAATTATACAAACATATTTTTTAAATTTAAATTTTAATAAAATATTTAGAAATTTCGAATTTTTTCATTCTTGTCTCCGAAAGTACTTCAAGTTCTACTTTGTTTTTTACATCTGACTAAAGAGCATTTATCCTGATGCTTTTTATATATCCTGAATTTAACATAATAAAATATATTTGCTTTCTGGGCTTCCCCACAACCAAAGGTAACAGACAACTTTCTTTACGAATTTTTTTCATGTGACTATCCCATCAAAACTCTGCTCAAACGGTGAGGTAAAATAACTCATTTCTTAGACATATCTCTTCTCTAACCTGCAAGATTTATAAATGATGTGTGCGTGTACTTGCACCTGCTGTCGGTTTACATTACAGCGATTATTTTGGAATGTGGTTTTGTTTACTTTACTTCCGTAAAAAGTGCTAGAAATTTTCGGACAAGGAACCGGATCCGGTCGCTTGTAGAGGGTTGTACGGTCTCTTTTAGAGGATCTTTTAACATTAGTAGATTGGGTAAAAAATTGGTGCCTTATATACAGGGTGTCCAGTGCTAACGCTGTCCAACGGCTATATCCTAAACCATTAGTCAGATACACATAGTTACAGTTGCAAAAGTGCTTTAAATTGTATAATCTATTATATGAGAAACAATCGTCAACAAGTCAATAGATCAAATCCTATAAAAATTATGAAATTTAAATTTTTACACGCCCCCCCCCCCCCGGACCTATTAGTTATATTTAGAAAATTTTTCTTTATTCAATTTCATGCACAATAGAAAAAGAAAATTCGTCCTTCTATGACTAAAATTTGCCAAGTTACAGCTGCTTAAAGTTAGAGCACTTTTCGAGTTGTGAAATAGGGGCTGTATACAAAATGAATTTGAGAAAATTTAATGTACATGGTTTTGAGACTTGTAATATTCATTAGGCTGCTATATAGGTATGACTAAAAGGAAAATCAAAGACCGAAAGAAGGAACACCATAATGACATTAAATTCAATAAACCCAGTACCGCCCTCTCTAAAATAGCCCAAGAACGCCCCATAGAAATCAACTTTAATAATAGCCAAAAACTCTCCAATTACAAAAATAACTATTATGCCCTAAACATGGAGGCTTTGCAGATTATAACCACAGATGGCGCTATAAATGACATGATGCATGCGCAGATAGATCCTGAATGGAACGATACACTGATGAAGAGAGCAAGGCATTTTGAGACCAGAGCTGAGGAAGGTGGTGGCTGCCACTGAAAGTGCTACTGATGGCTTTTAATGTGTTTTTTATCTAAAGATATGAAGCACTGTTTTCTTAGAAATAATTGTTAACTATAAGTAAATGTAAGTCGCCAAATTATGAAAAATTGCCATGGATAGCAATATGCAAGAACCAAGGAATATGTAGCTCAGTAACATTCTATCAGATCCAATCTTTGGGTTTTGCTAATTATGCCATTTTTACCAATAAACCTTATTAGGGCCCGAATGCCTTGTACGAAAAGCGAGTCTACGGGCTTTGGCCCACTAGTGACGTAAAACAAAACTAACCTAATGTCCATGCCATTTCATGTTTTTTAAATGCACATGATTGTGCTAATAGTTTCTGCTTTATTTCAACCAAGCATAACCACCTAAAAACGGTTTTTAATTAATAGTTTAAAAAGTAATTAAAATTTCAAAATTCTGAGCCTCAGGTGAATAATAGCTCAGCATGCTTGAGCTGTTAGCTCAAAGCACAAGTCATTTTATACGGGCAAAACTCGCCTAGCATGGCAATGTAAACTGTTTTTAATTAACAATTAAAAAAGTAATTAAAACTCTAAAATTCTAAGTAGCCTATAGCCATCTCCAGGGTCCCATCTATCTCTATACCAAAATTCATCGCAATCGATTCAGCGGTGTAAGCATGAAAGCGTAGCAAACAAACAAACAAAAAAACTCACTTTCGCATTTATAATAGTAGTTAGGATAAGCCAATTTTAATACAATGAGCCTGTCAGTTTGTTTTTTTAAATGCATTGTTACTCTTATTAAGTTACTTTTAATTGTAAAATTTTTTTTATTAAGGCCATTTAAAATCATTTTTAACAATTCTAACCAGTTTTGGATGGTTAAAATCACCTTTATTCGTTGTCCTGGTCAAAATCGGTTTTTACCGGTTAAAACTGCAACATAGCAATTATGTCTAGTCTCATGTTGTGTTGCCCCAGAGCAGGGGCGTAGCCAGAAATTTTTCATGGGGGGGGGGGCGGGTTACGACTACTGCAACTCACATATATGCATACATGTGTGTGATAAGGGAGTGAAGAATATAGATTTTGTATGGCAAAAAATTCCTCATGGGGGGGGGGGTTGTTATGACACCCCCCCCTTGGATACCCCCCTGCCCCAGAGCCTCTAATTGGTATGGCTTTAGGAAAAAATTATTCAAAGCCCTCAAGCCTGGACAGTAAAATGCTAATCAGGAGTTATCAGCAAATATTTGTTTTGCCATGATTCTAAAAAGAAATCAGTATAAATCATGACTTTAATCAAATAAATCTATTTTCTTAAAAAAAAAAAAATAATAATAATAATAATCTACAACCCTGTAGCCTTTGCATCTGCTTAACGCATAGCACTGCCTGCAATAGTATAATTTATTTAAGATATGGTTAGTTTGCTATTGTTAAAATGCTTCTTAAAATTTTTTTACTTCTATTGTTAAGCTTTGTACTTTCTTTCTAGGTTTGTTTATAATTGCTAATGCAGAGGGCACCTGCAGGTAGCGTGTCGTCTGGACGACCCATAAAGTGTGTTGTCGTAGGGGATGGAACAGTCGGAAAAACTTGTATGTTAATATCATATACTACTGACAGTTTTCCTGGAGAATATGTTCCGACAGTGTACGTATAATTTTTATTGCTTCTGATAAAGCACAGCTTTTATTATTAGTTACATTTTAGAAATAGTTTTTAAAATATTATCTTACAGCCATAGTTTAATCATTACTTTTCTTACTTCAAATTTTTGTGGAAGTATATGTGTTTCTAAAGAGTACTTGAGAGTAACAATTGCCAGTAGTTTCACTGCTGCATGTTAGTTTTATTTAAATATTCAATTGGTACTTTTCCGTTATGTGAACTCACTAAAACTTGGCTTCTTTTTTTTTTTTCCCCCCCGTCAAGTAGGTGTGATATATATATATATATATTTTTTTTTTTTTTTTTCCCTGCCAAATACATATGAGAAATTTTTTTGGCAAGTCAGGGGTCTGTCCAGCTCGAAATCGAGTCCGAAAACGGACCCTTCACAAAATTTAACAAGTTAAAAACGGACCCTTCACAAAATTTAACAAGTTAAAAACGGACCCTTCACAAAATTCAACAAGTTAAAAATGGACCCTTCACAAAATTCAATATCAGAAAAACTGACTCTTCACAAAAGTCAGTTTGACCAAAACGGCCTTTTCACAAAATAAGTATTGCACTTTTCAATTGAGTTTAGGGATTATTATCATTTAGCGATCGCCGATCGTCACCCAATAATATCTTGGCCTTAAATGTAAACAACATTGATGATGATGACGGGAGGTAGGTTGATTGGAGACCCTAAGCCAGGGGGGGTAAATTACACCACCTACGATTGCAGTTTGAAGCAGACGCCTGCACTTGTTTGTCCTTCCTCCTAAGTTCCCTCCACCTGCTATGTAGGAGCTCTCTTTCTGGGAATAAAAATCAGACTAGTAGCGAGCGCTCATTTATTAATTCTTTTCATATGAGTTGTGTTTATGCCAAAAAATTAAACATCAAGACTTATTCCACTATAATATTAATAAGACTCATTGCCAGAAGAAAAGGTGATGACAGCTGTCATTCGTGGAAAATTACAACGTTCTTCATGAATAAAGTCAGTGGCGTATGCAAAAAGGGCAGCCAGGTTGTGGAGGGGATTAAAAGAAAGCACTTTGTTTTCCAAACTGGCACATTTATGCACGAAATCGTGCATTGCTAACTTGCAATAAGTCGTTTTGTATTTTGAAATGAATCTGTTATTCTCTAATGTTTAGTAAATATCTGTAATAACTATAAATAATCTGTAGTAGAAAAGCCATGTAATGATTACACTAAAAGCAATCATTAAGAACAGCTTGCAAGAGGGCATAACATCTAATTCTAAACAACGGGAGCTGCAGTCATTTATGTGGCTAAGTCTAAGCTTATTGTTTACTAATTCACAACTGCATACTTATCAAACATAACATCCTTACGGGTGAAATCATTTTGAACTCCCTTCTTTCTCCCCCAACTGAAAGCGTAATGTGCCAGATGGCCCTTTTACATTGCTGCAAAAACAAACATTCCAGGGGCATCTTTCAGATCACACAAATGAAAGAAAACAGAAAAAAATAATTATTTATATAAGGACATTTTATCTGGTTGCATTAAAAAAAAAAAAAAAAAAAGGCTGATTGAAATTTTGTGAAGGAACAGTTATACCTCCTGTATAAGGAAAACTGTATGGTAAGGAAGGAGAAAAAGTTTTGGCAAATAAGAATGGAAAAACGGACGGACATACCAAGGCATAGAGGGGAGAAAAGGACTGCCAGACGTTAAAGGGTTGCCAGGTGCCGCACCCTGTTTAATCGGTCGAGAATCTACACTGTTGAATGTGAAATGGGATAAATATAGGTCAATCATTGCTCAAGGCTGGAAAGGGGGGTGGAGGTGGAGTAGAAATAGTGTAATACTGCATTTTTTCATTCTTGGGAGTGAACAACAAAGCATAGGAGTGATTTTATTGGGATTTAATGTCTTTTTAAAGAGCAGTCATAGGGGTACACTACAGAGAAATGCTATCGGCATAGGCAGGGCCGCAGCATGCAAAAAATGACAGAAGACTGAAAATTTATAACTTAATTAAATTTTTTAAACTTAATTAATGTATGGGCACATCTTACAGACTTTGAATTTTCTGTTTGGAGACCATATAAAAATGTACATTTGTATTTATTTAGATTTAATCTTCCAAAAATTATAATCATTACTGTAAAATTCTGTACCCCCCCTTTTTTTTTACACAAATTTGTGATTTACTGTAAAATATTTAAGGAATAAAACCCCAGGTCAGTGTTTTTGGGATATTCTGTGTACACTGACAAGTAATTTTTCTTTAATGGTACAAGTTGAAATTAATTTTTAAAAATATAATGTTAGCTAATTTCTCCTATCTGTAATTATCTACAACTTATTTTTGATTTCCCTTCAATTGTTGAAATTTAACTAGATTTAAAAATTGCATTTTTCACATGGCTAGTATTAGAGTATTTCTAGTCGAAACTGACAGACATTGTAATATTTAAAAATTACTAAAGTTTGAATTTGGGGTGTAAATAAGTGTTTAATACCTGCAATTTAAAATCCAAAGTACCACGGCCTACGTTTATTATAAAATCTATTTTTTAATCATTTAAAAGTAAAAGATTTAAAGCTTTATATTTTTAATTTTAATCGAATTTTTTTTTCTTGAATATTGTTCCAGGATAAAGTTTAAAATTCCCATTTTTGGTTAGTAGCCACTGGCCGGTAGACTCATAAACTTTAAGGGCCAGTTGTTTCAGGCACGCAGTCAAGGATGGTGGTCGATTCCAATGTCCCCCCTAGATAGAGGTACACTTGTAGTTGGTTCCTTATTTACAAAGATGTATTATGCAATCAATTATTTATTTGCAGAGATTCATTATTATAATACAATTTTAATCATTAAAATTGGGTCTTCTTCCAAATGAATCTCTCCACCACAATTCAATTGCTGCAGTTGGATCAATAGGGTCTAATAATTTTATATTAGAGCATTTTATGTGTAGTCTGTTTTCTAACATAGTTTTTTTCATCGACATGTTCTGGTTGTGTAGAATGTTTACAGCACTATTCCAAATCCTCTCAACTTCTGCATTGCTGGGAGAGAGAGTGAGGATTATTTTTATCACTTGGGTGATTACTTGCATATTGTTAAAACTATCAGCCTGTAGTTTGTCAAGCAGTGCAGTAAGTGAGATTTGCTTAAATTTTTCAAACATTATGGTCCGCAGTGCCACTCAGAAATTGCTCTTTCTTTCTGAAGCTTAAAAACTGTACAGAATTCTGCAAGTTCTTTTTCTCCATACTCATTTAACTCCTCAGAAAAAGATGGAAAGAAAGCTGTATCTAAAATGTCAGCAGTGCGAACACATAGTCGACTTTTCAGATCCATCTTCACCAAAGAAACGTCTCATTATATTTGCACTAGCACTTTTGCTTGCATACTTCATGACAAGGAGACACAGGGTCTGTTACATTGCTTTTGTACTTACGTGCACAAGACTTGAGCATTTGGTTGTGGGGTGGGGGGGCGGTAAGATTATAAAGGAAGGGAAACGATTTTAAATATAAAATGCCCAGAAGTCTTAAGGAACAGTCTTTTAATTGAGAAAATTATTTTACTTTTATTTGGATGTTCTGTTTTGCAAAGTTCATTCATACTTGCCAACAGTCAAAGAAAAAAAATCCAGGAGATTTTTAGGAAATATATGTGCTTTTTAAAAATTTAATTCTGAAATTACTTAGTGTAAGGTAAAACTATTATGTAAACTCCATAATACATACTTGCTAACAGTCCTAGGCAGAAAACAGGAAATTTTATTAAAAAAATTCAGAAATTTTTTGAAAATAAGAAGTGAAAAAAATATCTCCCCCCTCCGGGAGGACGATCATCATTTCTCGACATTTTTTGTATAACATTATATTTTTACTTACTCCTATTTTATTTTGATTACTTCAAAAAAAAAAAAAAAAAAAAAAAAGAAAGAAAGAAAGAAAACTTAATTGTATGGCATGCAGCTAGTAATAATTTATTTCCCCCAAATCATGCAAGTATTTTGAGTTTCTGCTCCATGCATGCTTGTTTAAATAATGATTAACTTTTCTTCTTGAATATCTCTCTTTAACATAAATAAATTGTTAATGAAGATTGCAAACAGAGCATATTTTGTTCTCCTCCTTCCACCGCCCTTCCTCCTCTATTAACAGCCGGTGATAAACGCATTCCTCTCAGCTGAGCTGGGTTTGTTGTTTTTTCTCCCCTTTTGCTAGCACTTGTTTAGGTTCTTTTTTTTTTCCTTTTTTTTAAATATTACGACGATTAGAAATACTATTGATATCGTCTTGCAGTTAGAAATTTGCATTCCATTCTAAGTAAGTTTTGGCTAGCTGTGCAGTCTCTGTACCAGTTAATCCATCTTTTTTTCTAGTTTTATTGTGTATATTGCTACTTTTGTTTGATTTAGCTTTTAATGATACTAGAGATTTTCTCTTCTGGCCGGAAGACCGGAAGTCTTCCGTCAAAATCCAGGCGAAGTGTGAAGGTTCCGGGTTCGCGGGTCCCATCGCGCGTCTGTCGACCTAACCGTTCCGAGTTTTCCGTGGTTTTCTCCGAAACTTAGCGTAAATACGGGTTAGGACCCCTTAGAAAGACCCTCACGAAGGGCACCCCACCCTTCGACCTAGAGCCCACTCGGAGCTAACCGGTCGTAATCCCCCACATACACACATACTTCCGTCAAAATCGGAAGCGTATGAAATTAAGGATGAAAATTTGCCGGAAACTAAGGAGAAAAGGAGTAAGTGGTAGAAGGTTCGGTTCGCTCGATTGGAAGGGGGGGGGGGGAACGACACAGTTAACACACAGTAGAAGGGTATGAAAACGGTGCGATCTGTTGACGAATTTTGCAGGTGCGTATGTGCGATCTGTTGATAGATTTTACCGGCGCGATGTGCGATTTGTTGACGGATTTTTCTAGCTCCACCATTATATTGGCCTGGCCGGTAGTCAGAATTTCGTAAATCGCCAGTGTTTAATGTTTAATCGCCACCTGGCGACTGGCGACCGGGAATTTAAGCTTTATTCCTGGGTATGACCATCCCGGATGTTCGGTGAACAGGAATTATTCAGTTTTGGCTAACTTTTTTAAGGGAACTAACTATAACCATTTTATTTTTAATTAAAAAAAAAATATTCAATTCTATTTCATGATTGCTTTCTTGCTCAAAAATGAAATAGAAAATTGGAAGAGGTTCACAAAGTAAGGAAAGATTCACAGAAATAGAAAAAATTCACAAAATTAGGTAAAATTTCACAAAAATAGGACCCTGAGAAAGAAACCTGGACTGACCCCTGCAAGTTTATTCATTCGCCAAGCATCTACAAGGATTTTTTCTTTCCTATATTCAATGCATTCAGCATTTTCTTTACCTGGTAAATATAAAATACTCAATTATACACAAAGTACACAAATAAAAATATTGCAAAACATACTCACATTTTTAGCTTTTTCTCGCAAGTTTTTACAGACGTCAATTCCTCACACAAACAGTGTGATAAACAATAATGCTGTTTTGAAACTTATTCGCAAATTTTCAAACCAATTACCCCTTCGAATTCTAATGTTTCACTATCAAAGATATACTATTTTATTTCTTATCACATAAAACAAAACATGTGTGGACGTAAAATTTCATATTTCTGAAAAAACTTGTCAAAAAAAAGTTTGTTTTGGACGTAAAACAAGAAAATTACAATAGATTTCAATAACGTGAAGAAATTATCTAATTACAATAACCATAACTATGGGTTTTTATGTGCCTTAGAGATCTTAATTGCAAACGTAACTGTTAATGATACAACGCATGTGCAAATTGATGGGGGCTAAAGAAGACTTACAACGACCAGGAAGCAGAACTGAAACAGCACACAACTTGAAGATGGCTACCAGAGCTAGCCCAAAGTACTTTTGTGGCTGTAATGTTTTAAACAGCTTTAAAGGTGTTTTTAATAAAACTTTTAACATAATAACAACAAACCATTCTATGTTATTCATATAACACTAGAACGTATTTGTGGAATTGTTTAAATTCTGGAAACCGGTTACTCTTCCTTTTGTTATCCTAAGAAAGAAGTATCAATAGTATCATCCATCAGGTCTCTCCCGCTGCCCTAATGAACAGAATCCTTATCTATACCAAATACTAGTTTATAATTCAAAAGATTTTATGTAGATTCCAATGATGAATCTGACAATGGAATCAACAATCAACTATACAGTTCCCGATCCCTCTTCTTCAGAAGTGCAGAAATTTATTAAAAGTATGCTCAGTTATTTAGATGCACATTCAAATGGAGAGAAGAAGAATAAAGCAATCGGAGATCTTGAACAATTTGTGGACTATATGGTGCTGAAAAATACATTTTGAAAAAGAAAACTGATTTTTTCTCCTCAAAATATTTTTTATACTTGCTTTTCGACCTGATGGATGCAGCCTACTTGTAGTTTAACAGAAGTCGAAATAAAATATAAGAACATCAAAAATATTGGTGAGTTTTGTTCTTCTTTTTTTTACGAATATTTTTAATATGTTATTCTTTTAACACAAAAAAATATTTTGATCCCCTCAGTTTCGTGTTAAACGTTTTTCATTGTATTTACCTTTCATCCAGATAACTGGCAAAATTGGATAGAGCATTTCAAAAGGTTCCATTCTGCAACAGGACTAAAAGTAAAAGCACTGGAATAACAGATTTACTTAATTGGTTAATTTTAATTTACTTAAAGGACCCTTAAGCTGAGCATATTTTGTCTTCATTTAGTGTAAGTGCGGATGATATAAAACATTATCAAAAATTGAACGTTATTTTATTCCAAAACATAATGTCATAAATTCTATACCACAAAACAAGAAGAGACTGAATCTGTTGAGCAATTTATTACTTTGTTATACGATTTGATATAAACACTACATTATAAAGTTCAATTACAGGGAGCGGTCACTAAGACTGCTCATTTTGAAAGGTGTAAATGACACAGTTTTTAGATTTAAATAAACTTAAAACTCGTAACTGAGTATCTTTTTAATGTGCATTCATCTGAGTATCATTTAAAATCATTTTATGCCAAAAATTATGCCATTTGCACCTTTCAAAACAAGCAGTCTTTTTGAATGCTCACCGTAATTGAAGGGAAAGTATGAAGAAAACACCATACTACTAATGCTAAAAAAAAGTTCATATTTCTAAAAAGCATTTCTAATCTCAATAAAATATTTTCATCTTATATGAGCAATGTTTAGCACTTACATATTAAAACATCAATAGAGTACAAGAGCGTGAGAATCTCACATTCTGTTTTTCTTTTTTCTCGCATTAAAAAACTATTACTGCAAAAAATTCATGCACCCTACAAATCAGTTCTGCACAAAATTTTTGCATTTTGAAAGATTCTGGCACTTTTTTGACGAAAGTCTCCTCCCCATAATTTCTAGCTCTAGTCCAGGGGTTTAGCCAGGCTGATGGCGCTGCAGCCACCCCCAAAATGAGCAAACATAGGGCATGGAGAAAATTACGTATTTGTGGATAAATTTGAAAGTTCCTCTTGATATTCCCATTCAAACGCACATTTGAATGTTCTCCTTGAGAAATTTGAGGCTCAGCTACGGACCTAGGCCAAAAAAAAAAAAAAAATTCTAATGTGTTTTTCCATCTGCAAAGATTTTAACTATTTATGATTTTTTTTTTTTTTTTAAATTTTCATCCTTTCCTTTTTTTAATTCATTTTTTTATGTGAGCATTTTTAGGCAAAATAAAGGGAGGAACGTGAGAATTTCACATTCTGTTTTTTCTTTTTCTCATTAAAAACTATTAACTGCAAAAATACGCAGCACCTACAAATCAGTTTTATTCTGTGCAAAATTCTCGCATTTTGAAAGATTCCAACAGTTTTTTGACAAAAGCCATCCTTACCCCATAATTTCTAGTTTCTAGACCAGGGGTGTAGCCAGGCTGATGGGGCTGCAGTCACCCCCAAAATGGGCAAATGTAAGATAAGAAGAAAATTACGTGTTTGTGGATAAATTTGCAAGTTCCCCTTGGTATTCCCATGGCACATTTTCCATCTGAATGTTCCATTTGAATGTTCTCCTTGAGAAATTTAAGGTTCAGCTATGACCTAGGTCAAATTAAAAAATCTTTTCTAATGTGTTTTTTCATCTGCAAAGCTTTTAAACTCTATAATTTTTAAAACATTTTTCATCCTTTCTTTTTTTTTTAATTCATTTTTTTAAGTGAATACTTTTAAGCAAAATAAAGGGTGGAGGCATCCCCCCCCCCGAGAAAAAAAGATATATCGATACTTATAAGTTATATTACATTCTAGATTTTTAATTCTTAGCCAATGTTCAAATATCCTACTAGTTGTAAGCTGCTATGTTTAAATTAAACTGAGGCTACAAATCTCCTTTTTACTTCCTTGTACGTAGTATAAGGAAGTAATGTGATCCCGAAAAATTTTGGGGGCCAAATTTCGACAAAAAAACCAATTTTGACTACCTCTAAATTTAATTTAAAAATTTTTTTCGATGCATCCTATCGTAGGCTAGCATGCACGATCATATTAACGCGTCTGCAACTCATTTTGACCAGCGGCGAGTCTGCTGTGGCCAGTTTTTCCATGCCGTCTGTACGTACGTACGTATGTATGTAACTCGCATATCTCAAAAACTATTGGTCGTAGAATGTTGAGATTTGATATTTAGGATTGTTCTATGATCTAGTTGTGCACCTCCCCTTTTGGTGGCAATCGAATGGATAGTTTATGTACAGGACCGCCCAAAAGATTCGAAATACATTACTCTCTATGGGCCGAAATTCATTAAGCTCGCCTAACACAAAAGCTATTAGGCGTAGAATGTCGAAACTTCATATTTTGGATAGTTGTAACATCTAGTTGTGCACCTCCCCTTTCGATTCCATTCGACTGGATAGTTTATCTACAGAACCGCCCAAAAGATTCGAAATACATTACGCTCTATGGGCCGAAATTCATCAAAGCGTTTTTTAGAGGTATTGGGCTATTTCAAACGACTCAGAAGTGATGTATGCTGTAAAGAGTTAGAAAATGAATTTCTCCATTAAAAAAAGTGTCTTTATCATTTGTAGTTCTGCTACAGGAACACTCAAAAGATTTCCAATACATTACGGTCAATGGCAATTTTAGGGGCATTCATCCATTTCAAGCACAATACCGTCCTACCACATAAGTTAGGTAATGGTCCGACCACGGTCACGTGCCTCTCTCAAGAACTATGCCAAAAGTCGCCAAGCTTGGCGACTTTTGGTGTACGCGTGTGCATATTTAACTCTCAAATCTCAAAAACTATTATGAAATTTCATATATAAGAATGTTGTAACATCTAGTTGTGTATCTCGATTTTTGGTTCCAATCTACTGGAGAGTTTATTTACAGGACCACCGAAAAGAATTTTAGTACTTTAATGTCTATGGACATCTTCAATATAATACAACTGTAGACAGTCATTGTTTGGTACATGCCCAAAAACTCGCCGTCTGTCCTCGACCTTGGCGAGTTTTGGCGAAATATCGCCAAATTTGGCGATAGTCAGTCATTTGGTCCATGCCCAAAGTATCGCCATTTGTCATCGTTCTTGGCGAGTTTTGGCGAAATATCGCCAAATTTGGCGATAATCTGTCATTGTTTGGTTCATGCTTAAAATCTCGCCAAATTTCGTCGACATTGACGAGTTTCGCCGAAATATCGCCAAAAATTATTTCGTATTTTGTATAACACTAAAACTTTAACCCGTAGATTTTTGAACTTTTGTATTTAGAACTATTGTAATATCTAACTGTTTTCCATATGTTTTTTGACAGCAATCGACTGAGAATTTATTTACAGGGTGAGCCAAATGACTTTAAATACATTGAGGTGTATGGATGCATTCAATTCATTGAAAGTCTGTGGTCAATGACTACTTTGGCTATCCCCAAAATCTCGCAGACTATCTCAAGTTTGTCGGCTTTTGGTGAAATATCGCCAAATAAAGTGTCAGAAGGAAATATTTCAAATTGAACTCAGCTTGGCGATATCGAAATATTTGTCTAGAAATCGGTAAACCTTACTATTATTGATATTTTATCTCTTTCAAACAAATAAGTTTAGAGGAAGTGCGTCGAAAATATTTTTGATCTAATGGACGTGCAAGGAAGTCATGTGTTGGACACATCAGATTTTTTCTCTTGCTCCAATATAAGGATTGTGATGATAGTAGTAAGTTTGAAGATTAGAAAAATCAAACCTGATCTGTCACATTTTTGGGATTGCAACAATATTTCAATCATGTGTTAAAGGGTTCAGGGTGGCTCTGGAGTCTGATGAACGCTCAGAGGTCAGAACAACAACTGTGACTGTTGAAGGATAGGGCTCTTTATAAACTTACCAAACAATATATCATCTTGCCACCTCAGCAAAAAGTCATCTTCCCCCCCCACAGACACACACCAAAAAAAAAAATCCGCTGCCTCTCGTTTTCTGTTCTTTGGCAGTTTCTATTGTGCAATATCTATGTAGTAATATACAATTTTTAGAACCATAAGAATTGAGCAATTGAAACTTTTTTTTTTTTTTTTTAACAAGTCCCCCAATGTTATGGCAAACACACTGTTTCAAAAGTCGCGCATGCTTCCATTTTCATAAAGTGGTTATTTGTGCAAAATTAGGGCTTTACCAAATCAAGGGTAAATACCCATTTACAAATACAATAAAACCTTAATTTAATGATATTTAGGGGACTAAATAAAATTATCACTCTAGAGCAGTGTTTCTCAACCTTTAATGGTTGACGGCACACTGAAAATATCTAGAATTATTTCTGGCATGCCTGAACATAAAAATTGCAAAGGTTGTATGATATAAAAATTTATAAATACAAATAACTTTTAAAAATTGTTTATTTACAAAAAAAAAAAATAATAATAATACATTCAATGAAAGGGCTAAGCCTGTCTTTGGATGGGTCTTGCTGCAAACAGCTGTTTCAAAAATTGGCAGAACGGTTTTCCATGTATGAAATAAAAGTGTCGCTCTTCTTGGTGTATAGCTTACTCAAAGTGAACAAGACAGGACATGATAAACAGAAAATGTCATATCGCTGATATGACACCACGCAGTTTTAATAATATTTCAAAAGCCCTGGCAGCACATTAGACTATATCTCATGGCATATCAGTGTGCCGCGGTACACAGGTTGAGAAACACTGCTCTAGAGGAATGTATCGTTATTGCTTCTCAGCTGAAATGGAGTTTACCAAACTCCTGAGACACGCCTCTGATTGGACAAATGGTTTTCAGTAGCTTTTTCCAGGTGATCCTTACTGCACCAACCAACCATTACACTGTTTCAAGATGGCAGTTGTGTAGAAACGTGAGATGTGCACTGTGCATCGAAAAAAAAAAAAGCATTAACGAAAAGGATAAAGTTTCAATTGTATTTTTAAGCTTAATAAAAGGTGTTAAGCATTTGTTTAACTGAAATAATTTATTTATGTGAAGAATTCTAAAAAAACTCTTAAGCTATTTAAAACCTTCATTTTTAATCTTTTATTGCAGCTTTTAGAGAGCAAGAAAACCTCAAAATTTAGGTAAGTTTCAATGATTAAATAAGCATAATAGAAGGGAAAAACATAGTTCACAAATAACACTTATTTGGGACAGTAGGTTGCATAGGACGCTCGCGAAGTGGCCCGTTGGCGGACCAGCTGGTCGCTAAAAGCAGCTGCTCACCGTTAATTCTAAAAGCGGTTATGTGTGTCGTAGTTTGCACAGGCCAATTGCGAAGCAGCCTGTTTGCAGACCACCTGGTCAGCAAAGCCGGGCTGATCGTAAGTTGCACAGGCTGGTTGCAAAGCAGCCTGTGTACATTTCGGTCGCAGAGTGGCCAGGCAGACCAAGTGGTCACCAAAGACAGGCAGCTCGTACGTTGCACATTGTGGTTGCAAAGCAGCCTGTCGGCGGTCTAGCTAGTTTTTAATAAAAGAATGAGAGGAATGCTTTTTCACTACATTCTCTTTGTGAATTAAAAAGGTATTAATAACCGAAAGTTTGTTATACTTTCCAGTGATGATTCCATAAGGAATGCTGCCTAAATATTTCTGTTATCTTCTGAGCTAGACTAGATCGCTGAAATGGTCTGGGAAATTTGATCAGGCCAACCCCTAACTCAAAATAATGAAAATCCACAGAGCACTGGCTCTTCTGATCTTCCGATGCTCTAACCATTTGAGTATCCACCTGATGCACCAGTCCAATCCCGATTGTCTGTTTATCCCTCTTATTTTGAATTTTATAAAATTATCAATTGATAAAGGATTAATTTCTCTAAAATGCTTTTTTATAGGTTTGATAATTATTCTGCTGCAATGATGTGTGATGGTATTCCGGTTAGTTTAGGGTTGTGGGACACAGCAGGCCAAGAAGATTATGACAGATTAAGGCCATTATCCTATCCACAGGTAAATGCAAGATGTTTATTTCTCAGGGAAAGATATTCTAATCAAGTATTGCAGGCAAAATTCTACTTTTTTTGGGGGGAGGGGGGGGGATCTGAAAAATTGTAGTATTTGTTGGGTATTGAAACATGCTTTGAGCAAAATCTTTTTTGACCCTGAACAACTTTACTTTTTTCTGATATTTATTTTTTCTTTCTCCCTAACCTGGCTGCTCTTTGTTTATATACATGAAAAGAATGATTAAATAATAGTCAGTGGCTTTGCCAAGAAAATATTTTGGAGCAAGTGTTATGATTTGAAAATAACTTGTTGTACTAGCGATCTATGATTAGTAAAATCAAATTTCAGATTAATATTTTGTGTAATGTTTAAATTGTATGACTTATCCTTTTGGGTTTTTTTTAAATTTTATTTCCTTCATGGCACACTTTTCAGATTTGGCCGTTTGTTTTGATTGTTCCGTGCGCTAATGCCAAAACAGGTTGCCATATTGGAAGAACAAAACTTTTCTAATTGATGTGGCATTGGTATTATCGCAATTTTGTTAAATAATTAATGTTAAAAATATTTATATGTGGTTTATAAATAATTTTTTTTGGTGCAGACATTGTATTTTGGCTTGGTAATGTGTTTGCTAAATTTTAAGTTTTGGTTTAAGCGTTTTTTTTTTATGCCAAAGTTTTTTCTCTATCTTAAATTTTTTTTTTATTTGCCTTTTCCTTTTTTTTAACCCTTTTCACTCCATCAATTTTTTATATAAATCGATTGAATCAAGATTCGATATGGAAAGACATCAAATACGGCAGATGAACACAACAGAAGAAACCCACATGTATGAAAAATCTGAATACTTCGAAAATAACAAAATAACCAACGAAATAGTTAAGTCTAATATATAAAATTCTCCTGTCACAGTGTTAGTCACCTAACTCCTCCGAAACCACTCGACCAATTTTAATGAAATTTTCTATGTATATTCGTTAGGTCTGAGAATAGGTTTTTAACTATGTCTCATACCCCTAAGTCATAAGGGCGATCCACCCCAAAATGTTTAGCCCCAGAGTGCTATTTATTTCAATCAGGATTTCTGTGTAGACATTAGCGTGTCGAGTCACTTTTCAAATGTGTTTGCCAGATAATGTGGAAAGGGGGTGGGGCGTTAATAAAATGTTGAAAGTCGCACAAGGTTTGCAATTTTTGATAATTGATCGCTAAATGTGGTGCCAAAACGTGACAATTTATTATAAATATATTTCGCGTATAGTTAGAAAATGCCTGGCATATATTGTAAAAGAGTTTTATTAAGCGATTTTAACATAGATTTCTATTCCGAAGAAGTGCTCTGTGGAACAAGAAAGGAAAACACGGTACACTCATGGATTATGATGCCCATTCCAAACAGCATTTAAAATGTCTTTGCGGTATAGTTGGAATATGCCTACAGGAAGAATATGCCTGGCGAAGATTGTAAAACAGTTTCAGTAGGCGATTTTAAGATAGATTTCGATTCCAAAGATGTGTTTTATGGTACAAGAAAGAGTTGATTCCTATTTTAACGCCCCCACTCTCGCCAACCTAAAAAATCCCCGTACTTTGGCGAGCTTTGCAGTCATGGGTCTCTGGGAGTTATGCACAAGTTTCAACGGTACTTACGTATTATCCTGGCGGTCCGCCAAGGCAAGCAATTTTTCACCAAGATAAATGCCGGGCCATGAAATTGTTGATGGTTTGGAATACGATTGGAAATGTATTTAAAATCTACAAAAAAGTAGTTTGGCGGAAGTGATCGCCGGGATAATACGTAAGTACCGTTTCAACGCACCAAAAAGAACTAGGTGATAACTAAAGTAAACAAACTAGCGATAAACGCGCCAGTTAAGGAATTTGAAGACATTTAATTATTAAAACTACATTAATTGGCAATCCAAAATAAATAAAAATGTAACGGCATGCTGTACTTACATTTTGTTCCAAATCGCCATTTTAATTCTAAATTACGATTTCTACATAAATGCAAAAAATCGTCATGGTAACTGCATATGTTTAATCATCGCCTCCTTGGCGAGAGTCGAGGCGTTAAAGTAGGAAGCAATATATAAAACGGTGAAGTATAGTTGTGATATACTTGGCGAAGATTGTAAAATAGTTTTAGTTAGGCGATTTTAAGATAGATTTCGATTCCAAAGATGGGTTTTATGAAATAAGAAAGAAAAATACAGCACGGTCATGAATAATGATAACACTTTCCAACTTAATGGAATAAGGACAAAAAATAGGGACGACGCATAAATTATGATACGATTTTAATATATAGCACTATAGTGCAAATTTAAAATCTGAAAGTGTTTCAGATTTTCATCCTTTTTTTTGGGGGGGGGCAAAATTTTTTTATGGAATGACTAGCAATAAGTCTCAAGGCCAAACTATGTCTGTTTGTGGATTAGATTTGAGCACACCATGTTTTTCACACGGACAGTTATATGTGGCATGCTCTCGAGTGGGCAAACCATACAGTGGGCATCCAGTTTGTTTGTGTTATCTAAAGATGGGATAACAAAAAATATTGTATACTCTATTGCGTTAAGGGATTGATATTATTTTTTAGTAAAATTATTGTAATTAGCGATATATATAAATTTAAAGAATAAATTACAATGAATTAAAAATATAAATGTTTGGTATTGTGTTATTTTTATATTCCAGCACCGTTCACAGAGCTCCATGCCTCTTCCACTCATATACCACATCCTTACACACTTACAATAAGTTAGTCAGTTCTTTCTACTAAAATAATCCTAGGAATAATTTATATGGCAAAACAACGTTTGCCGGGTCAGCTAGTTTCTCATAAAAATCTAGCAACAAAGCCAGTTTTACTGCATATTTAAGCATACAAAGAAACGAAAAAATAAAGCTCATAAGCGAACTTTGTTGGCGTACGAATTTTGAGTGGCAGGGCACAGAGGAGTTAAAAGGCTGTATTTGGCAGCAATCTGCCTCTTGCTCTTCCTGGTTTTCCTGTTCTGCTTGGATCCTGGGACGCTGGCCATAGATTCGATGGAGTCGCTATTCGCTGTGACTTTGGATGATGGAAGAAACAACACCTAGATAGAGCTGCTACATGGGGGGGGGGGGGGGGGCCTAAATAGTTCGTCATGACGATATGTTTTTCTTTTATCTTTCTTTCTATCCCTATCTTTTTTTAATGTTTTTTTTTTTAGTCGACTAATAGTGCACTTATTTTAAAATGGTACGAAAATATTTAGTAGTAAATGTTTTAAGGATGATTTAAGTTAAGGTTAATTGTTTTTTGGTATGGTGTGAAATGTTACTCAAGAATTAAAATGATGTGTTTCAGATATTTTTAATAAATAATTGTTAATGTTAACCAGAGTATTTCTCAGTTATTTCTTAGTCCTTTTCTTCTCTTAGCATGGTGTCCTTGTGCCATTTTTGTTTAGACACAGCCGACAGAACCTGGGAATTGACAAATTCTAAATTTTGTCAAACACTATACGATTTTATGGCCTCTTTGCCATTTGTTTTAGGAAAGAAATATTTTAATATTGCTTGATAATTTTTTTTCTTTTACTTACATTATTTTGTACTTTGGAAATTTACGCTTTTGTTGAAGTCATGGCACAAGTGAAACCACTAGAAATAATTTCTCTAGATTGATTCCCCACACCAATTGAGTAATCCCCTAGTGCTTTTAAGGTAAAAATTAGCATCAGTGGAAACAGAGTAACTTTTTGTCATTGTTTTATTTTGTATTATTAATACTGCAGTGTGTCTACCAGTCAGGAAAGTCTGGAAAATGCCAGGAAAATTGTAAATAGGTCAGGAAGTGTAGAAAAAGGCCTGGAAAATGCAAAATGTATTGGAAAAATTCTCCGAAATTATAAATTTTCCTTTATCTAAAAATTTCCTGTTATTTTTTAAAAATTTCTTCGGAGTCCAGAGAGTGAAAAATGCTGATAAAGATGATTTATGTTTAAATAGATTAGCGATGCTCACACCTGTTTCACATTCTGTGGTGAGGTGTTTCTTGACAGAAGAGCCCCACACTTGACAGGTGAGTTGAGACAGAAGAGCCAAAAAGCTATTTGTCTATGACCAGTGATAAAATATAGAGTTTTCAGTAGTATTGCTCGTTATTCTTGCAGATTTAAAGTGTAGTAGATTCAAAGATAACACTTTATGTTTGAAATTCAGCATCTGCATTTAAAATTGTCATTTAGATATATCTTACTGTTCTTTATGTTCAGTGCAGTGTTGGCCAAATTATTGGACTCATTTCAATGAAAATCATGTTTCTTTGTTTTAACAGCAGTTGTCATTTAATTTATTTAGGTTAGGGTTGCTACAAATTTTGGGTGTCATCATAAAAGCCGATGGTGGCAATGCCAAGTACTAACATTTTAAAGTGTATGTAAAGACATAGTTAGTGACATTTCCATTCATAAAATTATTTAAAAAGTTCTGTATTGGGTGATAAGGTTTCAAATTCCTGCAGAAATACTTCTTAGTTGCAGAAGCTGCAGGCTTCTCAAATTAGGGTGTTGTCATTCTATTCATGAGCTCAGGGTGTCCACTGGCGACTAAAAATGCGACTTGGCACTAATTTAAAGATAAGACGACTTGAGTGATTTTTTTTTAATAAAAAATGTCATTTTTATACTACTTTCAAGTGTTTGGCTACTTGTACCTTACTGCAAGCAACTAACTTGAAAATCAAATTTCTGTTTTTGCCAACTACCTTTCCTTTTCCGGAAGTTGTGTGATGGGTTGTTCATCAAACATTCTAATCTATTTTTTTAATCATGTTGTTAAAAAAAAAAGTACTATATGCTCTGTTATATAATAGTAAAGATTATAAACGCACCCACTGCTTTAATAAATGAGCGAGCTGTTTAAAGAACACGGGCTAGAAAATAAAATAAGTGTGCGCGTTTTTCTAAAGATTGAATTTTGAATATTATTATATTATATAAAAGGACCTGACTGATGCTAGCCGCCTTGTAAATGGCTAAGAGTCTAAATATGTATGTGTATTGTGTAAATAAAATTATCGGTTACCATTTTGAAGATAGTTATAATGTTTGTATTACGCTCCATTAAAATTTGAAAATTAGCGTGGGAAAACTTTACTGGCGTAGTCGGCAGGCTTGGATTTAATTGGATGCGATACTACAGAATGCTCAGGTGAGAGCTGTATTTTTTTTTCATCAATTTCATGCAACTGTATTTGTACGTAGCTGTAGCAGTTGATCTGCATTATTTTGAAGTTTAGTAGGCCAGTTTAGCAGGTTTTGAAGGAAGTTTCCCTGTTGGTGTTAATATATAGTTGGCCGTCCCGGCATATTTACTTGAAGAATCCTCTTGATTCGTATATAAACATATACTTGTAACCGTAGCTGACAACTAGCATTTGAAAATTGAAATGGCGTTTTTTGGTAAGGGAAAGAAACAAGATTTAATAGTTCTTGCTAAAGAACTGGGTTTAACGGTTGATACGACATTTACTGTGGTGAAGTTACGGGATCTGATTACGAACCATAAAAACTATGATGAAGAATTTTGTAAAGAAATATTGGCTAGAATTATTGCTGATAGAAATGAAGAAAAAGAAAAACAGAGAGGAGAGAGAAAGACAGGATCGGAAAGAGAGAGAAGAAAAAGAAAGAGAGAGAGAAGAAATGGAAAGACAGGATAGGAAAGAGAGAGAAGAAAGGGAAAGACAGGATCAGAAAGAGAGAGAAGAAAAAGAAAAAGTTTTTGAATTAGAAAAATTGAAAATTGAAAAAATGGCTGAAAATGCGATGTTGGGAAGCCAAGTACGGGAAGGAAGCGGTGTTTAAAACTAATTTAGAAAAATTATTGCCTAGGTTTGATCCGAAGGAAAGTGATATCTGTTTATTTCTTACGTTGTTTGAGAGACAGTTAAAGATGCTTGGCGTCGATAAAGAAAATTGGGTTGCTCATTTAATTGGGGTGTTGCCAACTCCTGTTTCCAGTTTGATTGCTAGGGAAACAGAAGAGGTAGCGCAGAATTACGATGAAATTAAGAAGATGCTGTTAAAAAGATTTAAATTAAGCGCCGAGAAATTCAGACAGTTATTTATGAAACATCAAAAGTCCACAGAAAAAACATGGATGGAATTTTATTTTAAAATGAAAGCCTATTTTGATGGGTGGATTGACGGGTTAAAAATTAAATCACTAGAAGATTTAAAAAGTCTGATGATCACTGATCCGATTAAAAGAAAGACGGTACCATTTGAAGTGAAAGAACATTTCGTGGATGAATGGACGGAGATTGTATCCCCAATAATGTTGGCCGAAAAACTAGATAAATATGACGATGTAAGAAGAGTAATGAAGCCAAAATTCGCCAAGGAGCGTCCTCTTGCGAAAATAAAAAACGATAATTGGGCAACTAACCGATACCAGTCAAAATACGGAAATTTTGAAAATCGCCGAAATACAACAACTCGAAAGGAAAATGATTTTCAAGATAGGAGAAAAGAAAATTTTCATGAACAAAGGAAGCAGAATCGATGTTTTGAATGTGGATCGTTTGAACATTTGCGATCGCAATGTCCGAGATTTAAAAATAAAAGAGATTCACTTAATTTCCATAACAGAAGATCAGAGCGTGCACAGAGCAATTTAGTTCAAATGCAGATTAGTGACGCGAATAAAGAAGATAACACTGAAGAAAAATTGAGCATGCTCACCACACGTGTTGATTTGAGAATATCAGATAAATTTAAACTCAAAAGTAATTGCGATAATCTTATGATTTTGGAAGTTGAATGCGAAGGGAAACATTTAATGGTATCGTAGATACTGGGGCACAAATATCAGTCATACGAAATGATTTAATACAGAAACATTAAGAAAAGAGTGAAGGTATTGTAAAGCTTTACTCAGCATTTGGAGAAGAAGAAACAGTTCCGTTAAAAATAGTGAATGTAAAAATAAATGATTGGTTACATGGAAGAGTACCGGTTATATGTGGTATATCTAGAAAACTAAAATGCGATATGTTAATCTGTAATACAGCATTTAAATTAATGAAAGAAAACATACAGTTGTTTAATGGTATGGAATTAAAATCTGATGTGTGCAGTATTTTAGTTGAAGAAGAAGACGAAAGGTATATAAATCACTTGGTATCGGGAAATGTACAAACAAGGACTGAAAACACTGAAGCAGAGAAGAACGTGAAAGTTCCTGAGACTGTAGCATCGTTCCAGAAGCTCCAAAGGGAAGACGAACAGTTAAAACCATATTGGAAACATGCAGAAAATCATCAAAATTCATATGAAGTTTTAGATGGTATTCTTGTACATGCCGAAACAATATGTGGGGAAGATGTCAAACAAGTAGTACTACCCCAATGTAAGAGATCGGATGTGCTTAAAATGGCCCATGAGATTTCATTAGCCGGACATTTAGGCAGGGCTGGGGAGTAGCGCGCTACTTGTAGCGAAACTACAGTAGCCGCTACTTTTTTTTGTAGTTTGTAGTGTAGCGCGCTACTTTTTTTAAAAAGTAGTGTAGCGTGTAGCGCGCTACAAAAAAACAGTAGTTTGTAGCGAATTTTGGAAGCTACTTTTGCCGTGTCATCATTTCCGGCGATTGATCCCGTGGTGCAATTTCTCTCTCTTCTGACTCCAAGCATAACTGAAACTGATGCTTGAAAGACACCCAATCACTCCCCCGCCCCCCCCCTCCCAGGGGACACACGCACACGAGGGGGGGTGAGGGGGTTTGCTTTGCCTGAAGCGGAAGCCTGACATTGTGCATCTTTTTTCTTTTTATCGTTCTCAGTATTATTTGTAGAATCACCAATCTGCCATAAAGAGGAAAAAAAAGGAAGGTAAGAGAGGTCCAAAGTTGAACAGAGGTTATTTTGATGGGGCCTCGAGAGTCTCATTATCACACGGGCGTGTGGGCCCGTGAGCCCCTGAAAAATAAAGGCCTCGCAAATCTCTCCATTTATTGTATATTAAATTTATCTATGCTGCAATAATAATTTTTATTAAGCTAAATTTCCTTTATCTATATCATAATTGTGTAACAATAAAAAGGCTTCGAGACTTATTTTCTGTTCTTCTTTCTAACACAATGATAATGGTTTCTAAGACTAGATCAATAAAATAGAAATTAAAGGCGTTATTGAAAATTTATGGCCATATGTACTTATCACAAAATATCCATTAGTTAGCATTTTTTTAAATATTATGATGAAGAAAAGAAAATTTTCTGGCAGGTGGAACTCAGCGCACACATACGCTAATAATACAAATGGATTAAAAAAATATTAAAATCAATTTTAAATGCACATTCTTGTTCTAAATGAGTATAAATACATGGGTAATTTTTAATTTAATTTTAGAATTATTTTGAAATGTTTTATTTTTATGCTGGGAAAATAGAAAACAATCACAAATAAGTTAAAATGTCTGTAATAGTATAGGGGCCCAAAACAACCTTTTTTTTTGCCCCGGGGCCCCTTCTATGTCTGATCAGGGTCTGCATATTTTTGACTGCTATTGCGTGTTTGCAACATAAATCAACATAAAAATGAGTATTTTTTGCTTTCGAAAAGGAATTTTACATATCTGTAAATTGTATGCTTTTGTAACATCATTAATTTTCTTTGATCTTTTTTTTTTTATTGCACCCATAAATACAGTGTAGTGTCCACTTGCCAGGATGATTGCCAATCATTCAGTGTCCAGTATTCCGTGAACTTCCTTTTAGGCGATATCCTTTCAAATCTGACATGATATATAGTCAGTCCTCGCAATTAGCGATCCCCTCCCCCCATCCTCTCACTCACCATCTACGGAAAACTACGAAGCGTGAGAAAAACTTACGGTTTTCTCACAGGAATTTTCTTGAAAGCATCGAGACCGCTTCTGGAAGAGTCACCGACATTTTTAATTTTCTCTTTGCCTCCTCCTTATGATCGATGCATTGAACAACAATTTTATTTATGCTTAGTTTTACTAAGTTTATTTATATTAAGGTTTGGTCATTTTTCGACGTTACAGTGCACTTTTTTGAGTTTGGGCACTCTTTATTAACCTTGTGTCCTGGTGGTGTGTTCAACTTCCACAAGAGTAATGACAGTTCTGCAGTATTGTAGCTTTTCAAACATTAATTAATCACGTGATTATGTTCTACAACTCGGAATGTTTTTTGTCTCAAAGAAGTGTAAAAACTGATTAGTACATTTTTCGTGGAACCTGAAACTGAAAAAAAGAAAGTAAATATGTAGAAATTGTACACATTTTTTTTTTTTTTTTTTTTTTACGAGTTGATAACCTTATCTTTTTTGAGTTTGTTGAAAAGGGACAAAAGGTATAAGCATATGCATCCAAGATATTATTTCAGGGGCTAAAAATATTGCTGACCTCGGTTACAGTGTTCTTCGTTTGTAGTGACAGTTTTCAGATTCGGTCCTAAGGTAGAGCGAACGGTGCGACCGCACCGGGCGCCATCTCTACCAAGGCTGTTCAGAATAATATAGCACTGTGGATGTCGGAAATGGTTTCATTTACCTGTTAATAATTGTTTAATAATAAATCTTTTAGTCAATGTACAGTAGTAATCAATCATGTTAATAGTGAATTTTAGTGAACTTTCTGTGAAAAAATAAATTATTAACAGGTACTCGAGGACGACTTATCAAACCCTACATTGTTACGTGATTCATAACCGTCTTATTTACCTTTACCACTCTTTAACTTTTTGCCAATGAGTTTCAGAGCACCATGCATATTTGACAGTCCGTATATTATTGAAGTTGAAAGCCTCATTTTAACCCCTGAAAGCTTTTATAGCTAAATGTGTGGCGTAGCTAGGTGCAAGAGCTGATCTAGGGTACGTGGAGCCTCCCTGCAAACGTAAAGAAGCCCCGTGTTATGCTCCAGATTAAGTTTTCCTTAGTTTTTTAGTTCGAATATGGCGCTCCGATGCCTTGCTTACCGTGTCGGGCCGTCCCTGGCTACGGGGGAGCAAGGAAGGTCAACTGTACCCGGGCGCAGCATCGGCCAAGGGGCGCTAAATGGTATATGAAAGCTACCTAGTTGCATTTTTAAAAAATAGGAGGGGGCGCAAAATCTTCAGTTGTCAGGTGGAAACGAGATTTAGTCATTTGCTGTGGGACAGAGAAACTGTTCTCTCAGCTTGTTTCCATCCCAGATTCAAACTATTCTGGATTGAGGAGGAGAGGAAGACCGAAGCCAAAAAAATGGATGGAGGAATACCTCCAGAATATGTTTCCGACAACTTCAGATATCAGTATCGAGGATCAGCCCATGGATGATGACTTTTCTGGTTTTTTTAATTTCTCTTTCGCATGCACTCGAAATAGTTACGAGGAAGAACTTACAAGGTTCTTGTCAGAGCCAATTAAACCCCTATCTTCGCTTTCGGCGTACACGTATATGAAAGAAGCCTTCAAAAAAACTAACACTGGCGTGCCGTCCAGTGCATCTGTACAAAGATTGTTTTCGATTGCATCGGACGCATTTTCTCCTCGACGATCATGTTTGGCGGATAACAATTTTGAGATCCAGCTCTTGTTAAAATTTAATAACATGTTTTTGAATAAATTTATGTGGTTTTTATTTTATACTAGAGGCATGGCAGTCTTCCATGAATATGTTGAAATTCTGCTTTCTTTCGTTAAAATTTTAAAGTGTCTATTATATTTAAATTATTAGGTTTCTTGTGTGATAATTTTCAGAATTTAATACGAAAATATGAGAATTTCTATTAATAATTAAAAGTTTGTAAAATCCTTAGAGACTTATCTCTCTCTTAGCCTTAAAATAACAATATAATTCTATAAAATTCTTTTATACCTAACACAAAGAAAAAGTTGTGTTGATGATAATAACTTTTAAAATTTCTTTAACATATATAGAGGATTTTTTTAATGCAATGTTTTAAATAGATATATCATGAATTTAATTAGTAATTGTTTTCATTATTTTATAATATGCATATCATATGTGATGTTTTCAATTAAAACAATTATACAATATTACATGGTTCACACGGGTCATTCGTCATAAATCACTAATTTGGTAAGTCATGAAAAAAGGCCTTTATACTCATTAATTTTGATTTGTGCTCAGGAAACTAGAATGTTTGTACATCATGAAAGGGGTCTCAAAACGGGCCTTTTTTTCCCGTTCAGACATCCATTTTATTATTATATTTTTAAAAACTTTTTTAGTTCTCATGATTTTTCTCATGCTTTCAGAGCTCACTTTCCCAATTTATTTTTATCATAGAGGTATTAAAACTTAATTAGTTTCAGCAATACTTCAATAATTAGCAGTAGTTGCCAGTAGCGTATATATAGGCTTCCATTTCGGGGGAGGGGGACGATTCGGTATTTTAAACTTTATTGTTCTAAAGTTAAAAGAAATGTTTCAAAATAGCTCCTTTTTAATAATTGCTTTACATTTTCGGAGGGGGCCCGCCTCCCCCTGCTCAAATACTCGCCTGGTAGTTGTTTATTAGAGCAATAGTTTTTTCTAATTAAAGGCGAAAAGGTGCCCGGGGTCTTTCGTGCGTCCACCAAATCTGCGGCGCTCAACGCTAGAAGGAAACCACCTTTTAATAAACGCGTTCTTTGGACGCGAGAGACACCCGCTGAGGTCATTAATCACGCTGGACGCGAGTAGAAAACCAAGGCTTTAGATATCGATAGTAGAAAACCAAGGCTTTAGATATCGTTTTCTCTAATTAGGATATAAATATCCTTAAATATGAATGTAATGCAAATTGAATCTGTTAGCAAAATTTGTCTCCTAAAAGTAGCGAAAAAGTAGCGAAGTAGCGACTACATTTCAAAAGTAGTGTAGCTAACTACATTTGTCAAAAAGTAGTTGTAGTTGTAGTTAACTACATTTTTCGAAAAGTAGTGGTAGTTGTAGCGCGCTACAAAAAAAAAGTAGTTTTTCCCACCACTGCATTTAGGAGAACAGAAAACTAAAGAACGAATTAAATATACATTTTTTTGGCCATCAATCAAACGAGACGTTAAAAAATTTTGTGAGAGTTGCAAAGAATGCCAATTAAGAAGAGTTGAGACATACCGAGATAGGATTCCGATACAACCTATTGTCAGGCCTGAAATACCATTTGAAGTATGGAGTTTAGATTGTATTGGCCCACTAGAACCACCTTCGGGAAGAAGACATCGGTTTATCATATGTGCAGTAAATTTATACACCCGATGGGCTGAAGCCATTCCCGTAAGAGAAATCAGTGCTAAAACCACATGTGATGTATTAATGAAGATATTTACCCAAACGGGATTTCCTAAAATTATCTGTACAGATCAAGGTACAAACTTTACTTCCAAATTAACTCAGGCATTTGAGAACTTGTTAGGCGTTTCACCTCGCTTTTCCACTCCAGGACATCCTGAGTATCCCGCATTTGTAACCCACTCAGGTCATTACCAGTGGAATGTCATGCCCTTTGGGATGAAAAATTCTGGAGGAACATTTCAAAAATCAATGGATAAGGCTTTGATAGCACATAGAGAATACTGCCGTTCATATATCGACGATGTGGCTATATTTTCTAGCACATGGGATGAACATTTGGTTCATAAATAGACAATGTTTTCAAGACCTTGAAGGAAGTAGGTCTGACTGTAAATTTGGGAAAGTGCGAATTTGGAAAACCCCATGTGAAATTTTTAGGTCATGTAGTTGGATCGGGACAACATTCCCCGGATCCAGAAAACGTTGAAATTATACGAAAGTTAGCAAGACCCACCACTAAGAAAGAGTTGAGAAGTTTGATTGGGCTGGCTAGTTACTATAGTGACTATATACCTCAGTTTTCACAAATCGTATTACTGCTGACAAACCTGATTAAGAAAAGCGTTTCAATTAAGATACCGTGGAGTTCTGAGGCGGATAAAGCATTTACAAAGCTCAAAGAGGAACTGATAAAAATGCCTTCCTTACACACTCCAGACCTTGAGAAACCTTTTCAATTATACACAGATGCCTCGGCCACTGCAATTGGGGCATGCTTAGCTCAACGTGATGACAATGGGAAAGAATTACCTATTGCATTTTTCAGTAAAAAACTAAGCACGAGTCAAATAAAGTGGGCGACCATTGAAAGAGAAGCCTTTTGTGTACTAGAAGCATTAAAGAAATTTGACACCTGGATATTTGGATCTGAAATTCAAATAGTTTCAGACCATAATCCTCTGACGTATTTAACGAGAAGTGCGCCCCATGGTGCTAAGCTATCTCGGTGGGCTTTAGCCCTGCAACGTTATAACATGACGATTACATATCGGAAAGGCAGTCAACATAGTAATGCTGATGCATTATCAAGACTAAAATTTGAAGACTCATTAATTTAAGTTGAAGAAGTTTATTTATTCCAGCAACATCGCCACTCCTATGGCGGATGTGCTTTTCCCTCATGGGAGCAGTAAAGATTATAAACGCTGCTTTAATAAATGAGCGAGCTGTTTAAAGAACATGGGCTAGAAAATAAAATAAGTGTGCACGCTTTTCTAAAGATTGAATTTTGAATATTATTATATTATATAAAAGGACCTGACTGATGCTAGCCGCCTTGTAAATGGCTAGAGTCTAAATATGTATGTGTATTGTGTAAATAAAATTATCGGTTACCATTTTGAAAATAGTTATAATGTTTGTATTATGTTCCATTAAAATTTCGAAATTAGCGTGGGAAAACTTTACTATAATGCATGAAATTTTTTAATTTATCATTTTATTCATTCTTTCTTAAATGAAGGTAAATAATGTATGCTTATTTCTTAACTACAAAATCATGCAAAAATGCTACTAATTTGGCAACTAAAATGAAGAAAATTTCTACTAAACTGGTGACTTTTTTTTATGTCGGTAAGGCTACGAATGGTACTGTTTTTGTCCCCTGAAATTGGTGGACACCCTGTGAGCTTCATGGTTCAGCTAATGAGTACTTTTTTTAGTTTACTAACACCAGTGTTAATGTGACAAAGTTAGCAATCTGGTGTTTATCTAATTTGGTTGCATTATTTAATATGTATCCTTGGTTACAATAATATAAAAGAAACAATAAATGGCTAATATGTGCTTTAACCCATTGAAATAAACATGCCAAAAATTGTAAATTAGATATTTTAAAGCTGTGAAAATATCCAAAAATCTTTCATTTTCGCATGTGCATTATTGTTATTTTGTAATCTAGCCACTGTGTGACATACGTAAGTAAAAGTAGCCAGTAACAAATATGCTTAACCCTCCAAGCGGCTGAGACGTAAAATCCCGTCAACTGCATTCCAGTTTTCACTGCAAAGCATCTACAATTTAAATTGTTTATAACTCTCACGTATTATAAGAAAAAAATTAATCTTAATGTTGTACATATTTTGACGTTGATTTTTTAATAATTACAAATGTTCCTAACAAAAAAAAATTTTTTTTCAATAATTTTAAAGGCTCTTGAAAATTTTACCGTGAAAACAACTTTACATTATTTGCCCATTTCTAAGACGCTCAGAGGGTTAAAGTAAATAAAAAAGTTTGTAAAAAACACACATAAGAAGTTATAGGTAAGAAGATACGCACGTTTTGATCAAAAATTGTTTTGACCTTCATCAGTCCAAGCCCTTCTTCGCAAGGAACACAGGGAACTGAAAAGAGATATATAAAAGCAAGCAAGTTGCCACAAGGGGCAAAGAAAAGTCGAACAAAACCACGGAGAGGGAAAAAATTAAGGGATAAAAAGGAAAGGAAAAAAGCACCAAAAAAAAAAAAAATTTAAAAAAAAGGAGGAACACACGAATACAAACACACACACAAAAAAGAGAAAACAGAACAAACAAAATAACAAAAAACAAATAAAACATAAAAAACACAATAATTTTTTTTAAATTTATTTTTTTTAACTACGAACAGGACAGCACAATATACAAATATATATATATATATATATATATTATTTATTTATTTATTTTGAATTTTATTTTGAATTTTTTTTAATATATAATTATTTATTTAAAAAAAACATAAAGGAAACACAGAAATGCACGTACACACACATAAAAAAAAAGAGAGGGGGGGGCAAACAAAATAAAAGAATAGAGGGGAAAAGGGAACGAAAGAAAAAGAAAGAAGGGGGAGGGGGGAGTAGACGGAGAAAGTGAATAGAACCTTACAACAGCAGCTTCCAAACAGGATGAACGAAAGGAACGGAAGAACCATCGTTCACAAGACATTCTAAGTGCTGGGTAATGGAAAAACCTTCCAAAAAATCAAGATGGGACAAAGACTGAGGAGTGCACAAAATCTTAGCCTTAGAGAACTAAAAACGATGATTGGAATTCCAACAATAATGAGGCAATAGAAGATTTGGAAAGTTCGTGCTTAGAAACATATCTCTCATGCTCTTTGAGCCTAAATTTGAGAGCTCTTCTGGTCTGACCAATATAGCCCAAATCACAAGATCCACAAGTATATAATAAACACCCCAACGGTTCTCAGTAGGAATAGGATCTTTAAGAGAAGAAAATTTAAGTTTATTAACAGGTTTAAAAATGACTTTGAAACCGAAATTTTTGAGAAGTTTAGAAATTTTGTAGCATAAAGGTGAAAAGAAAGGCAGTACAATTAATTCGTTGTGAAAATTAATAGTATAAGTAGAAGTAATAGGCTTATTAAATTTAGAAACAGCTTTATCAATAATAGAGGGGCTAAAACCACGAGAAACAGCTAAGGATTTTAAGTAACTAATCTCATTATTAAGAGAAGAAGAATCAGAGCAAATTTTGATAGCACGAAACACAAAAGTGTAAAAAGCAGAAAGTTTTTGCTGGTAAGGATGATTAGATAGGGCATGAGGAGGTAAAGATATAGAAAAGGGTTTGCGGAAAACAGAAGTAGAGAAACCGTCAGGATTCCTTGAAACAAGAACATTCAAAAAAGGTAAAGAATTGTTGCACTCCTCTTCTAGAGTAAATTGGATACACGGATCAACAGAATTAACAATCAAAAGTAAATTAGAAATATCACAATTGGAATCCACTAGAACGAAAGTATCGTCAACATATCTGACCCAGCACAGAAAATTAAAGACCTTGAAGAGCTTCTCTTCAAAATAATGCGTATAAATATCACATAAGAGAGGTGAGAGAGAATTACCCATAGCAAGACCCTCGGTTTGTTTATAGAAAGAGCCATTAAAAATGAAAGCCGTTTAATACAAACGCTTACTAAAGCTATAAATGCTTTAATCTCAATAGAAAAATAATGAAACTCGCATAAAGGCTTTTCCAAACAGTCAATCGCACCTTGGATAGGAACATTAATAAATAAAGATTTAACATCAAGAGAAAGCATTTTACAATTAGTAGGAGAAAGAAGTTTAACTTTGTTAACGAAATCATAAGAGTTTTTAACAGTGTGGGTATTACTAGCAGTCAAAGGTGAAAGAGTATGCGAGAGGAAACATGCAAGGTCATAAGAAGCAGTACCAATGTTAGAAACAATGGGGTGAAAGGCAAGAAAAGGTTTATGAATTTTAGGAAGGGCATAGAACGCACAAAACGTTTAGTTTGAGCATTTAAGATTACAGAGGACTTCACAGTGCGTTTAATTTCAGAAAGGTGACTGTTAGTAGGATCAGAATTTAATTTAGTGTATGGACCAGTGATTAGCATGTTATTAATACAATCAACATAAGAAGATTTATCAAGTAAAACAGTCTGGCCGCCTTTATCAGCTTTAGTAATGAGTAAATTAGGGTTAGAATTAAGTTCTTTGAGAGCAGTTCTTTGAGAACGAGAAAGGTTAGATTTGGCACGTATATTATTTGAAGAGATAGTATTAGCAATAAGATATCTCAAAGTATCACTTTAGTAGTATTAGTTTATTTAGTAGTTAGTATTAGCAATAAGATATCTCAAAGTATCAATTAGAAGAGAGTTTAATATTTTTAAAGGAGTTTTCCATAGGAGCAATAAGTTTGGAAACCGAAACGTTACTAACACGAGAAAAATTCAAACCTAAACTAAGAGCATCTCTCTGAGAATCAGTTAAAACATGCGAAGACAAATTAACAACAGTGTCCTGAACAAGAGGACTGACAGAACCGAGGGAAGACCTAACTGGAAGAAGAGCTTAGAATTTCTTATCCAAAGTAGCTCTGTGAGAAATAGAACGTTGTTCAACATAAGCAAAATTCCGCTTTTCCCAGTTAGCAAACGCAGGGTAAGACTTACTCAAAAGCAAATGGAGATCATAAAGATCAGATTCAAGAATCGAAACTTTATTACGAACATCCTGAATAAAAGTGCGTAAAACTGCCCGCTTAGACCTATTCAGAGCCTTATCAACACGAGAAGAACCGTGAATATTGCACTTAATATCAATTAACTTAAGAATGACATTACTGCGTTTGCATCGAACAAGAAAACCTAAATGATTCAAGAAACTAGAACGTTTCAATCGTAAACGGGAAAAACGGTTAAAACAAAGATGAATCCATACAGAAAACACAAAAACAGAAAAGAAGCAAGAAAAAGCACACGAAGAAGGAAGGAAGAAAAGTGAGAACAAAAGTGAGTGTTAATAGTCCAAATAAACAAAACAACGGTAAAAAACACTCAAATTACTGGTGTTAAACGATAAAGTAAATAAAAAACTTTGTAAAAAACACACATAAGAAGTTATAGGTAAAAAGATACGCATGTTTCGGTCAAAAATTGTTTTGACCTTCATCAGTCCAAGCCCTTCTTCGCAAGGAACACAGGGAACTGAAAAGAGATATAATCAGAAAGGTGACTGTTAGTAGGATCAGAATTTAATTTAGTGTATGGACCAAAATATATATATATATATTTGTATATTGTGCTGTCCTGTTCGTGGTTTAAAAAAAAAAAAAAAAAAAAAAAAAAAAAAAAGTGTTTTTTATGTTTTTTTTTGTTATTTTGTTTGTTCTGTTTTCTCTTTTTTGTGTGTGTGTTTGTATTTGTGTGTTCCTCCTTTTTTTTTTAAATTTTTTGTATTTTTTGTGCTGCTTTCCTTTCCTTTCTTTCCCTTAATTTTTTCCCTCTCCGTGGTTTTGTTCGACTTTTCTTTGCTCTTTGTGGCAACTTGCTTGCTTGTTTATCTCTTTTCAGTTCCCTGTGTTCCTTGCGAAGAAGGGCTTGGACTGATGAAGGCCAAAACAATTTTTGACCAAAACGTGCGTATCTTCTTACCCATAACTTCTTATGTGTGTTTTTTACAAAGTTTTTTATTTACTTTATTGTTTAACACCAGTAATTTGATTGTTTTTTACCAACAAATATGCTTGCTTCATTTGCATCATTGAACTGTTAATTTGCATTTTATGCCTGTGTAATTATTGTTATTACACTGTTTACCTCTAGTTGTTGCCATTCACAGCGTAGATATTGGCAGCGCCGCCAATTTTGGTACCGCATACGTTATTGTTTTATAAAAGTAGATTATTATTGTAATTTTTTAAAGACTGTACTAGCTAGTTTGTTTGCAACATCTAGTTTGAGTTGGTAGTGGCTATCTTGGAAAAAATTGCCAAGTTGCCTTGATAGGGGAGGTTGATAATTTTTATTATTAACTAAAACAAATGTAATTTATATTTATTTGGAGAAGATCTTAATTTGATGGATTATTTCTCATAACAGACTGTTTTTTTCTTCTTGTAATATCCAGTATTATAGGTAAATTATTTAATTAAACAAGAAATAAAATTTCATTTTTGAAAATGAGTATGAATTCTATAAAGGTTTTTCTTTGATATTATTTTTATTTATTGTGGGAAGGAAGAAAATTTAACCTGATATTTTAAAATTTAAATTACATTATTGCTGAATAACTTCAAGATGAAAATTTTTGACTTTTTTGCTCATTTTAGTAATAAATTTTATTGAAATAATTGTTTCATTTTTCCTCTAGACTGATGTCTTCCTCATATGCTTCAGTGTAGTTAGTCCCTCTTCATTTGAAAATGTAACTTCAAAATGGTACCCTGAAATAAAACATCACTGCCCAGATGCACCAATCATCTTAGTTGGTAAGTACTTGTATGCTTTCAGATATTTATGGAATGTTCAACTATTCAGAATGAGCATTCAAAATTAAAGAATTATGTGATTTATCAAAGCATTTTACATTTGTTTGATAAATCATGAAAATTGAATATTTAAGGATCCATCTCTGCACAAGCTTCCCCTTTATCCAATTCTTTATCTTTTACGAAATTAAAAGAGTATGTCGAATTTTGTTTTTGAAGGGCATATTAATATCCTTGTAGAGATACATGTAACTTCAGTGGAAAAAAGGAGTTCTTTATTTATCCTTTATATTTAAATATGTGAAATTTAAAATAACAATAATAAAAAATGCTTATAGATTTTAGCTTTGTAGATTTTTTCTTTCTTTATCAAAGTTAAGTAAATGCATCTTAGTTCTAATTAAAAAGCTATTTATTGACTTTTGTACAAAGTTTAATAATGAATAACTTATGGTACATCAAAAATTCTAATGATATGTGCATCCAAATCAGTATACCGATTCTTACTATATATATTTATATATATATATATATATATAAAATAGGGATCGACTGGTAGTATCGGTAACCAATAGTATCGGTGCCAATACCTCCTATTTTTAGGTATCAGTATTGGTTCTTTCATATTTCAAAAGTATCGGTTCCCGATACATTCAACCATTTTTACCGATACTTTTCAATACTCAGCTTTTCAGAAAAAAAAAACCATGCAGGCGCAATACCACTCAAGAATCTATTCTGGTGATGAGATTACAGGTGTCGTTTCAATGGTATATTTGTTTGCGTGACTGTTTCCGAACCGTGTTTTTATTTAGTTTTTTTTTTCTTCTAAATATCACTAAATATCGATGTACCATCAAGTGTGGAAGAAAATATGGATGAGGAAACATTAAATGACAGTGGAGCAGGGCAGTTGTCTATTCTGTTAAAATATTTCGATTTGGAAGCCTAACAGTAAATACGCGATCTGTAGCAAATTCAAAAAGCAGATGTAGAGAAGAGGCTATAATTTTACTTCAGTTTTATAAACATTTATTTTCTCTTTGTCTGGATTAATAAAAGGGGTCATTCATCTCTCTCTCTCTCTCTTCTATATATACATACAGTAGAGTTTCGCTTATCCGACATAAAGGGGCCGGCCCAATGTCGGATAATAGGGAGGAGTCAAGAAAAGTCTCTTAAACATTAAGCTACATAGTATGTTGGAACACATATTACATACATACATATGTTATATTACACATTACTATCTTGTAACATAATCATGCTCTACAAATATAAGAAAACAATGGGAAAAATGAATTGTGATAATGCACCTACAGTTACAGAATAATCTATTGTCTGAATTTGCGAGTGCCATATGTTACATTTAAAGTTCAGTCCTATGAGGATTTAAAGAAATTTCTTATGGTAGTCCGTTTTCCTGATGCAGTGGCGTAACCAAAGGGGGATGGGGGGTCATAACCCTATGAGGAATTTTTTGCCATACAAAAATGTATATTCTTCCCGTTTTTATCACACATTCCCTCCCTTATCTCACATATATGTGAGTTGCAGTAGTCGTAAACCCCCCATGAAAATTTTCTGGTTACGCCACTGTCCTGATGTGTACCGTTTCTTTGCTGTCAAATCTCGCCATCTTTGGAGCATCATTATTAAAATTCCTGTAGCTTCTTGTTGCTCAATGTATTGAATTGCCGTCTTTAGAGCCTTCAACTCAATTTGTTAATCATGTCTCGCTCTTCATAAATTTCATCTATCACTGTAGACAGTAGCTTCCTACGGTAGTTCTTTTTAATTGCTCGACGCCCTTTATTCGACATCGGATAATACGGAGGTCGGATAAGCGAGACTCTACTGTATATTTTATAGGGGAGTAGGTGTGTGGCTTTTGAATTGGCTTTAAATTTTTGTTTTAAACTGTATTAAAATTTTTATTTAAAAATTCGGTGCGAAGACATCTGATTCCCTTTGGATATGATATCGATATCAAAATTGATGGGGGAGGCTGTCCTGGACATCATTTGATATTTCAGGGATGACAGTTTCATATTTAAAATTTCGTTCCCTGTAAAAATGCATCATGTCTCACAAATAAGTTCTAAAATTTCTTTTAATATGTTTTTTACAAAAACTCCTGAGGCAAATTTTATTAACTTTGACCATTTGCTTACTTGCACTGCACTTCAAGACAAGCACTATTCTGTGAACAATTTTTTTAACCATTCTGAACTGTACTGGGCTGCGAGAGGAAAATTGTGGTCTATAGACTCCTAGGTGTATGAGGGAAAAAAAAAAGAGTCCTCCCCCAAACACAAGACTGTTGCAAGCTCATTACATTTACTGAAAAAAAATATATGTATTAAAAATTTTAATTTTATTCAATTAATTTAAGTTACTACCGACAGATGTACATAAATTAAACAACATACAAAAAATATGTATCAAATTTAAACGTATCCATGAGAAAAAGTAATAGCTCTGTTTTGTAACTTGTAGAATAAAGGGGGCCCAACCCATGAATTCACTATGGGCCTCAGCGATATACTTACGCTACTGTTTACGGATATGCTTTTTTCATGAAAATTTTGAGGCTGGCAATCGCAAACTGATCAACTAACTAAGTCTTCTATTTTTATCTTTTTATTTAGTGTTCTTATTTCTACTAAGATCACTGCCTACCTTTAAAAGAGAATTTACAGCCAAATATCAGATTTTTTTTTTTTTTTTTTTTAACAGGAACATGGTTAGAAAACTGTTCGGAGCATGGAATTTTTTTCTTTCTTTCTCCCCCCCCCCCCCTACAGCCGCTATATATATATTCTTTTTAAACTCGTTACTATTATCTGTTGCATGCGTCCCTTGTTTTTGTTTCATATTTTACAAGTTTTTCCATAGATATTAAAAAATTGATAATTGTAAATTTCAAGGACCGTTTGAATGGATTTAGGAATTTGTATGTAGTTATAATCAATATGCAGCTAGGAAAAGGTAGTTTATACTTTTTTGTCTGCTTTTGTTGTGTTGATTATTGAGCTTTAAAGGCATGAAGCTGTTTTCAGTAGTTGGGGATAAGTTTTAATTAATTAAAGCCATTTTTAATTTTGTCAGAAGATAAATTTTATGCTATGCTTTCCCCTTAATAGAAATAATTAACTGTTTATGGTACTAAATGTGTGTAAGCACTCTCCTAAGAGACAAATATTAACAGTAATTTGGTTCAATATTTGTGTAAGATTAAAAACTAAACGAATGATTTTATTTTGTTCAATCAAATTTTAAAGGAATCTTCAATTTATGACATGTAGTAAATGTTGATTTGTTATAACCTTTCTGAGTGGACATTTTCCCCTTTTTTTCTCTGAGTGGACTGTTTTTTTTTATATATATGTGTAAAATTTTTGAAGGAATGTTAACTTTTATTTTTATAAACTAAAATATTCTACAATGGAAATTTTGTAATAAAAATAGGAGTTTCTAATTTTTTTTTAATACAAAATTAAGTAATTTTGCTCAGTAAACTCTGTACGGTTTTTTCCTAAGTGTCTCTCCCTATATTCCTTTTTTCCAAAAACATCCCAAGATACTTCAAGAAGATGCTTACACCCCCCCACCCCCACCCCCGCAGTGCTTATAAAGGCTGGTGAATCGTTGTGCAGGACACATATGGAAAAGTAATCAACATTCCAGAGAGCTGTGTCATCATGGGGATAGGCAAAAACAACAGCGCAAGAATACGGAGACCTGAATTAATTACAATAATTATTGTTCAATACTTCATCATGAAAGGTGACGATACGATGACATAGTTTCACCTCATTCTTGGAAATAAGATCATTTATGCAAAATGAGAGGAGAAACTTTAAAAAATATAAATTTTACTGCACGAACTATTTTGCACATCGGAGGCGGGGTGTGACGTGGCGAGCGAACAAGCCGTGGAGAAAAGTTGGAGCGGGACGGGAATCCAGGTGGCGAAAGCTGCCAGTATCTTGCTACTTTTTCCTTTCTCTTCGTTTCTTTTAACGTTTTACTATGGGACGAATAAAAACTACTACTTTCTTTCTTTAAGTTTTTTTTATTTCTCACCAGATCCGGTTATGTAAGTTTTAAATATTTATTTTATTTTATATTTTATTTTCTCTCCACTCAGAATTTTTTTTTTTTTTTTTTTTTTTTTTTTTGAAATGAAAAGAAAATTTTTCAGCTCCCTAATATTAAGAGGTTTAAGTGTTTGATGGTTAAGAATGTATTTTCTGTTTTTGAGATTTACCTTCGTTAATGTAAGATATAATGATAAATTCAATTGGAGCTGAATTAATCGCTTTTTTACTGGAGTCAATCTCTCTATCAAGTTTTATTTTAGGATGAAGACCAAAATTTTCTTTTACAGTTTCACGTTATTCAATTTCTTTCTCCTAGATAACGGTCAACTTACCTAGTTATTACACAACACTAAAGTACTAACCACTTATTTTCATGACGGCCTTAGTAAAAAGTTTAGTAGTTTATTTTAGTAAATTAATCAATAAATTACGAATAATCGATTTCAAAATTAATTAATAACAAGCACCAGATTTAATAAAAAACCCAGTAACAACATTTTAAAAAATTGCTATTGTAAGAAATATTGAAATTATTATTTTCTAGGTTTTAGATATCTGTGTTAAAACTAGAAATTTTAGTTCTTGAATTTTTTACAGAGAAATTCTCAGTGCAAGTTTTTTTTTTAATTTATGGCAAGCCTTTGCACTAAAAAACCACTCTTTTATTTATTTATTCACTTTTTCTTTGGGGGAGGGCAATTATTTTTTCCGAAACTAATAAAGATTTATCAAAAATTTGGAAGGATTTGAAATTTTTAGAAAATTTGATCTCAAACATATAAATCTTACAGTAAAATTTAATAAAATGAGTTATTTATATTGCTTTAATTTTCTCTTTGATCTGTCCCGACTTAGGAAAAGTAATTTATTTGAGACATTTTTTGTAATTGTTTCATTTCTTGGATTAAGATTAATTTTACGACTAGCATAGAACATTATTAAACATGCGATAGGGAAATCAACATTCAATTTGTGTACTTCATGATTTTTGCATGAAAAAAAAAAAAAAAATAAATAAATAAAAACTTATTTTACAATAGCGATCTTTTGAAGCCGAATTCGTTCTGATGCATCACAATATGTGTATTGTCAATTGCTTCATGAAACAATTTGGAGTTTTAGTTTATAAATTTTGTACTTTTCTTGTTTGTTTGTTTGTTTGATGTAAAAAATAAATTTTACTTGTTAAAAAGTTAAACTTGTTAAAAAGCCTGAAAAATTCTGTTTCATACCTCTATAAAACTACAAAAGAAAGCATTATAATTTCATCATCATAAATATTTAAAAGAGGTTTACTTTCTATTTATCAATTTCTAAAAGTAATTTAACTTAAAGTAAAACTAAAAATGACTTAATATAAATTAATATTAAATTATTAAAACAGAAAAAAGGCATTAAACCTATGTTTGTAAAAAATTAATTCATCTATCATAGGTATCTTATCAAAATAAATATCTTATTCTTAAATGAATAAAAAAGTATGCATTTCTTTGTGAAAATAATCTGCGATTATAGCTACATTGATAAATGTGTCATGGTTAAAATTTATTTGCTTCTGTCTGTAGTGCACACATAAAAAGAATATTTTAACTTTTCCATTTTACATACCAATGTACATATATGTAAAGATATTTATTTTTTGTAAATTATAAGTCAACCATCAAAAAATACTTTAATGATCTGCGAAACATGTGTGCAATTTGTTCTGATGTCATTATATTAAAAAAATGAAAAACATACTTAATAACTAAATACATGTTTAGTGCCGGACATCCAGTATCCAGCAAAATCACTATCCGTTACATCCCTACCTTAAACCCACGTTGCATCCGTCAACCTAGCTTTTTGGAGTTAGCCATGGTTTTCTTCGAAACTTTGACCTCCATGAAGGGATCTCAAAAACTAATTATTATCCCTCTCATCTGTTGTTTATTCATTGTTTTAAAAGTTGTTAGTAATTATTTTTTTAAAATCTAAATATATAAAATAGCTTTGTTTATCTGTGTCTGTTCACAATAGGTGCCTGGATCGTTTGTCAAATCTGGAGCAAATTTAAACACTGCTTAACTTGGACAAGAGCAAGCTATCTCTCTATTCTTTAAAAAAAAAAAAAAATGTAGCTGTTGCTGCCACTACTGTCAAAAGCTTGTCAAGCTGTCTCCAGTGAAACTGTGCAGTTTTGATGAAAGTGTCCACGGATTCAAAAAATTCCAGGGAAGCCATTATGCTGATTTCAATTCCAAAATTCAAATTATTTTAGAAGATATTAATAAAAAACTGAAGAAATGAGCATTATGGTTGCAAGGTTTGGCCATCTTTGCCTGCATAAAAATCATTCATACCTTTGCAAAAAAGCTATTCCAAGTGTAAAATCGCATGAAATAGAATTTTGCCAATTTTATGCCAAATTAAAAAGTATGAAAAATAAATAAGTCAAAGAATGTTATACAAAACCCACAATTTTCAAATAGCAAGTAAGTCCTCTTAGATTATTTTGAAAAAAAGTTCAAAATTACAGATTATTCATTTTTCCAATACAAAATAACTAATTGTAACTGATTTAAAATGCCCGAATTCAGCATCTCCCTGACAGATGTTTCCCAGATGGTACAATCTGGGAAAAATCTGTCTCTCTAAGCAGGGTGAATCTAAAATGCTGGTGTTTCAAAATGTTAGCAGTCAGTCTCATGAAAGTGAAAAGTAATTCAAATTGCGAGGTGCTAAATATGCAAAGGATTATGTATACGACTATATGGAGAACAGTTTTCATTGCAACCTTACATGAGAAATGATTATGGATTGTGCTCATATGTAAATCGCCAAATAATGAGAAGTCGCCATTGATGGAAAGATATTGTAGCTGTTCCAAAGTTTTTAGTAAAGAAAACATATGAAGTACTGTTTTATTTGCAAAGTAGAGAAACGATGATAAGTTAAGTCACCAAATTTTGAAAAACTGTCATGGGTGACAAATGCCCAAGGTGTTCCATAGCTTTTGAATATTTAAAAATATTGTGAAATTTAAATTTTTGTACTCCAAGGAACATGCACGAACCAAGCAAGCTTGGTAACATTCTATCTGATCTAGTCTTCAGGTTTTGACTGTATATATTATGCCCTTTTACAAGTTAGCCTTATTAGGGGCTGAATACCCTGTATATAAAGCGAGTCTAGTGGCTTTGTATCCTAGTTCCTGAAAAAAAATTCAAACCGATTTTTAGTTTAGTTATTTTATGCTTTGTCGAGTTTTCTGCCTTTTTTGCTCAGTTTGCATTATTGCAAGCTAAGTTTTTGTCCGAAAACAATATTTCTTGTATCATTCGAAACTATAGTGTGTTCTTTTTCAAATAAGCTTTGTTTTTAAAATCCTACCTAAATTTGCAGATTTTTAAGGATTTTTTAAAGGAAAAATCAGTTTTTAGACTTGCCTTTGGACAATCACTGAAAGAGACATACACTGCATTTACGTATTCCTGTGCTCACTTCCCTCCTTCTTGACTTGATTCATTTTGATTCACCTTTACTGGCAGTTTCCTAGTATTCCATATGAAATATGGTCAAACAGTAGTTTCGCACAATTCATGAAGGCGATTGTACTAATCTCCCTTCTCTGCCATACATACAGTTTTTGTACATGGGAATAAGAAAGAGGGTGATTATTAATCTGACAACTGGACTCTGTTTATTGGTGGAAAACCTTCCTCATATAGGTATGTAGGTATTAGTGATAAATGACTTTTGGAACATAGGTAGAAAGTAGCCTGTAAGCCCCCGTCCAATTCCCAGTTACCTCTGTACACTGGCAAATCCCATGTCCATTTCTTTTCTTTTCTTTCTTTTTTTTTTTTTTTTTTTTTTTTTTGAGGTTGCAGCAGGAAGTTCCATGTCCTTTGTTTATCATTGCTGTCGGAGGATTCACATTCCTTCCCTTTACAATCAATATTTATGGCCAACCGACAGCTCTTCTCCACTGTGCGGTAATGCACTGCCATACTGGGCTGCACTGCTAGTATGACTAAAATTTTGTATAACTTGTCTCAGTTTTCATAGCTTTTTCACTTGTCCGAAATTTAGTTTCATGTGTGGATTGGCTTATTGTCAGTTGGAGAAAATAACAGGTTTTTCTTGTCTTTTAGGTACAAAGATTGATTTGCGTGAAGACAAAGACACTTTACAGCTCTTAAGTGAACAGAGCTTGTCTCCAATCAAAAGAGAGCAAGGTCAAAAACTTGCCTCCAAAATAAGGGCTGTAAAATATCTCGAATGCTCAGCTCTTACACAAAGAGGCCTTAAGCAGGTAAGTAAGTATCAATGTATTATTGCTCGGATATTTTGTTAATAACCCTCTTTTTACCTAAGATGTATGAAAGTATGATTTATGCATCTTCAGATGTAGTTCAAAGTTGAATTATTTTGAAACTCTCTGTTTTGTTGACTGTTCAATTAGTCAATGTACAGTAATGTACATATGTTAAAGGTAATTGTAATCTTACCTCAAACCATGATTTGTTTGTTTTTTAATGTACTGTGATGTAGTATTTATAGGTTGATTTTGTTTTTTCAGGTTTTTGATGAAGCTGTGAGAGCTGTATTACGTCCAGAACCACAGAAAAGGCAGCAAAGGAAGTGTAAACTTGTTTAGCATCGTTTCAAACTATATAAGAGTAACTTTATTAAAAAGAAATGCATAAAAGCTGTAATAATGTATTCATAAAAAACAGTGAAGACATTCTGAGGACAGCTTTACACAACTTGAAGTGTCCTACAAAAGCATTTTCTTGCATTGAAATGGGCTGAAAAAAGTGTTGTAGTTTGATATACATAAAAAATTTCTACTGTGAGCCAAAGATCTGTATTTTATAGAATTGCTTTTTTCGTGTTTTATATTAGTGTTTTTGCTTTATAATATATATTTTATATGATGTGTATGCTTTACTTTTAAGGGGGAAAAACTGTTTTTCATCTTGTATATTGCATAATTTTAATGAGAGTTTTGAGTCATTTTTTCTGTGACAAAGTTTACACACTTTGTATTCTCAGCGTTTATTGCTCTGCTGTTTTTATCATTAGTCAGTTTTATATATTTGCCCATTTGATCACTTTTTTCAGCCCTGTTCTTCTCAGTGATGCATTTTTACTTAATCTTCCTCTTCCCATAATTCAATGATGTGCCATGATTTATTGAAGTCACTTTTCCCCGTATATTACCGTTATTCTAAGTATTTGATAGTTTACAAATGTATGTGATTATACAGTTGTCGAGGGCAATAGCATGCTCAAAAATTTTCCTGCATATTTTGCCCTTAATGTGTTTTTATTTTATCTTTATTATTATTTAGTAAACTGGCTAAACTTGGATTTAACAGGGAAAAGTAAACAACATAACTTTCAACCCACTTTTTTTTTTTTGGGGGGGGGGGTATTGTTAGAGAGTTTAATTATTAAAATTTTTATTTTCTTTTAATCTTTTCTATTTAACGCTTTATTTTTTAAGTTTTTAATTTAATTATTATAATTTTGAATGTATAATCAATAAATTTATTGAATTTGATAATATAATTTTTACAAAAAATGATTTTATATCACCAAATTAAATTAGTAATCTTTAAAATTTTATTGAGTGTTTCTTACTTCTGACATTGATATGCATTTGGTTGATAGTTCTTCATTTCTTTAATGTTTTAAATATAATCTTTCCTTGTTCTTAAATAAGCTATGCATCCTGAAGTGTATTGAACATAAATTAAATGTGAACTTGCAGGTCTTAAAATAACCTATATTTTAATTTTTATTTGGTTCTTAAAAATCTTGAAAATAATAATAATTTATCAATTGTTTTTATTTAACTGACCTTAAAAATCTGAAATTCAAATAATTGCTCTTGAAAATTATAGTCGATTTATCCTATTATATATTTATACTGATCTCTTACTCACTGATTTTCTAACAATTCCGGGTAACCACTCAGAGGTAAAACTTTTATCACCATTACTCCAAAAAGATTAAAAAGTTAAGCACAAACTGCACAATAACATCTACACCATTTGTTTGATGCACTTGAAAATTTTCATAATTATGTTTTAAAATATTGAAAACAATCTGTTCTACATTAAAAATTTGAAAATCCACCTTTTCCCTAATTTTTAAGTGATTTTTCATTCTTTTCAGCTCTATTTTATTTCCAAGAGTAAAAAAAGTTAATCGTTTGTGTGACAAAATTAGCTGTTGCAAATGAGAATTATGTCATACTAAAATCATTGTTATCAGGATTTGAAGGGAAAATTATGATTCCAATACCTTTCAAATAGTTTTTCTAAATTATCCCGTTCTTTTTTCCCCCCTTAAATAAAATGATTTCGCCTGCATGAAACACTGATATAAGAGGGGATGTTTCCAGCACAACGAAATCTTTCGAATATGAAATAATTTTGCATACTTTTAAAAGGAAATGCAATTTTGATTTTGGCATATAATAAAAATAGATTTTTTTTTTTTTTTTTTAAATCCTACACAAGCCTGGTCCGTTCGACCATATGCTGTCTTGCTGCCCAACAGAGGTGCAAAAAACTGAAATAAGAAATATCTCCAGTGCTGATATTTTTCAAATCGGAACAAATATGGAGATGCTGTTTATTCATAATTTCATCTCAACATAAAGGGCATGTAGGAGAAATTGTTACACCAATTCTCCTGTTGAGATGCTGCTGGAGATAACCATGAAAAATTGAATTTGAAGTTATTTATTTTAATTGGATGAAAAATAAATAGATTGAGTGTAAACAAATTTTGTTAAATGTTTCTTATAAGCGCCCGTTGTAATTGCTTCCATAACGGGCTTTATCTTCAAGTTTATGTATATTTAAACGTTTAAGTATAATTTTTAAGTAATGTAAGCTATGCTATATTTTCAGTTGTTCCTGTTGCCGAGATTATTTTGTTGAGATTTACTATAAAAAGTTGATTTATAAGTTTTTTTTTTTTTTTTAAATGTAGTTGGTAGTGCCATATATATATGTTTTTCTCCTCAGTCAATTTATTTTACTTTGCTCAAATAATTAGTCAGTCAGTAAGATTTTATGTACTAGATTTTTTTTTTTTTTAAACATCTTACTTCTAAAAAGTCGTGAAATATTTTGCTATGAATTTAATTTATAAATACTTTTATAATTTCTATTGCTTTTTTGGGGGTGGGAGATATGTTCTACCAATTCAAAGTTTTGTAACTTTTTATATTTTTTTACTGTGCCTAGATCAAATATCATTTCTGGAAAAAATACTAGTTTGAACTATCATATTCATGTGATTTTTTTTTTTTCTCCGCAGTATTATAGCACTGCAGGTTGCAGTGCAATTTAAAAAAAAAAACAGTAAAAAAAGACTATTATACCATTTTTATTGTACTTTGCTAACTTCTGCTTGTACCATTTTAATGGTTTAAAATTGATTTTCTCTACTGCTTCATTCTTAGGAAAATATTGTCTCTAAATATTGATTTACCTCATTGTAATCTGAAACTTGTGTAGATTTACAAAACTTTTACATAATTTTTAGTTGTCTCTAAATCCATAAATTTTAACAAAGTAAGCTTTTCTTGCTGCTGATTTTTACATGCATAGGTCATAAGAATAATTATATGATATTTTGTTTAAGTAATGTTTGCCGTAGAAGCCTAAGTAATACAGACTGGGAAACAACATAGAGAGAAAACATTCTATCTCAGATTTAAGTAGACAACTAATGTTTGAGTATTTTATTTTGTGGATTAATATGTAGAGATATGTGTAAAAACATGGTGCCAATTAAAGACTAAAAAAAATCTGTATTTAAAACCAATTTTATTCTCTAAGAGAATGCAGAGAGTATGTTGAGAAATAGAATACATTACTGTTGTCTGGTGTTTTTTGCTCCAAAAGACTAATTTTCTTAATATTTTTAGCAATGTGATTAGTAATTATGCATCACTGTTTCAGTAATTTGGGAGACTGATGTATTAGTCTCTTCTACTGATTTCAGATCAGTGCTAACTTAGGATTTCTTAACACAGATTTTATCCTTCTGTTATTTGCAAATGAAGTATATGTATATTTGATCTCTTGTTTAGTATTATTTAAACAAACTAAAAGGTTGTATTTTAAAATATGTATAGCAGCTAAACGATAACTTTTTATAATTGTTTTATTTCAATAACTTATTTTTTCCGGAATCAAAGCAAGAATTTGTATTTATACCTAAATATCACCAGATTGCATTATTTACTAATCTAAAAACAACTGAACATTAAATATTTATTTCATTTTTGGCATGGCTGTGAATTTTTATTGCCATCTACTTTTTTATTTTGTTAATTCTTTTTAAGTGATCCATTTACACTTAACTGGATCATACAATTTGTAAGTGATCAGCAAACATTTTTAATGAAAAATTGATGTGTCTCTAAGTGGTCTCTGTTCTTACAGATGTTCTTATGTTCATATTAATTTGTTTTTAAAAGGAATCTTTGTAAATTTTACTTAATTATGTGAACATAATTTCAAATCAAAGAAATTATTTGTAATGTGTATCTAATAGGTAATGATCTTTTTTTTTTTTTTTCCTTTATCCTACCGAAGACTCAAAATTTATTGTTTTACTTCTTTTAAAAAAAAGTTTGATTAATTTTTCTAATGTAAATTATTACATTTTACATTCATTTAACCTTTCTTTGTCTTCAGTTGGGAAAGGTGCTGGTTATTTTATTTAATAAATGAAATAGCTTATTGAAACATCCAGTTGATTTATTTATTTCACTATCGATTTCAGATTAATATGTCTCTCTTAAAATATTTTTTTCCATGATCAATTTCAACCTTTTAGTTTGTTTCGTAAAACACCTCTATAATTGATGTTTTTAAATAAACATACTTTGAATAACTTTATAAACACTGTACTAATCATGTATATACACCTTTACTTTTCCAATGCTATTCTGCTGATTTTAATTATTTTTACCTTTGAAATGTAGTTTGATTCTTGCAGCTATAAATGTATCTTGATATAGGAGGTAAAATTGTTGTTAAAGAAAATGGCAAAAGAAAGACAATAAAAAATTACCTGACTGTAAAAATGCTTAAATAAATATATATATATATATATATATATATATATATATAATTCTATTTTTAAATTTTGTACTGTGTTAGTTTTTGAAGTTTGTATGCATTATATTGAAATTATGATTTATAATCTTACAGTAATATTTGTATGTTTTTATAAATATATAATTTTGTAGGTTAATTTTATGTTATGTATATGAAAACATAAATATTGAGTCATTACTTCCCCATACTTGTTTTATAATTACAGAAACTGTTTTTCACAGTAAATATTGAAAAAATAATAAAATTTCATATATTCCTTAACAGAATAAATAGTTTTTGCCTAAGCTTGCAATAAAAAATAAATAGAAAGTTTAATTAGGGTTTAACCACTAAATTTATGTTCTTGGGGCTAAGGGGGAGAACCTTTTTAAGATCTGTGATTAACATTAAAAAAAGAAAAATATAGTGTACAATTTATCTCTTCTTTACTTTCAGTAATAGGTGCATGTGTGGCAAACCTATCAATAATCCATTTAATAAAATTATTTTTTCTAAATATAATTGAAATTAAAAAAAAATTCTGAAATCAATTAATTTTTCAGAATGAATAATATAACAACATTTTTCTTTTTGTAAAAGTTTAATTTTGCTTTTACTATTTGTAATACAAGTAGCTAATCCAAATTTTGCCTCCAATTGTTTTCTTTTCCTGTATAAATATCAAACTTAATTATTAATTTGAAAACTGCTAAGTAAAGATGAAGGATGCATCTTTTTAAAAAATTGTATAATTTTGTTGTGTATTTTAGGAAACAAGTTAAAATTAAAAATGTGTAATTAGCTAGTGAGTTTTGGCAATCTTGAATGAAGCAAAAGCTAGGGGACATGATAGCTCAACCTAAAATGTTTGAAGTTTTTCTTTTGTTTTCTATTGAGAATGCTACAACATCCTGCCCAGATGTTGAAACTTATTTTTGTGAGTAGAAATGCTGCTTATCAAAATTTTCACATGCTAGTGTCAGATTAAAAAGCTTCTCATTTATTAGTTCCACTTTTTATTTTCAGTTAATTTGTTTAACCTTTTTGAAATTGACATTTGAATGTAATGTGTTACCTCATAAATAATGGGCTTTCTCCTACATTTGTGAGCTTTTCAGTTGGTAAAATGTGTTAAATGCGCTAACAATTTATATTGTATCGCTAGAACCACACCAAATATGCAAATCTGCATCTTTCTAGTTTTGTGGAAATGCTTTCTAAGTTTCGTTGCTTTAGTATAAAAATGACGAAGAAGGTGTGTCAGTTTTCTTGTAAATGTTCGGATTGCTTACAGACCCCCAAAATGCATTTAGGTAAAAATTGCCAAATTTGCAGATTTATGTTTTTGGCATGGTAGCTGCAACATATAGCTCATTTAATTGAATTCTTTCTTCCTGCAGATTAGTGTTTTAGATGGCCACATGAAGCTATACAGATTTTCGAAGCAATGCTCATCTGCAATTTTGCTCTGAATTTTTTGAAATTGCCATGTGCTAATTGTCTGTAAACACTCAGATTGTATCAGCGGCTCCCAATCTTTTAGCACTGGGGCCTCCCCCACCCCCACCCTACCCCTTTACATTCTTCAGCATACATAGGTTTTTTTTTTTTTTTTTAATTCAACAGTAAAAATTTAATTGCCTTTTCTACAAAATAATGTTATCGATAAAGTATGAATAACATTCTAAGCAAAAATAGGTATGTTTTGGAGTAAAAGTAAAATTTCATAGGATGATTTCTTAGGGCGTGCATTATCATTTGCTATTTGCGGGGTTCTCTTGCCTCGCCCCCCTCCCCAGGCTTCACAGGTTAGGAATCACTGTTTTATATATATAATCCAGGGTGTCCACCGGCGACTAAAAAGGCAACTTTTACCACTAATTTAAAGATAAGGCGGCTTTGGTGACTGTTTTGAGTAAAAAATGTCATTTTCATACTATTTTCAAGTTTTTGGCTACTTGTACCCTACTCCAAGCTACTAATTTGAAAATCAGATTTCAGTTTTTCTCAACTCACCTTTCTTTTCAAAGTTGCAACTGGTCATTCATCAAACATTCTGATCTGTTTCTTTTTTTTAAATCTCATTGTAAAAAAATGTAGTATATGCTCCGTTATATAATGCAGGAAGTTTTTTAATTTATCATTTTATTCATTCTTTCTTAAATGAAGCTAAGTGACTTATTTTTATTTCTTAACTACAAAATCATGCAAAAATACTACTTTTGTCTCCTGACATTGAGGATTATCAGGATGTCCACCCTGCCTTTGTTGGTTTCAAAATATCTTATGTCATAGCCTTCATAATTTTGAAAAATATTAAAATTGAACTGTACTTTTCACAATTCAAAAAAAATATTTTTTCCACTTACTTGTGCTAGATTGCTTTAACCTTTTTACCAGGCTCAATTGTCAAACTTAATGAATTGTTTCCCCTGTTCATACCTACCATTCAAACTTTTTATAGTAACACATTTCAGCCTTCCTTTGTTTTCATTTCACAAAGTGGCATTCTCCTATGCAACTATTCACTCACAGTGTTTGAGGCAGTTACCTGTATATTCACATTTCAAGAAATTAGGTTCTCTATTTGTATTTTGAAGCTGGGAAAGAAAATAATCTAGCACAGGGATGCTACTTTTCTGCCGATCGGCAGATTTCTGCTTTTTATATTTAATTAATTTACTTATTAATCATTTTGCATTAGCAGCAGAATTTTTCTAAAAATTCCATGGTGTTTATGCTTTTTCCCTTTTTTCCCAGCAGTAATTAAGTATTAATTTCCAGCATCTCTCAATTTCAATCTTTTTCCATCTGTCTTGAAAATTAGTATCTTTTCTTTAGCATTCCTTTATTTAAATCTCCAATGCTGTAAGAATAAAAAATTAACTCCTATTTCAAATTTAAATTTATTTCAAAGAAAATAGTTAAAGTTGAAACAAAAAATATTTTGTCATTGAGAAATAAAATATTTATGAAAGCAAACAAAAAATGAACTAAATGTTTTTTCTCCATGCATTACATTTTACTAAAATAAGCTCCACTTATTTGCTTTATTTGTGTGGGATTTCTTTTTTTCCCACTATTTTTCTTTATTCATGCACAGTTTCCTCTTTTTGCTATTTTATGAGTGGCATCTCTGTATGCAGCTCACCACAAAACTAATATTTTCATAATGCTAAGTTGTAATTGCAATTTTTTTACTTAGCTTTAAAAAAAAAATAACAATACAATAAATAAGGAAAAAATGTGCTTAACGTTTCTTGTAAGAATTCTGAAATTTTATATGAAGCCTCAACCCTTTCTCGGTGACTGCCAAATTTTGTGCAAGTTACTGCCAATACGAAAATAGCTGATGCGTGAATTATCTTGGAGGACAGGAGATTTTCAGCGCTAAGTCTTATCTGCAATATTTCCTAGCAAAAAAAAATATTTTTTCATTGAAATGGTTTTGAGTCAAATAATATAACTATAAACTATAATAAAAAAATTTTGAAAAAGTTTTTTTTTTTTTTCAATGGTAGCATATATGCTACCATGGGCAGATTAAGTTACAAGCGAAGCAATTTCCACGAATTAAAAAAAAAAAAAAGTTATTTTGACTTTATTTTTTAAAAACAGTTTTACGTGTGAAAAGCTTTACAACAAATTCTTTCTTTTCAAAAACAAAGATTTTTGTTGCATTTGGACATCTGTGATTTCATCTATGGATTGCTTTCATTTATCTGGAATGGATAACACATTTTCTTTAAAAGCACAGATAACTGCTTCGACAAAATATACTTTTCAGAATTTTATTTTTTGTTGGAGATCATGTATAGATAGTTTTCATCAGCACTATGTTGAAATCCTAGAAATTTTTCAAATGCGTTTCGAAACAGCTTTTGCAATGTTCATACCCTATCCCTTCAACTCAATATCCTCTGACAAGAGATATCTGGACCGGCCCCATTCGAATAAAAATTCCCCAAACTTGATCCTTCTCACTCTCCCTCAGCACACTTGAAATTTCCATTTTCTGGGATATTGTATACATTTGTTTGTTCTACTATCAGTAGAATTATATCTCTTGAAGAAATTCAAGAGCTGATGGTAAAGGCTCTGGGAAAGCAGGAAAAATATTATCTTTTGGAAAAAGGAAAATGTTGGGCTCTTTTTTACAGCGAAAGAATTTTTTGAAATTTCCACTGTTGTTTATTTTTTATCAGTATTTAGTGTATTTCTGCTATTTTCAAGAAAATTTTTTCATTATCTTAATCTGTGCTTTGTTCAAGGAAGATATTGTGACTGGTTATGAGATAAGCTTGTTTTCTGAGTAGCCGTCGGATTGCCTTGATAAATCAATTTTCATGACACTCATAAAAGTTGTATCATCTTCTTCTTTTTCTTTCATCATCTTCTTTTTTAAGACATTTTTATCATTTTCCTATGAAAATGCTGTCCTGAAGTAGAGAGCTGAAAAGAAATTAAGAATTTATTCAAAATCCTAAAACTTAAGAAATCTTTTTATTATCATTTAATAAATAAAAGATAAAAATTAAAATTTATTCAAATAATTTTTGGAAAACAATTCAGCTTTTAGTTTATTTACAAATTTAACCTTACTGTAATTCTTTCAGTTTTATTTCTTTTTTGAAGGTTTTTTTTTTCTGAAAAATTCGAAAGTCTGTCTGAAAAAAATTCGAAAGTGAAAAAATATAAAAAGCACATTAATAGCAATAATATAAAATTTAAAGGACCAAAAAAAAAAAAAATATTAGAAATATACCTTTCCTTTGTAAAAACAGCAGGGCTTAGTTACAAGAAATCCCGTGGTAGATTATATGCTACCATGACTTTTAAAACTCTTCCAGACATTATAAATGAAACTTAAAAAATGATTTTGAATCTAGTGAAAAAGCATATCTTTTCTTACACATACATGATAATTAACAACTTTTCTTTTTAATAAATATTTGTAAAATAATGAAAAAACTTACCATATTGGAAACATTTTTTTTTTTTTTTTTTGTCTTCATGTATACTGTTTCAATGATATTTTTCATTCATTAATGCTCTTTTCTCTGGATTTAATCTTCTACTATTATCCATTAAAGATACAATTAATGGTTGTGTGACTTCACAATTACATTTTGACATATTTTTCTTGTAAAAAGTAGTGTTTAAAGTATGGTAGTGTATGTGTTACCATGGGCATTAGAAGGTTAACAAACTAGGGTAGAGTTTAAAATTTACTCTAGTTTAATTCAACTTTTATTTTTAGAATGTGATAATTTATATTTCAAAGGAAGATGTAGGAATATTTATGCAGTTAAAGAGTGGAGTATTCTTTTTATTATTATAAAAATACTTTTGTGTGTGATACCGGTGATTGAAGTACAAATACACTTTGAAAACTGGTACCATAATCATCATAATTCAATTCATCCACAGATGACTGAGATAGAGGTCCAAGAATCCATACTATCCGCTGTTCTTATTAGTATATCTGATTGCTCCAAAAATAAAATAGAGATAAAATGTTTTCATGCATTAGTCCTCCTTTTCTTTTAGTCATACTTTCACTTTGCTTACCCGTAACTTTCTGATCCCAGACTAAAAATATTAATATAAGACAAATATCCTCATCCATCTGAAAAATAAAAAGTAAAAGCAGAAGTTACCAACTGGAAAACAGTGAACTGGAGAGTGCATTAAAAGAATATGCTTACATTAGCAAAACACTTTGGTAATGTAAACACACACTGCTCAGCTAGGGGGGGGGGGGGTGTATTTCTGGAGGGGCTAGGGATATCCGAAAAATAGTCAGTAACCTTTAGAGATTGTTTTAGGAATACAGTGAAACCTCTCTGAGCGGCCACCCCACCGTACCGAGAATATTTGGCTGCTCTCGAGGGTTTTATTTACTATTATAAGATAATTGCTATAATGCGTAATATAAACAAGTCTGGCACATATTCCTTATTTAAAATGAAATATAAAACTTATCTAAAGAGAAAACAGTACTTTATTTAATCTTTCTTCATCGATTAAAATTTATTTAAATGCTTGGTCATGATCTTATTCATAAGTGTTTGGAAAGTCGAGTGGAGTCACTCCAGATTTTATTTTTTTTCGTTTGTTTTTTACTTTAAAAAGCAGCTCTCTAACCGGTTAATTTGTAACAGACTCGGAATTTTCAATGATTTCATCGATTTTTCCTAAAGTCCTTTCCTAAGATTTTTCCTAAAAGTGTTGAAATTTTAGCTTGTTCGCCATAACAAACATCGGGAAATTCCTCATCAGGGACGGAATTAGCACCTGAAAGGGACAAAAATTCATTTGTAGGACAATTTCAACACCCGATTGTCCAAGGGATTCCCCATCTTAATGGTGTGGGCAGAATACAAAATAGATAAAAGATTCAATTCCAGTTATTCCTGGGACTTATATTCGTCCATAAACCTGATCTTGAGTTTTTAAGCTCAAAATTACAGCATGGAGTCAGTAGAATTTCCTGAAAAATGAGATGGGCAATTCCACTCGGTGGCCTGTTTAGAGGGGATCGGGTGGCCACCACTCATAGAGGTTATTTTAACATTAAGTCTATGAGCCAAAAAATCCGTGCCATGAAAAATTGGCAGTTTAAAGGGGTGGCAGCTCGGAGAGGTTTCACTGTATAGCAACGTCTTTTATTGGAAATGTAAAACATTCCACTTAAAAATGCATATACATGTTTGCCATCCTTTGTGACAAATTCCTGCTGAATATGCACTGTGCCCATCCGGAAAGGGTTAAATACATAATATAAAGAAATTTTTAATTACTCGTGGTCATGACAACTGTTTCTCATGACATTTTGTCATGACAACTGTTCTTCATGGTTATTTAGACAGAGCTCATGGCATTTGCCATGGGTACTGTGACTTATTTTTAGCTTTGGGTGCTACAATACAAACCAAACTAATTCCTCACATTGTCATTTTAATATTGCTAGTTTGCATTATTAAATCTTATATTTATTTTTTAATGTTATGTTTATTTAATGTAACCATTTTCCGTCGTAGTTGTAATAGAAATTTTTGTTCATTTTTTTTATTGTTTGCTTATCCAGTTGTGTCATTGTGTTAAATTATTGTTTTAAAATCAGTGACAGTGTACTTTGTACAGGCTAAATGGCACCATGTAAACATACTGCATTTAATAGTGAGAGTTTTTGAAAGGCAATGCATTTTCTTCTTACAGGCGAGCAGAAAGTTTTTTTAAATTTGGAAAAAATGAAGAAATAGTTATAAAAATAAGCGTTTTGCTAGAAAGGACTCAAATAAAAGTAGGATTTCTTTCAGCAGTAAAAAAATTAGTTAAAAAATTTACTAACAGAGGATGCTGATGACTTGAAACATAATGAACAGGACAGCTTCTCCATTCATTTATTCATACAACAACAATTGTTCAAAAGACCTCTAGAACATTATACGGCGCAAGAATTTACTAAGGCAACTCACAAAACCCATTCTAGCTGAATGCAACAAGTTGGAATTATTTGCCATTTACAGGTATAGACATGCAATATCCCATGGAGGATACCTTGAATTAATCAGTGTGGCACAATCAGTAATCCTAGAAGCTTCGCAAACTGGGGTCATGCTGTTGATCGCCAACGTCGCAAATTGCAAAAATAAAATTAGTTTGGCAAAAGAAAATACGTTTTGGCAAAACTATTGACAATTGCTTTTCCTAATGAGGTCCGGAAAAATCTAATTTGGCGAATGAATTGGCGAAATGTTAAAAAGCGCCAGCGCACCCCCTGTTCGCAAGTACTACTCCCATGGACGATTCTGCCGCCATATCATTCAAATTGGTTTTCAAGATCTTTTACTTTGGGGCTAAACCTCTACAGAGCCAGTATCTTCAAACCTTTAGACAAGTTTTAGTATTCGATGACACAATATGGGTATTTGTTTGTCTTTAATTGTGGTTATTTGCTGTGTTAATATGGGTATTTGCTGTGCAAAATTTTCGCAAAGCAATACTTGCTGATTTTCCAATCGCATAGAACAGATTCCCTTAAAATGCTTGATCAGGTAATGATAGCATTCTGAAACCAAATGAGAAATTCTCTTGTATCAGGTTCTTTTACTGTGAGATTGATTTGCATAATTCAGTTGAATCTGTTTCATGTCAATGCTATCTTGACGGTGACTTTTAACTAACATTATTTTTTGCTCTAAAAAATCAGACTTCGTTGTAAGCCTTTTCTTGCAAACCCAATTTCATTTTCATAATTTTTTTCTTTATGACTTTTTAAATTTTAACAAACTTTTAGCTCGCTTGGTATTTTATAATCATAGGCTAAACAGCAGTGTTGGGCAGTATCGCTAATACATGTATTTTCAAAATACCTTTGTAACTCGTATTCTGTATTTTCACTCTTAAAAATAAAGCATTTTAGAATGTATTTTGAAAATACAAAAAATACATTTTGTATTCTGACAAACTAATTGTAACACCACAGATTGCTCAAGATAGCATGTGCAAATGAAAATGATAAAATTCCTGATTTTCACTTTCCTCCCCTCTCTTGATGTAACTTATGAGTTGCACCAGAATTACACATGGTATTGTAAATGAATAAGTGTTAGGATCTTTTCTTATCTTTAAATTTAACTAAACAGAAAAGGTGAAAGATAAACCTTTCATACTCCTGTTTAAAACATGAACATTATGTTTAGTTTAGGAATATCTCTAGATTTACACTGTAAATGAAGCCAGAAGTAGTAAAAACATTTTTGAGTAGTATTTATTCGATTCTTTAAGGGAATTTATGAACAATTTGAAATGTGTTGCTAAGTTGTAGAAAAGTAAAACTGTCAGTATTTCTGTAGTAGTATAATGGGTTACTTGTTACTGTGGTTAAGAGACGAAGCTACACGTCGGCTATCTGCCTAAGGGGGAGATGTCTTGGGTGAAGAATTTTTTAAGGGCTTATGAAGGACATTCGCATTACACATGGAGTAAAACACTCCGAAATCTTCCCGTAATATGATGGTTGAATCAAACTTCTGTTCTAGAAATTTGAAATCTTTAGTTCAATTCTTAATTAAAAATAATTACAAATTTTGTCTGTTGATGGAAATGGAAAAGTTAAGGAACAGTGTCAGTTTTGGAAGCTGAAAACTTAGATAATATGCAAAACATTAAACCTACGATAAATTTTTAAACTCACTGAAAGAAAAAACTTGAATTTTTGTAGTAGGTTGTGATTTAGAGGTTGTGATTATTTATAATATTTACGTTCAAACGTTCAACTGAAATCAATAAATAATAAATATTATATGTTGAGGTTTATTTTACGCAGTGACTTTTGGAAATTTAAGTTTTTATAAACGATTTTGAAACAAAGTAGTATTCATTGCTCACATGCTGAAATTATATAGTTTTCATCGCATTTTGAGTGTTAATGCAATTTCTTAGAAATGGTCTTGTTTCGGATCTTATTGCTATACAGGTAAAATTTTGAAAGGCAACGTTTTAAGAAAACAAATAGCACTTTTTCATTAACACAACTATTAGGATTGCTTTTGTTATTCTTGTTAAAATGTATTTAAATGAAGTAAACTGGGATCTTCGGTGGGAAATTTAGCTTCTTCTCAATTCAAATCCTTTAAAAATTTACATGTATTTTGAAAAAAAAATGTATTTTGTATTTTTAATTCAAGAAGTATTTTGTATTTAAGTGCTTGAATAAATGTGTTTTGTATCGAAAATACATTTTCAGTGTATTTTGCCCAACTCTGCTAAACAGAAGCAGGAAGAGATATTTATACAAGTCTCTCATAAAAAGAAATTTTCAGAAATAAACAGCTAAGTATGCTTAACAATTAGGTTATGCATTTATTTTTAATTTTAAAAATGTTGATAGATGTATAATTAAAAATCATAATTTTTAAACTGTACACTTGAAAGAGACTATCCATGAGCGGCATTAAAAGTAGTATGAATCGACCATGTCACCATGCTGGCAGAGCATCTGTATGCAATGGTTCTTGCATGGATATTTTAGCATAAGTAATTTTATAAGTATGAAATTATATTGCTATTTTGTTTCTTTTTGAATTTTTATGTTAATATATGTCCCATTCTTCTTGATACATTAGCAAATGCAGTAAAATTTTTAATATAACAGCATTATGACTGACTTTATATTATGTAATTTTCTTTTAACAGAAATACAGTGCACTCCCGATTATCCAGGATAATCACCAGGAAGGATCCCACGAATAATAGAAAAACACGGATAATCCGAAAACTTTTTTTATTAAAAGAAAAAATAAACATCAGTACAGAAATATAAAGTTATACTTGCATTTGCATGCTGTATATGAACAAATCAGAAAATTTCCTTTCAACATTTATTGCTTTAAAAAATCTGTAAAGAGTCTTTGCTTCTGTTTGTACATCTCTTGTTGTATATCAACACACATTTTACTAACCACAGTAATCTCGCCGTAATCAAATCCTCTTTGTCTCATATAATCTGGCAAAGTTTACACAGACTGCAGAGCAGCAGAATGAGAAATTATATCTCCCTTATTCAGTACATCTTCTGCATAAGCACTATAATCACTATTAGATTTAACAACACTATCATCACTATTAGATTTAACAACACAGTCAATAATGATGTCATCTGTCAAATACTGAAAGACAGGTTTACATATGCATCACTTTGAAAACGTCCAGATTTTCGGAACCTTTGAATTCTTTTCCATGTTCAAGAGGTAGGGTTACCAATATGCGGGAACTGTTTTACTGCAGGTACTCCTAAATGTCTCTCTTTGACTTGACTTGAATGCTATTAACTAAACCAGACAATATTCTAATTGAGATCAACATCGATTTTTTATATGCATGATAAGCGTGAAAATGTTTCTCTTTAAATTTTTGTGAGTTTGGTGAATTTTGGTGAGTTAAAAGGAAATTGAGCACTGATAATCGAAAGTATACTGTATTTCATTTGTTAATCGGAAATATTTGTAATATTAAAGTGGGTCAAAACAAAATTTTACTAGGCATTAAGGTGATTCTTTTTAAGCATCAAAAAGAGAAATATGCATGTTAAAATACTTAACATAAAAACAAAATTAATTCATTGTTTTGCATGTATATTATAATGTCACTTATGCTGTAGCACAGGTATGGGCAACCTTTGGAAAGTTACAGGCCAAACTTTAAGATGTTAGTAATGTCCCGGGCTGTATAATTGGTATTTTGAATATTTTATGTTTTTTTGCTATGTTCTGTGGGCTGGATGAAAAGATGGGGCAGGCCAGAGGTTGCCCATATATGTTGTAACATTTAAGCTATGTATATGCCACCAGTAAGGCACTTATAGTGTTACTTAATTGGAAATGATAAGATGGGTGTTAATTATCTGCCTGCTTATCCTGCTATTTTCACAGGCAACTCAAATGTAACACTCCTATGACAAAAAGTACATGCATAGCAAAATTTGCTCATGCATGGTTTTGTTTGTCTTTATTGAGCAGTGCATTATACACATTCACTGTTTAACTAGTAAAAAAAAATTATATACAATATTTAACATTTAGATCAAAAATGGCTATAATTATTTGCATTAGATTCTGGTTCTTTGTTTTCATGGCTTTGGCCTGGAAATTGAGCTGTCGAAGGGTTAAGAATGATTTAGCATAATCTTGTTTTATGTTCTTATGTTTAACTAATTCTATTATGATTGGTTTATTCTAATAAACTCGCTCTGTTTTCCTTTATCTATTCCTTCTAGTAATTTTTGTGGATAAACTTTAATTGTATAAATAATTGCTTAATATTTTGTTCTGCATTTTTCAAAGCAAGAAAATATGTATATTGATTATGATTTTATAAGTGTTAGATGTAACCTAAATTCTGTTTTTGCATAAATTGCCAATATATATGTGTGCGTATGTGTAAGAATAAGAATACTGGCACCTGGATATAAATCTTAGCATAAAAGCCTGGGCTATTGTAGTTAAAATACAATTTGTTTGTCTTTTGGGGGTGGAGCAAGAAACATTTGCCAGAAAGCATCGATCACTGTTCAAGGCTGACAGTGTGTTGCATAACTGCAGTTTTTTGCGCAAATATAGTAGAATAGTGCAAGCATAGTATAAAACCCTTTATGTAGTCCAACACTCCCAAGATTTCAGTTTTAATATCAATAAAGAATTTAAAAAATCAATTGGTCAGGAAAAAGAGTGTTAGACCATTTAAATGAGAGTAGGTGTAATGCATTAGAAAAACAATTTAGAATTTTAAATATATTTTCTAATTTCTATTATTACACATGCGCACACACACACACGCACACACACCACGCACACACATATACCTTAAAAGTACTGCCTTTCTTGTTTTAGTGTTGTATTATGGGAAAAGAAAATATAAAATGTTGCTTGTATGTATAGTATTGTTGCCTTTTGCATTAGTACAATCTATTATAAAACAAAAACTAAGATAGTGCTGAATATTGATTGTTTATATGATAGTAAATTAAGTTATGTTTTTTTTTACTCTGCAGTTTTTTTTAATCCATTATAATTATTTTTTAGTATTTAAAAAAAATAACCAAAGTATTATTCAATATTCAAAATTTTACAAATTAAGAGACACTGTAGTGAAAGATATTTAATTTTATATAAAACAAATATATGTCCGAGTATTTAGTAAAAGCAATACAGGGTTTCATAATGAGTTGTGCTGCATTAGTATCCTTTGATTATCAACATCTATGAACATCTATCAACATCTATGAACATTCATCAACATCTAAGATGTTACAGTGAACGTTTTATTCTAACTAGATCCCTGTACGTCCATTGGCCTGTTTTACCCTGAAGTGAGGAAAAATAGAATATAGTAAAATAAATTAGATCATATTGTAGTCATAATTATGTACTCAAGTCGATTTGGGTCCATAACCAGAAAAGATCAAGGGGGAAAGGCAGAACTCTCATAAATATGCTTGATTTTTATCATACAATTAACTGCAACACAAATTTTAAGGAAACCAGTCCTCTGTAAATCATATATGCTTAACTGTTTTAGTGCTGCGTTTGCGATAGCATTACACTTTCCAATGAAACTCAGTGCAATGTAAAAAATAAATAAATAAAATTCAGAACTAAAATGGTTAAAAGTGTCTTCTTTTAAGCTTATCTATTCTAGTAGTGAGAATAGATTAAATATTTTTCTGTTTTTGTGCCCGAAGCCATAGAAAGGAAGATAATAGTATAAACAAGTGAATAATCATAAAAATCTATCTTATAGAAATTGGTTTCATTGATCATAAATGGGCATTTAGTCTGAAGCTTAACCTTTAAATTATATTAAAGATGTTTTGTGATATATTTTAGCACTTGAAATTAAAGGTGAATGAGATTTATGTATCAATTTGTAATTAAAAATTGTTATTTAAAAAAATAACAATAAGTGATTAAACAATAAATTAAATGGGTGCATTTTCACAGCTAAGGAAATAGAAATTGGAGAGTATTCATAGAAGCTATCATCAAAAGACAATCTGTTAATGGATATGTTGCTTAGCCAGTATGATTCATTTATTCTACTTGTGCTTTCTTCCCCCCCCCCCCTTTCCCTGGCTCCCCAGACTTCTTTAAGTTAGCCTCTGGCAGATAACTAAAGGATAAAATAAAGAAGTATGGGGGCAATCGAAAATGTTAGAAACTTTACAAAGACTATCTCTAAATTCAGGAATTTCATTTTTAAGAATTTGTGGGAAAACATTCAATACTCGTGGGAAAAGTATTGAATGTTATTCTAACTTTGATTTATAAAATGACTTTTTAAATGATTATTTTTGGATGAGATGTTTTATTTACTTCCCGATCCACCTGCAAGTTGGTTGTTATATGGTAAACTGTTTATTAATTAAAACAGGCCAAAAGTCTTTGTTTTCCCCCCTCTACTTTTATTGAAAAGTTTTCATAATTTTGATTATTGTAAGAGTCTACTTTTTTTCAATTAAAAATAATATTATAACCTATGCTTCAAAACTTTATGTAATGAAGCCATAGTTATGTAACACCCTGTATATTATTTTGAAGGGTTTTTTTTTTTTTTTAAGTTTTTTGTTAGTTATTTACATTTTGTTGTTTTTTGGTATGTTTGCTTACTTCGTGCACAATGTGTTGACTACTTTTCCCACTATAAGTGATTTCTTAAAAAAAAAAAAAAAAAATGACAATGTTTTAAAATATATTTTTCGTGTTATTATTCCCTATACTCTAAACTGCTTCAGCAGCAGGTCTTGTACAGTAGAAAATCCTTTTGATACTTATTTTTGGTATTTTAACCTTTATATACAAATAACTTTTGAACAGTTCATGCTGTTGTAAACCAACAAAAAACTCTTTATTATATATATAGATAAAGCATGCCTAGTCACCCTAATTTAAATGATGTTTATTATGATTAAAAAAAGAACTAAGAAACTTGTTTGACTGTGACTTTTCTTTGAATGCAGACAACACAATCTCATCAACAAGGTAATTATAAAACAAGAAATGTACTAAATGCCATTTATTTATTTATTATAATTATAAGTTTCTCTTAATATAATTTTTAATTTGTTGTTCGATTGCAGCATAGCTATCCAGTAAACTTCTCAAGGTCCTGACCAAGTGCTGTTTGAGTGACAAGGTTAACTTTTAAAAATTGTTAAATATCTCAAGAACTATTGATTTTTGAGCAAATTCTCTGAATATTTGCTACCAATAATGACTTTTCATTCTCTAGTGATTCGTAGGTGATTGACACGTTTGCATAATCAATCATCATTTTTCATTATGCTATTATAGCAACTCTCCATTTATTCTCATACATAATCGTTAGCTGAATGACATATTTAGCACCATAAAATATTTAAAGTGCGGTTGTAGGAAATATCCAGGCTCCGACTAAATTATTGCACCTTAATGAAAAATTATTCCTATTGTGAAGCAGTAGAGTTTTGCAATTTCTCGCCAGATGTAGATAGTGCCAAGCTAATTTCAGTTCTGGAATCGGTATAATAAATGATAAAAAATTCGGATAAAACATTCATTATCATATTACTTTCAAATATTTTTGCAGGATATAATAATCTTAAATGTGATCAAGTATTTTGTGGAGCAAGAGTATCAGAAAAACCCCTTTGTTTTCAGTTTGCCTGCAATTATGGCTTCCCGGATACCCCGACCGTCTTGTCTTTGTGCAAAGGTCCTCCCCATTCTATTATTTTATCCGAACGAACTTACTGACATTCCTGACCTTGAGCTGGAGTCTCCCTTCGTCGCTAATTTTTAGCAGTGGTTAACTTTGCCCCGCCTTGAGGTCACTTGAGGTGGAGTTTTAAGGAGGCGCGTCAAGGGGTTCTTGTGATTGACTAAAACACCTACCTCCCGATGGCCTCCGGAATTGGGAGGTAGGTCTTAACTGTTAACTGTAGGTCCAACTGTTAACTTTTAGTCGATAACCAAACAGTTGGTTCTGCCCAGTCGACAGCTAACCATAGAAATAATACACAATCAATATATATGCAGCTAACCACCGGGGGAGAATTCCACACCTTGACCCGTGGTTTCGACCGTCCAAAAGCAATTCTTTTATATTTAACACAGTTAATTTCCGTGATTACTATTATTTAATTTATCAGAACTGCTAATGCTCAAAATATAAAAAATGGCGTACATTCTAAATCTAATTATTGTTTAAAATAATAATTCGACTGTATTCAAACACTGTAAAATGTAAATAAATAAATACATAAAAAGTTTTTTTTTTTTTTTTTTCCCCAATGGCAAGTATACAGGAAAGCTGACATCAAAATTAAAAGTAAAATAGAAATCAGTAATCTATCAACTTTTCCCTGGCTACCCAGTAATGTTCCCAGAGGGAATAAATACATAAAAATAAAGCAAGCCAAACACCGAAAGCTTTCTAAACATGGCTTACTCCCTATTTCATACACCGAATTTCGTCAAAGCCGCCTCCTTTACTCTAAGACAAAAGAATTTTGGGACGGCCCCACGTCCGATTCAATGCCATCCTCATATTTACAAAACAAAATAAGTTTATATTCAATATTTAAATAAATATTATTGTTCCGAGAGGGAATGTCTTTTTTATGGTCGCGTTTTTTCCTACATTCCTATGGACCTCAGCTGTCGTGGAAATGCCGAAGCTCAACTCGCTTTCCAGAGAAAATTTTCATAAACAGCCACAAATAGTTCCTGTATATTGAGTCATTTTGAAAAGTTTGATTACAAACTCATTAAAAAATTCATTCGATTTGTTACTACAAAGCTCCTGAAATGATCGGGGCCTATCGGCCCCGATCATTTCAGTAGGTTATACAGTCAGTATAGCCTATAGATCAGTAGGTTATACAGTCTACTCAGCCTAATGAATAATCCGGCCTATTGATGCAGTAATGCAATTTAGTATGTGGAGGCGGTTAGGTGGAAGATTCATTCTCATCCATTTTATGGAAGTAAAATCGAATTGTTTACATTAATTTCATTTTTCTCGGGAGGGGCGTTCGCCCCCTCTGACCCCCTTGCCTATACGTCCTTGAACCTGCCCTGACTCTGTTCTTTCATTTTGGCACCCAGTTTTCTTTCTATATTTGTTTATTTCTGGATTTATTCAACAAATAAAGACGAACTTGTAGCATTATTGCAGAGCCGCTCCAAGGGTGGATTGCGCCTTTGTGCAATCTACTTTTTTGCCCCCCCCCCCTCTCCTAAAATTAAGCTTTGTTTTAAATTTTCATATAAATATATAGCTAAAATTTCCATATATATGCCTTTAACGTAAGTAAGATATGTTTATACGATCAATAAATAGAAAGCAAAAACGAATATTCGTAGCATTACATGTAACATGTTTATTATCACAGTAAAATTATCAAGTACTCTAAAAAGAAGCACATTAAAATTAAATAAATTTTTCACTAATATCATAAACTGTGCTAAAACTAAATATTTGTTTTTTGTGCTTTCACTGCAACAGAATTCTTAATTAAGTTTTTTATATCTAATTTATCAAAAATTTCGGTTTCAATGCAAATCATTGATAAGTCTGAAAAAACACTCAAAATATTGGTGCTAAACGATAAAGTAATTAAAAAAACTTTCTAAAAAGCGACTCCGTAGCAAAGTCACGCCAGAGTCCCTATGTCCTCTCGCTGTGTATTCACATTGCGACCTGGGAATAATACCTTAAGCGGGTGTCGGTTGAGTTGGCGACTTTTTTTTGTTGCCAACTTCCAACCTTGGCGACTTTTTTTTTGCGCCAATTAAAACATAAACATACGCTGACACATAAGTAACAAAATTAACCCAAAACTACAATACACTTATCTAAACACATAAAAACATTTTTAGACATATTTCAAATGCAATTATGAACAAAATTCACATAAACAAAGCACTAGCTCTGGACTATAGGTACGTTAAAAAATAAATAAGCCGTAACCTTCAAATTATGCAAAATATGTTTCTGCACATAATTATACAACAAAATTTTCCTTAAAACGTTAAAATAGCAGTTTAAAATTAATAGACAAACACTCAAATAAACCGACTACTTCCCCCCCTCTCCCCCCACAAACAACTAAAAAATACTTATATATTGAAACATATTTAAATTGAATACTTTGTGTAATTTCAAGATAAATATACTGCAAATATTTTAACAACATGCTAAAAACAAGTCCCAAAGATAAAATAACAAAAAACCAATATAATAAACCGGCTACCTCCTTCCCCCCCCCCCCCAGTGATTTTTGCAAGTTTATACCTCCAAAACACACAAAATTTACACTATTAATCAGAATCGAATGAAAACTGATCACAAACAACTCAAAAACCATTGCATATTAATTCAAATTAAACCTAAAAATTGTACAAGAATTCTGCAAATCAGGGGCAAAAACCATATAAATATTAAAATTAACCATCCCTCTTAAAACCTTAAAAATTTTACTTTTTCATCCCAATTCACAAAAAATAATACAGCATACTAAAAACCTTACATAAATATGAAACATAAGATCATAAATATACTCAACTGTACGCACGTGTACCGTAAAGCAAGTACCGTAAACATTTAAATAAATAAAAGAACCACATACCTCAAATTTTATTCATAAACAACGTAACATTATTCCAAAATGAATCCACCTCGAACATTCAAATATGCATATTAACTGTAGATCAACACACGCTATATATATTGTCGAATTTCACTTTACAAAGAATTAATAAACAACGCTCCGGAACAACTACACAAATACGACAGCAAAACTAATAAAAATGACGCAAAGTCAAAAACCGAAACTTCGGTTCCCGGTTAAAAGTTACATTCCTTAAACCAATCAAATAATTCCTCAAAATACATTCGGTTACGGTTAAAAAAATCAACCAATCAGAATTTCCTTTCTACACAGCAAGATACAACAACTCAACTTCTCCACCAGGTTGCTAGAGAAATCCAAAACAATCGCTACGTTTACCGTCCTGTTTACTAAGTCCCAAGTTGGCGACGCATCTTGCTTGGCGATGGTCACCCGCTTACGGTATTATCCCCTGCGACCCTTCAGAGAAGTCACTTTGGGACAGTTTTGCGACAGCGAAAAAATTCGGGGAAAAAGAGTTACGAGAACATGCACTAGATGGCAGCACCAAACTCTCAGGCAAGAAAAAGCTCAGGTCCAGTATCGAACCCTCAAGCCAATGGTTCGTAGGCCACCATCTTACCTCAACGCTCTGATTACCTTGCCCAGGATTTCTTTTAAAATAAACTGATTGCTGCAAAAGCTAGATCTGGCATGGCTTCTTTTGGAAATTTAAAATTTTTCTGGAGTATTTTATAAATGGAGGGAAAATACCATAATTAATTGGACACAAAACAATTTACGATTCTGATTTGTTACACTTTCGGTTCTGATTTGTTAGATGTTCGGCTCATTTTTTAATGCGCTTTTATTAGAGATAATGCTACATTTTATTAAGAACTAATTGTAGCTACATTAAGTTTCGATTTTGGATTACCAGACGAGTGGTATTGTAGCAGTGAACTGTGTAAAACCAGAGCCGGCCCGCCAGTGCGGGCCCCCAGGCGAAGCGCAAGCGCGGGGCCTCTTTTCTATCATGGCTTATGTAAGTTAGTACTAGCAGTGCTAGTACATATTAGCTTTATTTCTCTGTTTTTTTTTTGGGATATATCACAACCATCTACCAAGCTCGGTCTAATGTGATAGCAAAAAAATGGCCCAGGAGGGGTCCTCTTTAAGCGCGGGGCTTTAGGCGATCGCTTACATTCGCACCCCCCTTGGGCCGGCCCTGCTAAAACTATAGTAATGTGAACCAGTAATGAAAGCAGCTTTTCAATAATTTGAGGTAGAAAGACTGGGAAGTTCCATGGAAAAAATTAGTCTGTAAATTTTTGATTGTGCCTTGTAATCATACATGAACTTATATCTCTAACAGGTTTGCGCCTTCTAGGCCTGTTCTTTCTAAAGTGTTCTTTTCAGTTCACACATTTTGCTTCTTTTATTTTCAATAGAAAAACAAAATGTGGCAGTTGTTCATTTCATTTTTAAAAAAAAATGTGCGGAGCCCATGGGCTTCGGCAAAATATCTTCCAAGGAGGATGGTATTCAAATCCAGGTATGGCAAACAGGGCACATGCCCCGGACACCGTGAGCACGAAAATTGTAAGAAGAGGGCACAAAATTGAGGTTTGTCCGGGGTAACAATCACCAGCTGCAACACTGGTCGAGAGTATATAGAAAACAATCTTTTTCAGGGGTAAAAACCAGGAGAGTAGATAGGTGGTTTTGCACCCCTGGCAGAACACCCCAAATTGCGCCCCCTTCCACTACTTCTTGAACAACTTTACAAATAATTTTTCATTCCCTCATAATTAATGTACTTAATAAAACCCTACCAATTCTCCTTACAAATATGCTATTTTGAAAAAATAAATAAAACAGTGAAACTCTACCTACATTTTTTGTGATCCAGCTGATCTTGTGTTCAATTTTCTGCTTACGCCCAGGCGGAGACCAATGCCGCCAGGGGTGCCCCTAGAGTACGTGTCTACCAACTGCAAAATGAAAAAGGCGCCCCCTTTTATGCTCTTGATCAAGTTCTCCCGTTTTTGAGTTCGAAATGGCGTCCCTGCGAACATCGCACACCGATACATGCTTACCGTGTCGGGTCGCGCCAAAGCTCTAGCTACGGCCCTGCTAAAAATAATTCTTTTAAGAGTTTAAGTCCCACTTTTGGTGATATAATATGAAAATAGAATCGCTAAAATCGCACGTTAACAATATTAGCTTCATATATAGAGTTTCTTGTCAGTCTTGACTCCGTTTGGCGCCCTTGTGCAGGGCCGGCACAAGGGGGGTGCGAATGTAGGCGATCGCCTAAGGCTCCGCGCTTATAGAGGCCCCGCTCCTGGGTCATTTTATTGCTATCTCATAAGACATGATAGAGAAGAGGCCCCACTCTTGCGCTTCGCCTGGGGCCCCGCACGCCCCTCGGGCCGCCTCTGCCTTGTGCGATGCACAACCGTAAGGGGCGGCCCTGCATTTTTTAAAGGCTATACATAGATGGGTAGTTCTATATAGTAAGGGTCTGGATACCCCCTTCCTCCGAGTTGCGATTTTTCTCAACAAAAAGATAAAAACTTGCGTGTTTTTAATAGCCTGTACTGCTAATGATGAAGCTTTTTTTTTCCTCACATTCTGCCTCTTTGTCAATTTTTTTTCTGGGTACTGCATTTTTTGTTCCTCTATGTGTTAAAAATACTCTGTGTTTCTCCTGCTGCTGTCTTTAAAATACTCATTCAGTTTAGTCTAGGTAATCAGCTGACTAAATAATGCAGGCATGCGACAGCCACACTAAATTTATATACAGGGTGTCCAGCCTTAATGTGACCCAATAGCTAATTCCCGAGCCGTTCGGTTTAGATATGCACTTCCAATTTAAAAAAGGTAAAGAATGTTTTTACGTGCTTTTCGAACCAAAATACCCATTTAGAAAAAAATTAAATTTTTATACGGTCCCCAGGTCCTATCCCAGGTAGGAAAATATGCAGTACATGAAAACAAAGTAAACACAAAAAGTTTCATTTTATTACGATAAAAAACTGACCGAGTTATGGAATTTGAAAATCATACATTTCATCCATTTTCTCGGCTATTTTCAAGAAGCTAGTACGGGACCGTCTCCAAAGTGAAATTAATTGGAACTCTGCCAGGAAACTTTCGCTCTTGCCCGTCACTCTCTGATCATGGCGAACGTTAAAAATCTGTTGTGTAGTCTCTTGCAATTGCATACAGTCGTATTCTAATATTACGAATTCTAGTACGGGAGAACGAGATGTATGAAGAAATACTGCGAAATGGTACTGTTGTATGGGTAGTGTAATCGAAATAAGAGAGAGGCGGCAAGACTTTATGCCATTAAATTTCCCAGTTGAAGACATCCATTTTATTGTACAATTGCCCGTGCTGTTCAACACTTGTATAAAACTGGGAGTTGTCATAGACCTATTCCTATGTCTCGTGCCACACCTTCAAGCTTGCGGATACCCGCTGAGAATGTTCTAGGCACGGAGGTATACTATAGGAGTGGACACTCTCCATAGCTGTAATGTTAAACTTTTGGTACCCCAAATAAGTTTCAATTATGTAAACATTGGAAATCTAGTGATGTGCAGCGATCCTAGCGGCAAAAGAATAAAGCATTTCCCGTGCTGATTGATAACTAATTTTACTTGTTTTTAATTTTGCGACCTAGCATGTGAACGAGATTATTAACGCGAGCACTAAATTTAAAATATTTTTTTCGCTTTTGCTTGCATGGTTGCCATAGTAACAAATGAATAAAAAAAGAAAAATGATGTTCTAGCTTAAGATTATTAAAATATTGAGTTTATATTTGTGAACGAGTGTGTATATCGTGGCTCACAGAAAAGAAGTTTTCGTATGCCGCGGTATATATTTACATTAGAAAATGGTGCGAGTTCTTAATGTATCATGAATTTAACATGAGTTTTTTAGCAGCAATTTAAAGCTGTGTTAAAATTTGTCGCAACGTGAAATAAATGTGAATACTGCTTGTTTGAGTGTGATCGTCATTATAAATAAACACTCCTTAAATATTGCTTTCACACATACAACATTCTTCTGAATTTACTACTATTTCTTAAAATAAAGCTTTTGGGCAAAATAATAACACGACATTATATACATAGTATTACTTCGCTTCGAAATTATTGCCTATATTAATTACGAAATAGTATTCTAAGACACAATTAGGTAATTAAAACACACCTGAAGCCAGAAATTATTATATATCACTTAGTCTATGTATTTCATATTTTTTTGAAGTTCCGCTAATTCAACGATCTCCATTTACTTCGCCTCGATGGAAATATAAACAACCTGGATGCGCAGTTACCCAGTGTGCGTAGCGCCATCTGTTTGCAACAACAGCGTTATCCAACTTTCTAAGAGAAGTGTCCCCTCCTATACATTTACTTTCGTGGTTCTAAGATATGCCCTGGCTCATCCTGAAAGTAGTGTCCGGGACGCGTGTAAACAAACACTAATGGATACAAAGCATTTGGCGCCAAGACACGCGCTACGCTGTGGAGGGAAGGATAAACCTGTTCCTACAGGCAGCAGGGAAATTATACAGTCACCTCATTAGACAGCAAGCGAGGGAAAAAGATGATGGCCTTCGCCAGAGTGGCTATTCGGACCGGCCGGTGCGGATAGCTTACAGGCTATTCGGCCCGTTCTGTAGTGCTGCCATCTATATTTAAATGTTCGTACTAATAATTCACCAATAATTTATTTAAAATTGTATGTTTACTTAGACCAAAGAAAACGAATTTCGTCCGCAATTTCTATTTTTAAAATTTATATTTAAGCTTTGGTCTGAAATGAGTAAGCTTTTAATATGAGGTATAAAACTACAAAAATTTAAATTCCCGTTAATGAAATTCAGTGTAAGCTTTACAATAAAGGCAATCGTAAGTTTCCGAAAGGTTTGACGACTGGAAATAGAATTGCATGAAAATTCTTTTATACATATTTAATGTATTCATGACGTTATTTTATACGTATGTAAAATTATCAAATGAAACAAACAATTTTGCAAATTTTTATACAATTCCAATTTTAACGATCATTAAATTCATCGGAAATAATCCTCGCTTGTTAACTTTGCTTATTATTTTTTTAATGAATTTTACATATATTTTTATGTAAACTATTATTTTTTTAAACATACTTCAAGTTTGCAATATATATAAAGCTTTGGTTTAATATTAAATTTAATTAACTTTTACATAAGGAATGAGGGCTCCTCACGTCGTGTTCCTTTTCTTAAAATAAATTTAATGAGGCAAACAAATACAATTCTAAAGATGTAGTATCTCACGAAAGCCGGGCCCGATTATGAGCATCAGGGGCCTGGGGCATTGATGGATTTGGGAGCCCCATCTATGAAATTTGTTTTACTTTACATAAAATTTTGATATAAAAAAGAATATTTCAGAACAACATTTGAAATTGGGGCCCTGGGCAAAGTCCTTATTTGCCCATTCGATAATAAAGCCCTGCACGAAAGTAACATAAATATAATAAAGTCAATATAAAACACAGAAATATTATATTCTGCTCCATATATTCAACTTTTTAAACCAATCATGCAATTAAACAGGTTTAGCTTTTCGAAGAATAATTCTTTTATTTTATTTATTATTTCCCCCCCCCCTTCTTTACGCGAAACATTGGAAAGAGAAATTCTAAAATGAAGGCAATATAAATTAGTTTATTTATTAATAGGTATTTCATTTAATTTTTTGTAACCATGTCCATGTATAAATGTTTTTGGAGTGCTGTAACATAGCTCAAATATAATTTTCACAGTGACCTTTTGTGTGCTAAGCAGATAATATTTTTGCACTTATTTAATTGAATGAACTAGTGTCAGGTTTAACAATATAAAAAAAATCTGGAGTGACTCCACTCGACTTTCCAAACACTTACGATTAAGATCATTACCAAGCATTTTTATAAATTTTAATCGATGAATAATTCAAACATATATACCAAATTGAAGCTCAATGGAATGCGCCGTTTAAACGCTAGCGCACTTTCAAGAATTTCCCTCCATAGGCCATAATGTAAAAGAAATCTTCGTCGTAGCCCTGTAGAAAAACTGTAAGTCCTATGCGTACCAAACTCAATACCGGTCTTGCGACGGTGGTTTGCAACATATATACCCAATTAGAGCTCAATCCAATGCCCCGTTTAGGAGCTATCGTGTTCATTCACATACACACACACATACATACATACACCTCGTAAAAATAGCATAAATGAATTCAGAAGACCTCAAAACGTGTCACCAAAATCTCGAAGTCGAATTTTTACTTTCCGAACATGTACCCCTCCAAAAAAAGTATTCGAGCAAGAGAGAAATTTCCTACGTTGGTTTCGTATATTAAAAATTATTTATCATAGAATATGAATTAGGCTATGTATAAATGCGACATTTCGTATTTCCGTAAAGTTGTGCATTTTTCAAAAACTCAATTATTATTCGTAAATCTAATATAGGAAATTTCTCTCTTGCTCGAATACCTTTTTTGGAGGATGTACCATGTAAGGAAAGTATTGTAATCATGAAAAAAATCGAATTCGAGATTTTGGTGTATTTACACGTTTTGAGGTCTTCTGAATTCATTTATGCTATTTTTACGAGATGTGTGTGTGTGTGGGCGCCGGCAGAATATTATGGCCTATGGGGGGAATTTCTTGAAAGTGCGCTAGCGTTTAAACGGTAGATTCGATTCAGCTCAAATTGGGTATATATGTTATAAACCACCGTCGCAAGACCGGTATTGATTTTGGCGTGTATAGGACTTTTAGTTTTTCTACAGGACTACGACAAAGATTTCTTTTACATTATGGGAGGAAATTCTTGAAAGTGCGCTAGCGTTTAAACGGTACATTCGATTGAGCTCAAATTGGGATACATGTTATAAACCACCATCGTAAGACCGGTATTGATTTTGGTGTGTATAGGACTTAGTTTTTCTACAGGGCTACGACAAAGATTTCTTTTACATTATGGCCTATGGGGAGAAATTCTTGAAAGCGCGCTTAGCGTTTAAACGGTGCATTCGATTGAGCTTCCATTTGGTATGTATGTTTGAATTATTCATCAATTAAAATTTATTTAAATGCTTGGTAATGATCTTAATCATAAGTGTTCGGAAAATTGAGTGGAGTCACTCCAGATTTTTTCATGATTACAATACTTTCCTTATATGGTACATGTTCGGAAAGTAAAAACTCTCAGGTCATAAAATGAATGATTTTTAATTTTAAATAGTTATAAGCATAGTACATTTAAGATTTTAAATTTTCACTTTGCATTGCGCTAGTTACAAGTACAGTTGCACACATTTAAGTAAATTTTAAAAATGTTTCCCCTAATACAACACATTCTCATAACATTTTTCTTTTTTAAGTTTTATGAGCACTTTGTCCTATGGCGTGAAATGGTAAAATGAGTAAGTATTCTTATAGATAAATTGTCATATTTAAAGAATATTAAGCAAAATACTAAATAAACAATGACGTTATTTTATATATTTTGCAGCACTTATATTTAAGTAATTAGCATTTCATTTGTTCTATTCATACATTTAAAACATCGAAAATTGGTTCTCAGAATTCAGTATCATCAGTATTGTCACCAGTCATTCAAGGATTCTGACCTACCGTGCGGCTGTCGATCTGGAGCTTTGGTCGGTTTTCTCTAGATGTCACGTGAATAAGCGTTTGAACCCCTTAGAAAGTTTGCCGCCTGAGACATCCCTTAGACAGATTATCCCAAGTGTAGTGTTTGCCTTAAATACACAATGCAATACAATGTATCCATTCATTTTACTATCAAATGACCAAAGAGAATATGGCACTGCGAAATATTCATAAAAGTACTGTATGATCTGTTTTGCATAAATGTTATCGGTTATGTACTAGTAGAGTTCAGCCATTATAAGAACGGACTAAGGTATCCTCCTCCATTTTTCCAAGCACATATACTTCTTCAGAAAAAAAAGGTACTATACAATTACCAATATATCAAATTAACTATATTGTTTTACTAAACAAGAACAAGGGTCGCTGATCATACTGCAATACAATAAAATAAAAGGCAAGTCGTTTCGAAATAGTACCCTACACTTTTGAGTACCATCTCTTATCTTCCATATGACAGTAAATCAACATTAAATGAGTACTAATGAATTGAAAGTTTAAATTTTATTAAAATGTAAATATGTAACCATAGGAAGTCGGGAAAAAACGCACAATATTGAAGGGGTTATTTTTTTAGATGAGCAGGGGGGGGGCGTGAAATAAAAAAATGTAAGGCAGGAGTGGGCACACGAAAGGGCGCAAACAGAAGTACTTTCATGTATTTTGTATTTATCTCCATTGAAAATTGACATTCAGGTAATTTTCCAAGGACAGTTGTCTGATTTATAAGTGCACAGTATGCACAGTAGCCCCATTGCCCCCTAGGTTTTGGGGAAGTGAAATTTTTTTAAGCATTTGAATTTTTTTGTATCCGTTTTGCAGTAAAATGTTTCATACTCTGAAAGCCCCCCCCCCCCCAGTAGAAACATTAGTATTTTCACTTAAATCCTGGTTTCAAATCAAATTTGTAGAAGAGTGGGGTGAAGGCGCTTTTTCCAGCTTCACATTAAAAACATAAAGAATGTAGGAAAAACTCTAACGGAAAAAACGCCAACCAGAAAAAAAAACTAATCCTCCCTTCACCCCCCCCCCTTTAAACCAATAATTTTTACTTAAATATTGTACATGAACTTATTTCGTTGTTCAGTAAATATGATAATATATTTAATCAAATATTGGCTTGCCCCCAAATTCTTTTGTTTTTGAGTAAAGGAGGTGCTTTTGTAATTTCAGAGCATTCAATTTTAATCTGTTATCATATTAATCACAAAAATTTAAAACCAAGCCACATGTCAAGATCATGAAGGTCATTAAAGGGAGGAAAGGAGGGGAGGGAAATCTTCCCTTCTTTTTCCTGGAAAAAAGGAAAGATTCCTCCAACAAAAGATACTATGACCGTCGGAAATAGTGTACGGTCAAGCAATTTCTTTGAGGTTGATTCCTGTTCAATTCACAAAATACATGTACTGTACAAACATTTTACATTTAAGAATATTATACCCAGTAAAAACATTTAAAAGCTATGTGATAATAAATATTTTATCACATTTTTTATATCAGCTATTCTATCTAGAAAGATACATCCTTTTATTGAGATTTTTTTAAACAAAATATTCAAAATTATATAAATGAAAATTTTTAAAAGCTGAATAGAAACTGAATTGACTTCAAACGATTTATTTAAATTTTAATGAAACTTAAAACCATAATAATTTCATTTTTTTTTCTCTAAAATATTTAAATCATTTTTATTTCCTAGTTTTGTGGAACTTCTAAATAGTGATGATTTATATATAAATGACAATAAAACATTCAAACTAATATCAAAATATTCAGAAGCCATGTGCCTCAGATTAACTAAAATCTTAAAGGTAATATGATATATTCTCTTGAAAATAATAAAATAAAGAAATAATTTAATACTGAATTATTAATTTAATTAACTGATTGTTCAATTTGTGTGTATTCTTAGGACAAAGTCCTAGTCATTCGGTAACAAATTATAACATTTTCGAAAATTTTAAATACCATCTCTCACCTAACAGGCAATCCTAAAAAAAGAATATAAGACTCTACAGATTTAACATGCACGTTCTCTGTAATATATTACCACCTTTAGTCTGATTCGTAATCAGTTATGGATTATTATTACTAGTTTTCTTTTTATAAGTGCAAGAGTTTACTCTGATTCATGGTAATTTATCATTTAACTCTTTGGTTTTAAATAATAATTCTTAAAAATAAAGGATTTATAAGTATACCGTTACCGGGTGATTCAAAATAGATGTTAAGGCAATTATTTTTTAAACCGTAAGTGATCGAAACATACTTCCAATTAGAAAAGTTCGTCAAATTAAGACTAGCTTTCAGATATGGCATTTTTTTACTAGGGGTTGTGTACATTTAAAATACGAAATTTAGTTTTTATACGGTCCCTCTTTCTTACCCTTTATATTTAGAAGAATGTTGCTCTTTGTCTAAAAAAATTAATGAAACAAATTCCGTGTCTCTAAGTGAAATAGTTAGCGAGAAAATTAATTTTGAAAATGATGACTTATACCACTTTACCTACGGTGTTGGCGTCAGTTTTCAGTTAGTTTTAATATAAATTTTAAAAATAGAAATTGCGGAAGAAATTCGTTTTCTTTAGTCTAAATAAACATACAATTTTAAATAAATTATTGGTGAATTATTAGTACGGACATTTAAATATAGATGGCAGCACTACAGAACGGGCCGAATAGCCTGTAAGCTATCCGCACCGGTCGGTCCGGATAGCAACGGCCAGTCTTCGCCTGTATGAACAGCATAGACGCTTTAAAAAACAGATATTTTTGCGGCTTTAAAAATATAATGCAGAATAAGTTATTGAAATAAATTTCTCTCAGTGGAGAACGTTATTGATGCTTCCTATTACACATTTTAATTTTCAAATACCTATGACTAAAACTGCTTAATAAGTGAATGAAAATGAAATAATGATGCACGCGCGAGGAGTATATATGAAACCTAAAATGTTTTGTAGGATCAGTTGAAACTATATATTTTCATTTTTTATTAATAGATATTTCATTCTCTTAACAATACGCGTTGTGAAATATTTCATTTAATCAATAATTTACAAGCTAATACAAGTACATTTAATTAGACACACTATGTACACATCTCTAAATGTAATGCTTAATATATATATATAAATAATAACTATAGTCAGAGATATTTTAAGTGCAACTCTACAAGCATATTTCACGCTCTGAATTTTTAATCCTTATAAATAAAAATGAAATTCTGTTTGTTCGTTTGTTTGTGGATTTGATTCGTATACAAATCCACAAAAATAGACCTATCAGCCTGAAATTTTGCACAGATATGTAAAATAATATAGAATAAATCATAGTCCACTTTAAAACTTTGAAAGTCTACCCGTTCCCGGAATTTAAGAGATTTTTTTATGTTCTCCACGCAAAAAGCTTTCCGTAATTGTAACCCCTGTAGTCAAAAAAGTCTGAAATAAGCATCGTGGTTGCCATGTGCGGCGATTTTGCCAAATAAAATGTTTTAAATTCTCAAAGTAAAAATAAAAGAATAATAATGATTTTTTTTGTTAGTTTATATTTGTAAGATTATTATTTTTTTATTATAATATCGTGTGCATGGGAAATCAGAGCAGGAATGAAATGTTTTATACGCAAAACAATAAGAATTGAAGATTTCCGATACTAATATGTAAAATTTTTTAGTTTGGCGAAAAAATAAAATGGCTCAAATGCCCAGAAAGTGAGTTCTAGCGGTTTGCACAGTTTTCGGCTTGGCGCAATTTATTGAGAGTTTAAGGAAATAGATTTTTGAAAACAAGTGCAAAGGTTCTATTAGAATACAGCGTTAAATTTTAATGATCCGTGAAGAAATAATGCAGTTATTAAGGGATTTCAAGCGATCTATCTACAGAATTCTCGCCAATTGAGTACATTGATTTAAGTTGGGGGAATTCCGCCAAATTTCAGAAAATTGAAATCTTCTCATTTAGTACATCTGAGTAACGATGAATAAAACACGTTATAGTTTATAATTTTAAAAAATTCGGCTGTATTAAGGGATTCCACTTTTCAAATAAATGCGTGCTTTACTTTTTGGCGGTCGAACCATTTCCCATGTTGATTGCTGATAAGTCAATGATTCGAATGATTCCCTGAAAAAACTCTTGCAAAATGGCGTATGTTGGCACTTTGGCGAGGCTTAGATTTGAAACTGGATTTTATTTGAGACTGGGATATATAATGACACTGGTTATAGATAAAAATGAATGTTGGTACGTGTGTATGAGGTTGAAAAACTCCAGCACCGTTTGATCAATCACCATGAAATTTGGTTCACCTAAGTCTTTTATCATGGAGAAGGTTTTTATGCTATCCGTTTTCCTCTAACTTGCCACTTGGTGCCGCAGCACAACGTCGAATTTTATTCCATTTAGCCGTTTGCTTTGCGAATATCGTCCAACCGATTTCGATGAAATTTGGTACACGCGAATATTAGAACAGAGTATTTTTCACTATCGATTTTGCTGTAACTTGCCGCTAAATGGCGCTGCAACACATCAACTTCTATACCGTTCGACCGTACGGCATAAAATTTTTTATACTTACACATTTGAGCACGAAGAATATATTCTAACTGCGTTCCTTTTGATGTTACTCACCACTAGATGACACTGCAATGCATTATTATTTTAACTCGTCACTAGATGACGCTGCAGCAGGCCAAATTCTTGACCATTCAAACGGTCGCTATGAAAATCAGTATACATAGCTATTTGGACAATGAGAAGATTTTGGCGTTATCTATTTTACTATAACTCGCCACTTGACGGCGCTGTAGCAAATCATCACTTTAACCACTAGATGACCCTGCTGTGTATCACTTCTTGACTGTGCAAATGATCGCTATGAAAATAGTGTAACGTCTTCAGGATACGGCCACCAGATAATCAGTCATTCTGGGTTAACATATGTTTATTCCAGCCATTTAGAATAATTACATAAATTTCACACTGACACTTTATTAAACAAAATGAAATAAAATCCACAAAAACTCCTTGCTCGGAGTATCTCATTAGCAGTTAAAATAACAACCCCCGCATGGGTCATCTCTTCACGTGCTGGACACACCGCGCACTCCTCGTGTCCAACTCACAGTTTTTGTGGGGAGACAACAGAAGTATATTCTCTTCAGTTCAATCGCAACAGCGAATTCATTCGGGTGACGGTTCGCAAACAGTTCCCACTCAAGAACGCACCAAGTTCGTTTACTATCTTGAACACGGCGGTCGGAGGAACCTTACAATAGGTATACATAGATATTTTAACACGGGGAAGAGTTTGGCGCTATCCATTTTCCTATAACTTGCCACTAGCTGTCGCGTCAACACATGAACTTCAGGACTGTCCAGCCGATCGTCATGAAAATTCGTATACATCGATATCTGAATGCGAAGAATATTTCGCCGTTTTGCTAAAACTCGCCACTAGATTGCGCTACGCCGCATGGACTTCTGCACCGTACAAACGATTGCCTTGAAATTCGGTATGCATGATTATTGGACACAATATAACGCGATATCCATTTTGCTATATCTGTTTATTACAATGAATAGTAATCACCACAAATCGTAATATCAAAAAGTCCATTCATTCCCGTGCGAAGAACGGGTACTTCAGCTAGTTAATACATAAAAAAAAGAATGTTGTTTGCGGAATTTTAATGACTTTGATCAGTATTTAAAATTGAGAAGGGAAGGGGGACAGGACTTGTTGCGATCTAAAGTGTATCACAAGCGTACACTAAAATGCACAAGTTTTAGCCAATAGTTTCAGTTTAGCCCTTTTTATGTCTCTTTTTTCCATTAATAACTTTAAAATGCTAAACACAGATTATCAATACAAAGGAATGTTCTTACTCGTATAATCCACCTATTATTTTATAAATAATATATTATTATAATAGTAGTTCTATTCTTATCTCTGACTGCAGTGTATAGATAAAGGCTACTAAATTTTTACAGATGCGTTTGTATACACACACACATATGTATATATATATATATATATATATGTATTATTCAGAGAACCTGTGTGTGTTTGCTGGGTTTATATATATTTATATAAATATCCATGTATTTTCAATTCTTAGAGAGTGTTAATTATAATGTCTAGTTTTTTATACTTTTTTCTTTCTTTCTGTATATATATAGATGCATAATAAGCAGAACTGACTATATGTTAAAATATACAATGCTTCGGGAATACAAAAATCATTCTTTGAAATCGCCGACCGAGTTGTATGGTGGGTAAAGCACCGTACTCCGGTTTCGGGTTCAACTCCCGGCGGCCGGGGTTCGTTCCCCGATTGGGCGTGGTTGTCTATGTGTCCGTCCCTCCATAGGGGGTAACGTGGCCGCCCACTGGGTGCCCCCATAATAAAATGGCCACACCTTCGGGCTGTTGTGGCAAAAAGGCTTGTGGCCAGTGCCCATTAGAAAAAAAAAATTCTTTGAAATCAATTTCTTGATAATAATTCAGAGGTGTATTATGTTTGAATATCTACGATATATATCTCAAAAATATAAATAGTTGGATTTTTAAATGCTTTTTCTTTTTTATCTATATGTTTAGACATTAGTAGCCAACATTAATACTCATTAAAAATTTTATTAGTTGCATTTGGTAACATAATATTAGCCCTTATCTGCTTATTAAATTCTGGTTCTTTTTTATGTCTCTAAAAAACTTTCAAGAAACTAATATATTCCAGTAAATGTGTGAAGTCCTGTTAGTATATTTTGCATTTAGAAAAGGTCTGAACAAATTATTATCAGAAAAAGACAAGAAGTGGTTTATATATATTCTATTTATGGTTTAGTGTTATGGGGTAAAATGGCTATGCAGTTAAGGCTTAGTTAAGCATTGTAAATTCCTATAAGAAATAGAATGTTCTTGTAGAATACATTTTAAAATAAAATTTTTGTTAGTTAAAAAGAGTTTATATTCTATTTAAAAAGTTTCAAATAATAGTATGGTAGTCATGAAAAAGTGTTAATACTTCTATTTTACTAAGTAATGCCTGGAAAGTATATTAAAAAAATTACTAAATATTCAATTGCTAACCTATTGGACAGAAATGCTTTAGAACATAGAATAATGTTAACTGAAAAATCTGTGTCCATAGAAAATACCAGTGAACAAATTAGTTCAAGCTCATCAGCCACCAATCTTTCAAATGAAGTAATTTCAAGCCTTTTCAGGGCCATGATATATATTTTTTTAATTTGTGAGTCATGGCAGAAAGAAAATAACGTTTGATAAAAATGTGCTGATTTTTGTCTATCCATTTTACCCTTACCTTCATGGAAAAAACAGCTCTTCATCAAGTTTAATATTTTTGCATTTAATATAGGTATGTATATAAATTCTTTTCAGGTGCGAAGGGGATCAATGCATTGCATAAAATAACTCAACAAATTGGAATGTTTAACATTATTAGTAACAGAAAATATCCCATGAATTTAAAAAAAAATGTTTGTTTTCATACCCAGGATTTATATTTCTTTAGCGTATAGCACCTAATTTATATGGACAGTGTAGGTCTTTTGCGTTTAGCTACAAAACTGAAATCCAGCTTTATTTTGGTCTTTTTAAATGTATTATTCTATAAGTACTTCCTAATGAGTGCTAAAGATGATATTTTTCATTTCTTCCATAGTTTTAAGACATTTTGGATCTTTACTCTTTCTTTCATTGTTTTAAGGCATTTTGGTGCTTTATTCTGGTCTGACAATCAATATATAATGAATTATTGCAGCTGTGCCTTTGTTGTATCTCAGTTTGTAAATCCTGCTAATTTACATATGTTTATGCTGTAAAAAAACATGTTTTGTTTACATATTTATTAATTTAGCAGAACTGATGCATTCTACCTGTGATGAAGCTTGGATATTCTTGTTTATAAGCATTTTTTCTTTTTTTTTTTTTAACAATGACTTTTTCTTAAAGCGTTTAATTTATACGGTCTTTAAATATCTGGCATGTGAACGTTGGTCTGATATATAGTTACAATTTTTTTATTTTGAAATCTCATAAAACACACTTTTGTTGCTAATATTTGTATAATTTATAAATACATATTTAGTATCTTTGTGCACTCTTAGCTCTTTCTGGAGGTTTATTCAGGGGGTAACCAAAGGAAATACATATTTCGCCATTTGTCTTACTTCATACCTTTGAGAAACTACCTCTTCAATGTAAAAGTCATTTGAAACTTTAAACTTACCACAACTAAATATCATACTAAAAGTGTACTAACTTATTTCTCTATTCTGCTTAACTTAACTTTTTATAAATTACTTTTAATCATAATAAAATATAACCAACGGAGTTGTGCATAATATCAAAATTGTGTCATTTTTGAATATCCAAAAAGCAGTCGGTCCCAATTACTTTGGATACACAAGATTATACTGTAAAGTATTTATACCATACTTTTGTATTCTCTCACTCCCCTCAATATTTATAAGTGCATGTTACCATTCATTTGAATTATCCATAAAACTAAAATATAAACTATTTAAAAATATTTTATTAATGGACCGAATAATCAAACTAGTAACAATGATTTTTAGTTACAAAACAGTTTCTTTTAACAAATACTGTAGATACAAATGAAATAATCTTAAATAAAAGCTATGTGTAGCCAATTCTTTAATTATATGAGAAAACACTGCATAATTAATTCTTTATATTTCATTATTATTTATATTTATTTACACTATTTAAACACAAAACTTATCCATTATCTCATAAAACGTACGATCACGATCAAAACCGAAACAACGCCAAGCTATCCACTCAAACGTGCGTCGCAAATCCAGATCGGCTTATCCACGGCGGCATTCGCTTTTCGCCAAGGCGTTGGCGCGTAGCGCCAGTGCTCTGTATCTATGAGTGTTTGTTTCCGCGCGTCCGGGACATTAGAAAGGCTTGTTCCTACTTAAGATCGACGGTGTGGAGCATATTACATGCGTACAGTGCATATCCTTATCGTCCAGTCCTGGCGCAGGAACTAATGCCCGGAGACCAGAAGCGTCGTTTTGATTTTTGCAATTTCGTGTTAAACACACTGGATGAAAATCCAGGTTTTTTGAATGATGTTTTGTGGTCGGATGAATGCCAGTTCTCGAGGCACTATTAATACACAGAATACGCATACGTCCCTCGAAAACTCACATCTAATACGACCGAATCGCCATCAAGTGCGTTGGTCGGTCCCTACAAGCAACAATTCCCAGTTTCTGCTCGGCCAACCACCGGCATTCATCGCAACTCATCGCTAACCGAAATTCCGTACTCGGCCCAGACACGGAATTCCATCTAAAAACGATGATTGTTATGTGTGCGGCAGACACTGGTCGGTCCGGTACCCATAAAACGATGCTCGGAACGATATCCGGCCTGAGTTATCGGGCCATATGCCTAAATTTGATCAAAATACGCTGAACTGAAAAGAAATTTCGGCCCGCATAACGGCCGAGCGGCATTCAGCCGATGAAAATTGGCGCATGCGCTCTGTTCATACAACAGTTGAGCGATGGCAACATCCGAGTATCTACCGGTAGGCGCCATGTTTGTTTTCATAAGAATAGGAGACGAAAAAAATTGAAGTTTTTTGGTGGTGATTAGTCTATATTGGTACGTATAACTATCATTTGTAACAAATTTTTGACATTTTTAATATAGTATTAGTCTAATATAAGTAAAGTATAAGTTCAAATCTCTGTAATTATTTTTTTCTCTCTTGATACTGTTGCATAACACTAATGGAATAATACTATCTTTTATTAGTTTCTATTTCCTATCTTTACACGGCGTACAGTGTGTAATTGTAATAGTTCATACAGTTAATTGTTTTTTAGTTTTAAAATACATGGGTAAATTCTTCATTGAAACTAATAAAAAAATCATACTTCCGACCAAAACAAACTTATTTGGTACTTATGTATTTTATAGTCAGTCAGCCAAAAAGAGCGATTTCGTGTGCGTGTGGAATACTTCAGAGACATTGTTACAATGTAATGCATTGCAATCCTTTGGCGAAATAGGTTGGCGTAAATTATCGACTTTAAAATGAGTACCGATTATTTGCATCCGTTGACCATAAAAAAAAAAAGTCCAAACGATGCGATTACTCGCCAAGATAGTTTCCAAAGGCATAAAGCGCAGATTCTTAGGGTTATGTAAATGAGAAGCTGTACAGCATTGATTTGATATTCAACCGACTTTTTTGTTTCGCTTTATAAACTTCGAAACCCGCGTTGATGATTTTAGATTAGCTTAGAAATAGTATACGTAAATACAGTGATTTTTTTTTTCTTTTTTAAATCTGACCACTGTTTTTTTTTTTTTTTTTTTTTTTTTTTTTTTTTTTTTTCAAATCAGAACACTGGTTAATGATGATTTCAGAATCTATGGATACTATAAACCAGACTGATACAGGGTGTCTCAAAAAGGTGGTAACGGACTTTAATTCTTTAGAGATAAGTGGGCAGTGTAAATTGAAAAAATGTCCCAAATGAGGTCGGAAGTAAGTTAAAAAAATTCTTCTCGTTAATTTTCAAAAAGTTACACTTTCTGCATTTTTATATGACCCCCGTACAAAAACATTCCCATACACTAATGAGGTGATGTAGAAAATTTGAGAATTATATTTTTAAAAATTACATTTTAAGATAACCCCTCATCCTAGGCTGATCGCCCACCCTTAGCGTTGCCATCACAACACAAACAAACAAACTGGCATGAAATAAGACTTCAGAGCAAAAGTTGAAAAAAGAAGGGCTATGTAAAAATCCGTCTTTTGGGTCATTCTCTGCACCCTGCAGTCTGAATCTTGGTAAATTCTGCAAACGCAGAACATGAGAATTGTTATTGTTGCTTCGAAACCCTCTGGCCAACTGCAGAGCGGGATCAGATCCTTTATATAAAACGAAAATTCCCTTAATTGGGCAGCTTCCTTTTTATTGATCCCCAGTGAGGGGAATACCGATTTATCCCGGGTCTCCCTCCTAAATTTTGAACCAATTTCAGAATAGAGCTGGATGACCTAAGAGCTGGATTGGTACCCCAAAGAGATATGAATTGAACATGGAAAACATTGAAGTCATAACACATTTTTTTCGTGCGTTAATTCCCTACAGCGAACACAGTTTACATCAGCCTCACTCGAGAAAGGAGTTTATCCTTCTAGGCACTGGCCAAGCAGGTGCTGCTTCCCTTTCGGTGTTCCAATGGGAACCAAGTTTAACCAACTGTTTTAACAGCCGGACACATGAAAAATTTCTTTCACCTAATTTTTTGCTGTCTTTGCGAGTGCATTTGGAAAATCTTTCGAGATACCGATGTGTTGGGGAATAAAGTAGGGGTCTATTCAGAAATAACGTTTTCTAGGGAGTTGAAGTAATAAAAAGGTTGGAAATCCCTGATATAGAAATTATGTAAAAGAACATGTCAAGCAGACTTACTCCATTTCCTATTCTTTGTGTAAATTAAGTTCTAAAAATTTTCTTTTTTTCTCCTAGAAGCTGCTCATAAAATGAGATATTTGAAGATGCTGCTGCAAAACTCAAAGAAAATACTTCTTTTGTAAATTATGTGTATGATATATTTTGTGTAGAATAATTTGAATAAAAAATTTTGGAATTTACATTATTTAAAAAATTATTATAGCGATCTTATATCTTATGGTCTATATGCTTTTTAAAAAACCCTATTTTTCAAAACTGTAAGCTAGTTCCATAGGTTCCAGAGGTCAAAAATATTTTTTAAATTGTAAGCTAATTCAAGAAAGTTCGGAAAGTCGATTTCCTATCACAAAAAAAGTCCTGATGTGAAAAACACAATTTTCTCGTATGGCTGTTGAACTTTAGGCATTCTTGATGCACTCTATTTAAATGTATTGGAAACTGAAATGCGATACTTCAATATCTCGTTAAGCGTAAGAGATATCACCAAGATGAGATTTCATCATTGAAAACTTATTCCTGGCTGAAAAATTGGCATTTTTCTTTTCTTCGTCAGCTTGGCGACACAACGGCGAGATTTTAAGCATGACCCTACACGCTTAAACCGAACGAGCAAAATTCGATCAGTCGGAGCGATTTTTGGGCCAGTTTTCAAAAGTGCGCTTCTCCTTTAGGAGCGTTTTTCGATCACAAGAGCGGAGCGAAATATAACAATAAGCGAGGAGGGGAGTTCTCAGAAAAAAGAGGAAGAGAGGACGGGAATTCTCTGAAAAAAGACCACTCAAAGAGCACTCTCGCGGAAATATCGGTAGGTTTCCATGGAAACGGATCACTCTGCAATGTATCGTTTTTTTCGCTCTTTTGGTTTAAGCGTGTAGCCTGTGGATTGTAATCAAAAATAAAAGTGTAAAACCAAATGTTACGACAGTCTTAAATACAAAATTTCAATATTCTATGTCTAATAGTTTTTATTTTTATTCGAGATACCTACTTATTTTTAGTGCCAAAATTTGTAATATTGCCCCTAAATTTACCAAGCTTGGGGACAGTTGGCAATATTTTGGGCATGAGCTAAACAGAGATAAGGCATTTTTAATGTGAAAAGCATGTCCATAGACTTTAATGCATCGAAAGTCTTTCATATAACTCTGTAAATAAACTACTCAGCCAGTTGGAATCAAAAAGGGAAATGCACAGCTATGTTTTAAGGCAGTCCTAAATTTGAAATTTCTTCGGCTATTCCTCTTTGAGTTAATCGAATTACACAAGAACATACGTACATAAATACATGCATACGAGCGGACGTCCCTCAAATTTAATCAAACTAGATCGAAAATGCAACATGCGTACGTATAGACATTACCAAAATACTAGTTAAAGCGAGTTCTGGGATTAAGGCCAATTATCTACACGAAGGATCTAGGCCTGTGGATGGGGTGCCCTCCGTGGGGGGTCTTTCTAAGTTGTCCTAACCCGTATTTACGCTAAATTTCGGTGGAAACCACGGAAAACTCCGAACGGTTAGGTCGGCGGACGTGACCTGGTTTTGAATCAGATACCTTCCGTCTTCCAGTTCAGAGCACTATGCGCTCGGACTAGTTAAAACAAATCGAACATGTAACATGTTCGAACATGTAACATTTGTGTATATAATTTCATACGTAGATGGAGTATACGACTATAGTACGTTAACGTATAGTATAGTTACGTATATAATACGACTATATACGTAAATAGATGGAGTATACGACGTACCTACATGCATGCATATGCATCGTGTAGTAAAAGTATATTTCTTCTATACTTTATTGCTTCTACACTGCATCATCATATAAGAAAAATGCGATTACAAATGCATTTCAAATATAAAAGAAATCTGCAAAACACTTGAATGTTATCATTCGAATTGCATCGTAGGGATGGAAAGGGTTAAATGCATCTCAACATCACATAAGAACTTATCGAAAAGTGATACTCACCCTAGTGTTTGGCCAACCTCACGCATTAAGTGAACGGGCCGGTTCCCTATATCCGTGTCCAAACCGATGAAAACTCATCGGTTAGTCTACTTCGGACGTCTCCACGTCCGAGGGGACATGAACTGCGTGTATCCGAGCACTCTCAAAGTGAACGGCCCGATTCCTTCTCATCGGCTCAAGGCTACGTGGCCGGTGAAGGCCCGAACAAAATTGCTAGTAGGGGTGAATGTGTGGCGCGGAATATGGAAGAGCACCTTAATTGGCCCAATTTTTTTAGATGGACCTTTAACATCAGAATCATACACGGAAAAATTATCTGGACCGTTAGCCGATTTTTTAGAAGATGAAGTTTCCTTACGGGATTTGTCACGCATGTGGTACTAGCATGATGGTGCACCCGCTCCCGCACACAAATCTGCGCAACCATGCACATTTTTGGCGCAAACATTTGACACTCGAATAATCGGCTACGGAAGTCAACAGGGGAGGCCCCCGCGATCACCCAACCTAAGTCCTCTGGATTTCTTTCTCTGGGGCTTCCTGAAAAGAGAAGTGTACGAACGTGAATCCACAAGTAAATCCGATTTATTCAATCGAATCAGCATGGCATGCAGGTCTGTGACATCAACTATGTTGCAGAAGCTACAGGCGGAGTTTCTGACGCGGGTTCGGTACTGCATTTCTGCGGAAGGCACTCATTTTGAACATTATTTAAGTTAATTTGGTCATTCTGATATAATAAAGCCCCTGATTCATGATTGGCGCATCATTCCACATTATGCTATAATTTAAATGGCAAATCCTGTATTTCTTTGCTGCTATTTGTTAAAACAAGCTGTTTTAATCTTTTGTTGTAAAGTTGTATTGCCTTAATTTAACTTTTATTGTTTGCCCTACAGCAATACAAATTGTCAATCTATGATGTTTATTACGATCTTTTAATATTACTATGATGTTTTTCTTTTGCTCTATTTTTAGATAGTGAATTACTGTTCTCTAAACTCAATTTATATACGACCCCCTTTTCTGAGCAATTCAGATGCTTCAAATTTATGTAGGCATAACTCGGTCAGTTTTTATCGTAATAAAATGAAACTTTTTGTGTTTACTTTGTTTTTGGTACTGCAATCTTTTCCTAAATATAAGTGATAGGACCTGGGGACCGTATAAAAATTTAATTTTTGTAATTTTTTTCTAAATGGGTTTTTTGATTCGAAAAGCACGTAAAAACATTCTTTACCTTTTTTAAAACATTTTTCAAATTGGAAGTGCATATCTAAACCGAACGGTTCGGGAATTAGCTATTGTGTCACATTAAGGTTGGACACCCTGTATATTCTTTCAATGAGTTATCTATAGTTCCTTAATAGTGCTTTAAAAATTGTCTTATAAAAAAAAGAAAGAAAGAATTATGATATTTATCTTTTGCTTAAAAAAAGCTAGGTCTTAGGGGGAGGACTAAAACTTTCAAACTACAAGAGCGGGGCCCGTAACATTTGCTACTTCTGCTATATTGATAATCCGGCACTGGCAATAACAATAACACATGCGTAAAAATCCAAGTTAGCAGTTGAATGACGTCAAATGAAGCAAGCATATTTGTTATTGGTTACCTATGTCACACAGTAGCTAGATTACAAAACAACAAAGCACACGGAAAAGGTGTCGTCCCAGAACCCGCGGTAACCCCAAAGTGGGGTGGAAAATGGTGGGGATGAGGAATATTCTCTCTCCTTCAAGGTCGGTAACGAGATCGTGGGATTGCAGAATTCAACTGAGCGATAGTCCCTCATTCCCCCCCCCCCCCACACACACACATCACTTGCTTTTACACTCTCTTATCAGTTCTTTAAGAACCCGTTCAAAATACAAAAGCGAAATGGGATGGGAGAATGGTTCAATATGAACCAAACTTTTTTTGGGGAATTTTAAATCATACTCATTCTTATGAAAAGAAAATTAATGAATATACAATGAAAAATATTATAAGAATTTTTTTTATCAACAAATAATGTCCCCCATCCCTCCCCCCCCCAAAAAAAAAGAAAGAAAAAACCTCGATTGTAGTCCGCTTTAATAATAAATACTCTAAGGAGACAATTTGATACAAATACATATGAATTATTAATGTAAGTAGAAATTACATTTTTAGAGAGATTAATTAAAAGGTTTTTGCAGATATCGTATAGCGAAAAGTTTTTTCAAGAATGTATTTTCCTTGGAATAAACTATAAATTTTGACTTCCTTTAACTGTACACAAACTTCAAAACAAAATACTGATTACGATAAGTTTCATCAAATGAATTATGCATTTAAAATAAATGCTTGAATTCAAACTTATACCCGGAATAAACTTGCATTTCTTAACATTTTTATTTAAACATTTTTATTTTATTTTGGTGATTTCAAAGTTAAATTCATAAATAAAGTGAATTGCAGAAACTTTGAAAAGTGCTGGAAGAAAACAAGATGTTGATGGGTGATTTCTTTTCCTCTTCTACAATAAAGAAACAATATCACCGCAATTATTTAATATTGTTGTTTTGTTCAGGCAGAGCATTCTAGGGCTATCTTCCAAAGAGGAAAATGTATTGAGCGAGCACTTTTTAAGGAGGCCTAACGAGTATCTATGTTACATCTGGGGAAAAACCTCCCAAAACTCCAGATCGACAACTGCGCAGTAAGCCGGAACGCTGGGCCTTCATGCTTCAGCCATCTGAAAATGTTCATCAATTATTTAATTGTTAATATTTTATAATGCATTTTACAAATTTAACAGTGCTTTATTGGATGTATCAAGTTGCGCTGTTTTTAAAAGCTCCGTGATGTAAATATTTAAATAGTTTTAATATTTTAAATCAATAAAGTTTTAATGTAGTATCTCTGATCGGATCACTTTTTTTTTCAACACAAGGAATCCCGGAGAATTTTAAATGATGAAAAATCAGCAAATCCGTGAGATATTTTTTTACATAGTTGGTTGTGGAATGTATAAGTACTTTTGTTTCTGCAATTCATAGAAATACATCAAGTGAGCAGAAATTTTATAGGACAGGAAGAATTATAATTTCAGAATTTTAGAATACTGGAAAACGAAATTTTTTATTCACCAAAGCAATATTCCGTTAGATTTTCAGAGAAATAGTACATGCTTATTAAATACTTATATTGTTAAATATAGTATTCTGAAAGATTGAAATTTGTTCGGTTATTCAAAATTTTCTTTTTTTTTCTTTTTTTTTCTTTTTTTGTGCGTGTGTTTGTGTAGTAATTTCGATTTCTCATTCATTTTTTTAAAATTTAACAAACGAAAGAATCAATGCCCAAAATAGTTAAAACATCATTACTGTTATACAACTTTTTGTAGCATTAAATAATCATTTATATATATAAATTTTTCTTTTGGCATACATACTCAGTCTTATAATTAAGTTGAATACCCTAAGTTAGTCTCTCAGTCTATATTTTAAATATACATATAGTTATAATTCGAAAATAGCAAGAATAACCTGATATACTGCAAAAATAATAAATGAATAATGCACAAAAAATATCACCCTTAATTTAAATCAGTTTTATCAATCTCTCGTGCGTTTTGTGAGCAACTTTTTATTTGGTTTGTTTCATTTTGTTCTAAATAAGGAAATATTTTTAAACAAGCGGTGGATACCGCTATAAATGTTTTTCTATCTTATTTTTCCACAAGACTACCACCTATCCTCAAATAGGGTAGACGATATAGTAGATATAGATCATTCATTATAAGAACTGTTGGGGATACAAATATATGTAGATGTTATTTTCTTAAGTAAAATAAAAATTGGATTATTGTTTTCAATAGTTTGTACACATTTTCGTAACACTGCTAAGGCTTTGAGATTTTGGGCTGGATTTCACACAGACATGAAATATATAACTCTTGATATTGTTTGGTATCCTATGTTTTCAGAGGTAGGATATCACTTTATTACGGAAATATCATAGCCAATCCCTCAATATAATAATATACCCCCTCCCCCCTTTTTTTATTGCACGCTGTTGGTGGTGCCTGATGAAGATGTGATGCATATTCTACAGCTTACGAAATATTGCAACAATAAATTAAAGCTGTTGTGAACTAATAGTATTTAAATATATGTAAAAAATACATGTGTTGCATATTTTACAGCTTACGAAATATTGTAACAATAGATTAAAGCTGTTGTGAACCAATAGTATTTAAATATATGTTAAATTATGTCGCATACTTTTATGTCGCACTTTTGTGACAGATTTTTCGGACAATTTTCAATAAAGGGGTTGAGAGATAAAATGACATAGTCATTAATATATATTTGCTATATAAGATTTGTTTTTCAAGTAGTTAATATAAATTTAGAGTGTAGGTGTGAATATTATTTAAATTGTTTCAAACTGTGTAAAAATTTCTATTAAAAAAAAAAAAAGGTATTGAGAATGATTTTTTAAATAATTTTTCTGTTTAAAAATACTACAGATTCAATGATAAATTTTGTTGAATCAAAAATTTTAATCAAAAGCCATTAAGAGAACAAGTGAATTAAATTTCATTAAAATCCGAGATAGTGATTGTCGAATTTGGGTTTTTGCTGTTGAATTGACAGAGAATGGACCTGCTACTTTGATCACTATTTAAAACGGACTTTAGAGACGGACTTTTTTTTTTTTTTTTTTAGTTTAGACTATTTAAAACGGACTTTAGGTCAGAGTAAATGTGTTAGACCTTTTTTTTTTTTTTTTTTTTTTTACTTAGTCCGTCAAGTCTTATATGGAGTTCCTTTTCAGACATAGCTAATTAAATATTGACACTTTTGTGTAGTTCAACTTAAAATAAGTTTAATTTTACTTAATTTGTTCATTTATCAATTGACCATACCATTTAATAATAACAATGAGAAAATTATTAACATTTTAAAAAAGCTAGAAAGCTTGCATGTGAGCAGTCTATAAACTTACATTTGTCAATGTAATTGAATTCCATCAATATAACTGAATGTTACACAGAATAAATTAATTACATGGAAAGAAAAACTATGCTAAAGATAAGTGTTTCAGTGTTTTTAAAAATGTTTTTCTTTCTTATTTACATAATTTCATATCACTTGATTTTGAATTAAAAAAAAAAAACTTTATCAAAAGCTAAAGGGCAATGGGGCGTTTCGGACGGCCATGAGGCTACTGGAAAAATTATCTGAATGGCAATTTTCAATAGAGATAAATACAGAATACACTAAAGTACCTATGTTAACGCCCTTTTGGACGCCCACTTGTTTCTCACATTTTGTTTTTAATTCATGCCCCCCCCCCTTATCTTCTAAATATACAAACCCATTCAATATTGTGCGCTTTTTTTCCGTGATTCATTTTCGACTATAGTTTACATTGGTTTCAAAAACTGAATACACTGATGGGTAGTTTAAGTAATAAATGAAATATTGAGACTTAATAAAAGATTTATATTTAAATTTCAGTAAAGATATGAATTAAGTTTGAAGGAGGAGAAGGTGTATCAAGGTAGCTCTGTAAATATCTATGAAAATGGCTATTTTCATGATTTTTTTTCAAGTTTCCCACTCATGATAGAAATGCAACTTCTATTTAAAAAAATCAAGTCAATTTTTAACTTTATCTGCTAATTTTTTCAAATCAATACTGATAAAGTTTCATTCTTGAATAAATTTTTAATTTGATGTTCCCAGTTAGGAACATTGGACTGTAAAAGTTTAAAAGAATCAAGTAACAACAAAAAAATTGAGAATGTCCACTCATAAGACGTATTAACATTATTATAACAACCAGACCTAAAGAACATTCAGCGAGAGCTAAAGAACATTCAGTAAAAATCTTAAAAATGCAATATTTTTAAAGGTCTTTTGAAATGAAAGATGAATCAGAATAATTTGTCATGCAATTTCTGTGCTTCTCAAAGTGTTTTCTTAAACTTACTCAGTATATACCTATTGGCTTGTCCGAGAGTAGAGCTTGTATAGTAACATTGTGTATCGCACTAAACTAAGTTTGTTTTTGAAATTTGTATAGAACTTTATCATGAAAAGTCTTAAATTCTCTCATAACGAAATATTTAATATAATGGGCACCGTTAATAACATTTTTCAAGAGACAGTAACTAAAAACTTAAAAAAAAAAAAAAACATGAAGGAAAAATCAGGAAAAATCAACATTGGGGGTGTCTGTTCTTGGAGAGGATGCCTTGAGCGAGGTCACTTTTAAGGGGTTCTAACGCGCATTCACGTTATATTTCGAGAAAACCGCCCAAAAATGTAGGCCGTCAGATCGACACCCGCGAGTAGACAAGAACCTTGGTTCTTTACGCTTCATGCATCTACCATATTGACTGTGCTATCCACTCGCCCATATGGCAGGACCGTTACAGAATAAAACCTGCCTTAAGTAAACCCTTAACTAAGCATAAACTTATTATTTAAGAAAATATTTCTTGGTCCAGTGAACACTTAGTCTATTTCTATATAATTTTTATTCAACGGAAAATGAAGTAAACAGAAAGTCTTAAACAAAAGTATGTCTTTCTATTTAAGACAAGTTTTATCGTATAACAATAAAACTTAATTTCATCTATACCCTATTTAATTTTCGATTAAAATTATTTTCAAATGAAATTTAGTGTAATATGTATAGGCAAATCCGAAAGGTTCAGTTAAATACTATTATGTACCTTCATAAACATGTATCAAAATCATAAAAACTCTTATCGTTATTTTAAAGTTTAAATCCTACTTTAATAGATACATGTATCGACTAAACGTATATTTATTTAGCATTTTAGTCGATATATGTATCGACTTTGATAAATATATCTTTTCAATAACTTGCTTAAAAATAGACTACCTTGTAAATGATTACAGAAAGCATGCATGTAGGTTTTATGAATGATAAAATAATATTTATTTGACTTCGATGCTCTACTTGTGGTAAACGAAATCTCGTTTTGAAATAGATTTGGATCTCCATACTCGAAGAAAAGAACGCGTAAATGCGTAAATAAGAGTTTTCTTCCGGAAGAAAACACATTCAACGGAAATCTCTTTTTTAAGTGAAACTGCTTCGATTTAACAATAGCCGTGCATGACCCCCAAACTTGACCCCTCCACATGCTGGGTGGATTTTCTGCCTGCTGTATAAGGGACCATCTATAGTATTTTTGTTGCCCAAAAAGAGCTCGGAGAGGAATGGGAGATTCGGGAAGAAATCAGGGGGGCATAAAGGGGAAAGTAGTTTTTGACAGGTTGGCGGTTTGGCTGCGCGGAGAGTGAGACTAAACCCACGGAAAATACTACAGCTTTAAAATGTCGAATTTACAATACTTGGCGCGTTTATCGCACATAAAAATAAAGTTGGCATGCCATGGGCTAATGCACATTTTAGCTATTTTCTGTTTTGCACCGTTGTTATTATTGTAACCAAGGGTACATATTGTTACGAATTTTCGGAGCAACCTGCTGCTCTGGGGCTTAAAATGGTTTAAAATTCGTATTCTACGCTTCAAATAGATAAATTTTGCTTTTTGTTGCATCAAAATCGGCCAATTAGAACCGGAGATACGGAGGTTTCGCTTTCCCATATGTTTTTCTATGGGCTTCTAGAAATCTCGAGAAATATTAGTCCTAGAGCTTAGATCTCTTCACTTTTGAGGACATATTTTTGGCGCCAAATTTGGCGATATTTCGCCAAAAGTCGCCAAGCTTGGCGACTTTTTGGTCATTTGGCGCGATTTTCCCAATGGGGCCTGGAAGTTGTTTTTCCTGCATTAAAAACGCATAATAACCTAACATTTCTCTTCTATGACGTAATCAAAATTCACGATTTATGTAGAACCCTCGAGAAATTGACTTTTCTGGAAACCTCTTGTACCTCCTGCGCCGGCTATTTATAGAAGAGCGCGTCGCCCCGAGAGTCAGTTGCGAGTTGAACATTCAATGTGCGAAGAGCTCTGAGTACGCTTGTTTTGTGTGAACTGATAGTGCTATAGAAGCTGTGTTTTAGCTTGCTTTGTGAAGCTGTTTTTAAAGTGCTGTGTGTAAATTCTTCATTGCTGTGTCTTAAGGGATAGTGTACTATATCCCTTGAATATTTCCATGGAATTTTAGCCTGTAAAAAGGAATTAATACAAGACGTGGAGTTAACGGCAGAACAGAGAAGCGCTGCGGAGAAAGTAATAGCCGAATTTGAAGACCTCTTCTCCCGTACTTCGGGTGACTTTGGCCGTACGAGCTTAACTCGACATAGGATAGATACAGGCAGCCATTCTCCCATCAAGCAACATCCTAGGCGGCTGCCGTTTGCTAAGCAAGAAGAGGTGAGCAGACTTTTAGAGGAGATGCAGCGTGATGACGTCATCGAGCCATCGACTAGTCCGTGGGCCTCGCCGATTGTTTTGGTCCGAAAGAAAGATGGTTCCACACGGTTCTGCGTTGACTATAGACGTCTGAATGACATTACCAAAAAAGACAGCTACCCTCTTCCCAGGATAGACGACACTTTGGACACTTTATCGGGAAACGAATGGTTTTCCACTCTGGATCTGAAAAGTGGTTACTGGCAAGTGGAAATTCATCCCGACGACCGTGAAAAGACGGCGTTCACCACGGGACAAGGATTATGGCAGTTCAAAGTTATGCCTTTTGGACTCTGCAACGCACCTGCTACATTCGAGCGACTAATGGAGACAGTGTTGAGAGGACTTTCCTACGAAGCATGTCTCGTTTATTTGGACGATATCATCATCGTCGGAAGGACTTTCGAAGAGCATCTCGAGAACATTCGAAAGGTACTACAGAAATTAAAAGAAGAAAACTTGAAACTAAGTCCATCGAAGTGCAATTTGTTTCGTCGGGAAGTACGTTACCTCGGGCACATAATATCCGCCCACGGAGTCCGAACCGATCCCGAAAAGACGTCCGCAGTCCAGAACTCGAGTCGTCCCGAGAATATCCATGACTTAAGAAGTTTTCTCGGTCTGTGTACTTACTATCGAAAATTCGTGAAGGGCTTTTCGCAAATTGCAAGACCCCTTCACAAATTGACCGAGACTGGACAGAAATTTCTATGGACTGAGGAATGTGAGGACGCATTCAACGAACTGAAGACGGCTTTAACATCTTCGCCGATCCTGTCGTATCCTCACCCTGACAAGCCATTTATCCTGGACACAGACGCAAGTAAGGAGAGTGTTGGAGCAGTTTTGTCCCAGGAGATAGATGGCCAAGAACACGTCATAGCTTACTGGAGCAAATGCCTTTCAAAGGCAGAACGTAACTATTGTGTTACGAGAAAGGAACTCCTTGCTATCATTAAGGCCGTGGAGCACTTCCATCATTACCTGTACGGCCGAAAGTTCCTGCTCCGAACGGACCATGCCTCTTTAACCTGGCTTATAAATTTCAAGAATCCGGAGGGCCAAATAGCCAGGTGGATACAGCGATTACAAGAATATGAAATCGAGATACATCATCGGAAAGGGTCATCTCATGGAAATGCAGATGCTTTGTCGAGAAGGCCCTGCATAGACAGTTGTCACTATTGCTCCAGGGCAGAGAAAAATTACGATCTGAAACATCCCGTTGTCCGCCAAGTTACAACATCGGCACCATCTCAAGATCCCTGGAGTGATGAAAATGTTCGGGCGGAACAATTAGCAGATAGCGACATCAAACCTATTGTGGAGTTTATGGAAAAGTCCGGCAATAAGCCCAGTTGGCAAGAAATATCATCTTACAGTCCGGCAACAAAACAGTACTGGGCTTTATGGGATTCGCTTCGCCTGAGGAATGGAGTCCTGTATCGTAAATGGGAGTCGGATGACGGCAAGATGCTCCGATGGCAGTTAGTACTCCCTCGTTCGAGGATTCCGAAGGTTCTAGAAGAACTTCATAATGGCTTAACTGGAGGCCATTTTGGCGTAATGAAGACCCTGCAGAAAGTTCGCGAGCGCTTCTACTGGGTTAGGGCTCGAGGCGACGTCGAAAAGTGGTGTCAAGCTTTTGACGCCTGTGCCGCCCTTAAAGGCCCGAAGAAACGAAGCCGTGGAAGACTACATCGTTATAATGTAGGAGCGCCTTTTGAGAGGATTGCCCTCGACATCCTGGGACCTCTTCCGCGAACTTCGGATGGCAACAAATACATCCTAGTTGTCATTGACTACTTTTCTAAATGGCCCGAAGCGTTTCCTATTCCCGATCAAGAAGCTACGACCGTAGCAGAGGTACTGGTGCAAGAATGGATTTCCAGATATGGAACCCCTCTGCAACTTCATTCCGACCAAGGAACGAACTTTACCTCTGCAGTCTTTAAAGGACTATGCCATCTTCTCGGAATGGACAAAACCCAGACTACGCCTTTACACCCACAATCCGACGGCATGGTGGAGAGGTTCAATCGCACAATTTTAAACAAACTCTCGCTTCTGGTATCTAGGAATCAAGAGGACTGGGACAAGAAACTCCCCCTCTTCTTGCTGGCCTATAGGAGCGCCGTCCATGAGACTACCGGCTTCACACCTTCCCAGATGCTGTTCGGCAGAGATCTTCGTCTTCCCGCCGATCTAGTGTTCGGCCGCCCTCCAGATGCGCCTTCATCGCCAGAGGAGTACGTGGAAAACCTGAGTACGGATCAACCTGAACACGGAAAAGATGAAGACTCGCTACGACACGAAGGCTACGGGACACGAGTTCAACGCAGGTGACAAAGTTTGGCTATGGAATCCTACTCGACGGAAAGGCCTGTCTCCCAAGCTGCAATCGCCGTGGGACGGTCCTTACACAGTCCTAAACCGGCTGAATGACGTCATCGTACGGATTCGTAAGTCACCAAACTCGAAGCCAAGAGTTGTACATTACGATCGGCTAGCCATCTACCGCGGTTGTAATTAGCTCAGACCATGGTCACTATTCCGTAATTCCTCTTTTCTTTCATCTCTCATTTCTTTCCTGTCTTTCCCTTCTCTTCCTCTTTCCTCAACTCTCTTTCACTCACTACTTACGCCATGTTTAGTGTACATATTTGTAATATATTGGATTTTATTAATGTGTATTTGTTATTACATTGATTACTTATTACAGTGTAATTATTTATTATGATGATTATTTATTTATTAATGTGTATTTGCTTATTGTGCTATTGATTACTTGCTTGAATTATGTTCTTAAGATCTTGTTAAGTGTTATACAGAATAGGTACCTGTGTGACCTCATAACTAGGGATTGTACTGCCCGGGACGTGCAGTCCTTGGGAAGGGGGCAATGTTACGAATTTTCGGGGCAACCCGCTGCTCTGGGGCTTAAAATGGTTTAAAATTCGTATTCTACGCTTCAAATAGATAAATTTTGCTTTTTGTTGCATCAAAATCGGCCAATTAGAACCGGAGATAAGGAGGTTCCGGTTTCCCATTCAAATATATGGGATTTCTAGAAAACTCGAGAAATATTAGTCCTAGAGCTTAGATCTCTTCACTTTTGAGGACTTTTTTTGGCGCCAAATTTGGTGATATTTCGCCAAAAGTCGCCAAGCTTGGCGACTTTTGGTCATTTGGCGCGATTTTCCCAATGGGGCCTGGAAGTTGTTTTTCCTGCATTAAAAACGCATAATAACCTAACATTTCTCTTCTATGACGTAATCAAAATTCACGCTTTATGTAGAAACCTCGAGAAATTGACTTTTCTGGAAACCTCTTGTACCTCCTGCGTCGGCTATTTATAGAAGCGGGCATCGCCCCGAAGTCAGACAGTGCGAGTTGAACATTCAATGTGCGAAGAGCTCTGAGTACGCTTGTTTTGTGTGAACTGATAGTGCTATAGAAGCTGTGTTTTAGCTTGCTTTGTGAAGCTGTTTTTAAAGTGCTGTGTGTAAATTCTTCATTGCTGTGTCTTAAGGGATAGTGTACTATATCTCTTGAATATTTCCATGGAATTTTAGCCTGTAAAAGTGACTTATTTTGTGTGAGAAATACAGCATTTGTGAAAGCTTCTGATCCAAGCGGATTGTTAAAAGCACGTTACTGCTAGATTGTGCTTGTGAATTGTGTGCAGCTGATTGTTCTACGAAGTTCTAGAAGAAATAAAGTTTGTGTTCCATCCTGACAAGTGACTTTTTACTTGAACTTTTTACACCAACTGGACTTTAGAACGACGAACCCCAGGAGTAGCAGAGTAATTCCGCAACAATATTAAATAACGCAACCATACTGATAAATTTCTTATTTTAGATTTGAGAATAATAATAGAGTTTTTGAAAAACGCACAACTTGACAGAAATATCGAAAGATATATTTATACATAGCCTAATTCATATTATATGATAAATAATTTTTAATATACGAAACCACCGTAGGAAATTTATCTCTTACTGGAATACTTTTTTTAGGGGGTGTACTATAAAACATCAGGTTGCTAACTTTAGCATATTAACCCCACAGCAGCTGCAATTAAGAAGCATTTCTGTAGTCTTTTTTAAACACGTTATCGCAGTATTTTTCTTGGAGAAGAGAATACTATTAGTTCCTCAAAGAGTATTTTTATAATAATTTTATTTTATAACAAGCTGCGTGCCCGTTCTTCGAACGGTAGGAAAAGAATACTTTCCTAAAATAACTACCTGTGAGAAAAAAAAAAAAATACAATTTAGGTACTCACTTTTGTTGAAAATGTCACGGTATACGTTAACGCAGCGTAGGATCATAGTTTAGTTAGTTGCAAGAAGACCTTTGAAAAATGATGAATAGACCACTTTTAATTTCACGAAATATTTATTAACGTGGTGTACTGTGCTTTAATTTATATTTACCTAACAAATCAACTAATATTACCTATTATTATCTATTACTTATTAAATGTTATCGATCTTCGTTTCTCCCTATCTAATGCTTAATTTAAAGAATCAGTTTAGATATTTGAAACCAATGGTGCCTTTTCTACTCTTTGATGATTCTTAGCAATTTACACATTAGCATAAAAAATAAACATTATTTATAATGGTTGCCATTAAAACACCTCTCCATATCTTTTTAAGCATAATTCTTGTCAGAATGGAGTAAATTTAGCACTCCAAATATTTCATCTCGCCGTAGTGGAAAATATCCAAGCTGTATCAATCTAAATATTTAAATCCTCCATGGTTCAGTCTCGTGATAAACATCAAACTGTGTAATCTCGAGGAGCTATTTAGAATCGCTCAAATTGCGAATTGGGTGTTAACTTGTGTAGCAGAGTTTAGAATTTGGCGCAATTTTTTAATTTATGATGTTACGTTCCGACTACGAAAAACCACTACAACGTTCGTCTAACCATTATATATATATATATATATATATATATATATATACCGCCAAAACTTGGCGACATTTTCGCGATTTTTGGAATTCATAGGATGGCCGTCGTCAAGCCTATAACGAATACTATGTTTTATGTTAATTAGTATTTTCCCCCTTGTGGCCCCTTTTCGATTTCTCACTATTTTAAAAATTGCAAGTTTCATTTCGTTATTATAGTTGCTGAAAAGTCAGTAATCAAAAATCGCCTAGGGTAGCTCATGCATTAAACAAAAAGCTTTTAAATTTTTATTGTAGTAAATTTTTACGTAGATTTTTAACTCATTTTTAAACTCATGACGTCAAAATTGCGTCATTGTCAGTTGCGATGTCTAACATGAATTAGTGGAAGAGGGGGGGGGGGACCAAAACTCACGTTATTTTGCTTTTCTACAGCATCTGATAATGCAGAAGTTTATTATTTCGCTCGTGGTGTAATATTTTATCTAAGCTTGGTAAGCTAATTAAGATTTCTAATGCATTTTTAAACATCGAAAGGACATCGAAACATCGAAAGGACGTCATTTCATCTATGATATGCCACTTTCTTTACAGTCATGTCAATCGATTATAGCATACAGATGATATGTCATATGATTATTTTTTTACACAATATTAAAATTTTTAATGCATTTTTAAACTCGTGACATCAAAATGACGTCATTTCATATATGATAAACCATTTTTTAACAATTATGTCTAACTCCAGCATATAGATGGTATATCACATGATCAGTATTTTAGACAATCGGAAACTGGAAATGCTTTCTGAAGGAGAAAATTATCAAAAACTCATGGAACGACTGACTTTTTAGAATTTTAAAGAAGTTGTTGACTACGTACTATTCTATGTCGTTTTATATATGTATGCAAAATTTCAAGCCGAACGGTGTGGAAGGAGTTCCCGGACAACAAACTGACAAACTTTCACACTTACATAAGATAATTTTATAAATGGAAATGCTACCAATTATTGTCTTCATACATTTTGAAGTGTTAGTAAGTAGCATTGCCACCATCGGCCATGGGCGCCGGGAGGGGGTGCACTTGCACCCGCCTGGAGTTTGAAAAATGTATAATTAACCTGAAAATATAAGTAACTAGCTGAAGTACCCGTTCTTCGCACGGGAATGAATGGACTTTTTGATATTACGATTTGTGGTGATTACTATTCATTGTAATAAACAGATATAGCAAAGTGGATATCGCGTTATATTGTGTCCAATAATCATGCATACCGAATTGCAAGGCAATCGTTTGTACGGTGCAGAAGGCCATGCGGCGTAGCGCAATCTAGTGGCGAGTTTTAGCAAAACGGATACGGCGAAAATATTTTTCGCATTCAGATATCGATGTATACGAATTTTCATGACTATCGGCTGGACAGTCCTGAAGTTCATGTGTTGACGCGACATCTAGTGGCTAGTTATAGGAAAATGGATAGCGCCAAACTCTTCCCCGTGTTCAAATATCTATGTATACCTATTTTCATAGCGATCATTTGCACAGTCAAGAAGTGATACACTGCAGGGCCATCTAGTGGTTCAATAAAGTAATGATTTGCTACAGCGCCGTCAAGTGGCGAGTTATAGCAAAATGGATAACGCCAAAATATTCTCATTGTTCAAATAGCTACGTATACTGATTTTCATAGCGACCGTTTGAATGGTCAAGAATTTGGCCTGCTGCAGCGTCATCTAGTGGCGAGTTAAAATAATAATGCATTGCAGTGTCATCTAGTGGTGAGTAACATCAAAAGGAACGCAGTTAGAATATATTCTTCGTGCTCAAATGTGTAAGTATAAAAAATTTTATGCCGATCGGTCGAACGGTATAGAAGTTGATGCTTTTCAGCGCCATTTAGCGGCAAGTTACAGCAAAATGGATAGTGAAAAATATTCTCCGTGTTCTAATATTAGCGTGTACCAAATTTCATCGAAATCGGTTGGACGATATTCGCATAGCAAACGGCTAAACGGAATAGAATTCGACGTTCTGCTGCGCCACCTGGTGGCAAGTTAGAGGAAAACAGATAGCATAAAAAGCTTCTCCATGATAAAAGGCTTAGGTGAACCAAATTTCATGGTGCAACGGTGCTCAACGGTGCTGGAGTTTTTCAACCTCATACACTCATACCAACATTCATTTTTATCTATAACCAGTATTTTTATATATCCCAGTCTCAAATAAAATCCAGTTTCAAATCTAAGCCTCGCCAAGTGCCAACATACGCCATTTTGCAAGCGTTTTTTCAGGAAAGCATTCGAAGTATTGACTTAGCAGCAATAATATATGGGAAATAGTTCGACCGCGAAAAAGTAAAGCAAGCCTTTATTTGAAAAGTTGAATCCCTTAATACAGCCGAATTTTTTTAAATTATCAACTATAACGTGTTTTATTCATCATTATTCTGATGTACTAAATGAGAAGATTTCAATTTTCTGAAATTTGACGGAATTCCCCCAACTTAAATCAATGTACTCATTTGGCGAGAATTCTGGAGATAGATCAATTGAAATCCCTTAATAACTGCATTATGTCTTCACGGATCATTAAAATTTAACGCTGTATTCTAATAAAACTTTTGCACTTGTTTTCAAAAATCTATTTCCTTAAGCTCTCAATAAATTGCGCCAAGCCGAAATCTGTGCAAACCGCTAGAACTCACTTTCACAAAATCGGCATTTGAGCCATTTTATTTTTTGCGCCAAACTAAAATAATTTAGCCTCGGAAATCTTCAATTCTTATTGTTTTGCGTGTAAAGCATTACTTTCCTGCTCTGATTTCCCATGCACACGATATTATAATTAAAAAAAAAAATAACCTTACAAATATAAACTAACAAAAAAAATCATTATTATTCTTTTATTTTTACTTTGAGAATTTAAAACATTTTATTCGGCAAAATCGCCACACATGGCAACCACGATCCTTATTTCACACTTTTTTCACTACAGGGGTTACAATTACGGAAAGCTTTTTGCGTGAATAGCATAAAAAATCTCTTAAATTCCGGGAACGGGTGGACTTTCAAAGTTTTAAAGTGGACTACGATTTATTCTATATTATTTTACATATCTGTGCTAAATTTCAGGCCGATAGGTTCATTTTTGTGGATTTGTATACGAACGACATTTTATTCGGCAAAATCGCCACACATGGCAACCACGATCCTTATTTCACACTTTTTTCACTACAGGGGTTACAATTACGGAAAGCTTTTTGCGTGAAGAGCATAAAAAATCTCTTAAATTCCGGGAACGGGTGGACTTTCAAAGTTTTAAAGTGGACTACGATTTATTCTATGTTATTTTACATATCTGTGCTAAATTTCAGGCCGATAGGTCCATTTTTGTGGATTTGTATACGAACGACATTTTATTCGGCAAAATCGCCACACATGGCAACCACGATCCGTATTTCACACATTTTCACTACCGGGGTTACAATTACGGAAAGATTTTTGCCTGAAGAGCATAAAAAATCTCTTAAATTCCGGGAACGGGTGGACTTTCAAAGTTTTAAAGTGGACTATGAGTTATTCTATATTATTTTACATATCTGTACTAAATTTCAGGCCGATAGGTCCATTTTTGTGGATTTGTATACGAATCAAATCCACAAACAAACAAACAAACGAACGAACAAACAAACAAACAAACAGAATTTCATTTTTATTTATAAGATTTGTTAGGACAGTGAAAAAAAAAGAGCCTGAATGTGTATGTGTGATATTTTAAATTCTACGTGTAACTATCACATTAAATAAGTTGTTTAGACCTGTGTTTATGGCTTAATATTTTCTACCATTGTACAGCTGCGGAAAAAAGTCTCACTTGCTCTTTATTTCGCCGTCGTTCGTCATACAGGAAAGTTACATATACCATTCATTTGCAAATAACGCATACTTTAATTTGCTATTAATTTAATTTGCATAAGGAGCCGTCTTCATATTTAATTCTGAATCAAATTCGTTTTTCTCAATGGCAACACTGTATTTTGACTTTATTAAACGAAAGAAAACCTTCAAGTTACCCTGAATATAAATTTTCACCAATTTTCTACGATAATTTCCGGAGATATTGCGAATTATTTTTTGCGCGTTTTTAAGGGACTTTCTGCAAATTGAAAAACGTTATTTGTAGGTTCCGAACTTTTCGCCTTTCATTCATTTCGCTCAAGAGAGTTCAAAGAAATAAACATTATTTTCAAGGAAAATATTTTTTCCATCTCTCTTAAAGTTTTTTGTAGTAAGAATATCAAGTATAGAAATTAGAATACGTATTTAGTCAGTGGTCCAAATGACCCGTGAGTTCATTAGTTCCTTGGTTCGTACACATGATTTAAAGGAAATTGCAAAACGACTGCTCACGATTTTGAAAATCTTTCTAATTTTGAAATTGTTATTGAGTATTTCCCTTGATGGTTCTCTTAGACAGGTGAAATGTTGGCAGGAGTGAGAGGCTGCTGGCTGCTCTTCTGACCACAAGCATGAATGTTACTCAGAACTTGAAGAATGGTTTCATGATTGAAAATTTATTTGTTTGAATTCCATCTAAAAAACGCAGTTACCTTTTTGCCGACCCAATATTATCACTTTGTTATTTCACTTTCTTCATTTAATATTATCGTCTGCAAAGAGCAATCCTTATAAATAAAAATGAAATTCTGTTTGTTTGTTTGTTTGTTTGTTTATTTGTTTGTTTGTTTGTTTGTGGATTTGATTCGTATACAAATCCACAAAAATGGACCTATCAGCCTGAAATTGGGCATAGATATGTAAAATAATATAGAATAAAAGACAGTCCACTTTAAAACTTTGAAAGTCCACCCGTACCCGGAATTTAAGAGATTTTTTATGTTCTCCAAGCAAAAAGCTTCCCGTAATTGTAACCCCTGTAGTCAAAAAAGTGTGAAATAAGGATCGTGGTTGCCATGTGTGGCGATTTTGCCGAATAAAATGTTTTAAATTCTCAAAGTAAAAATAAAAGAATAATAATGAGTTTTTTTTTGTTAGTTTATATTCGTAATGTTATTTTTTTTAAATTATAATATCGTGTGCATGGTAAATCGGAGCAGGAATGAAATGTTTTATACGCAAAACAATAAGAATTGAAGATTTCCGAGGCTAATATGTTAAAATTTTTTAGTTTGGCGAAAAAATAAAATGGCTCAAATGCCGAGAAAGTGAGTTCTAGAGGTTTACACTGTTTCCGGCTTGGCGCAATTTACTGAGAGATTAAGGAAACGGATTTTTGAAAACAAGTGCAAAGCTTTTATTAGAATACAGCGTTAAATTTTAATGAAATAATGCAGTTATTAAGGGATTTCAAGTGATCTATCTTCAGCATTCTCGCCAATTGAGTGCATTGATTTTAGTTGGGGGAAATCCGCCAAATTTCAGAAAATTGAAATCTTCGCATTTAGTACATCGAGGTAACGATGAATAAAACATGTTATAGTTGATAATTTAAAAAATGAGGCTGTATTAAGGGATTCCACTTTTCAAAAAAATGCCTGGCGGTCGAACCATTTCCCATTTTGATTGCTGCTAAGTCAATGCTTCGAATGATTCCCTGAAAAAACTCTTGCAAAATGGCGTATGTTGGCACTTTGGTGAGGCTTAGATTTAAAACTGGATTTTATTTGAGACTGGTATCTATATTAATAAAACAATGAGTGTAAACTGTTTGTTTGTCTGTGTCTCGCGTAGATCGCAAACGTGTGATCGTAGACCTACCAAATTTTGAACGGAAATTCTCCATGACAGGTCCCGACACACCTCGAAGCGATTTTTTCAAAATTCGAACTATTTTAGGAAATATCGATAAAAACGTATCGCAAAAGGCTAATTTTTGCTTTCCGCCATTTCGTAATTGTAACCTCACAGTGCATTAAGCGACAATTAAGCTTATCTAGGTTGCCACATTCGGCAATGCCACATTCGGCAGTTCATTAAATGATTCAGACTCTTGAAGTGAAATTAAAAGAATAACGATTTTTTTTATTTTGACTAGATTATTTGTAAGGTTGTTTTTAAATTAAAATATCGTGTGCATGTGAAAGCAGAGCGGGGATGAAATGATTTATACTCAAAAGAAAAATAGAATTTGGAAATTTTCCGAAAATAAATGTGTAACTTTTTAATTGGGCGAAAAATAAAAGGGGTTGATGTCCGATTTTGTGGAGGATTCTAACGCTTGGCGCTATTTATCGTAATTTAATCGTCTGCTATTTGGGTTATGAATACACCTGCGTATAAGTTTTTGAAATTTTCATTCAGTTGGAATTGTGCATTTTTCTGAGCAGCTTTTCTGCATCTATTTCTAATATATTACATCCAGAAAAAAGGATGTTAGAAATATCAATTTTAATTTTGTTTAATCACACTCATGAATAATGATACACTTTCCAAGTTAATAAAAGGAACGAAAATAGGGAAGACCCATGGATTATAACTCTTTTTATATATAGCACTTTAGTGCGTATTTTAAATCTGAAAATGTGTCAGATTTTCTTTGATTCTAGCGCTTGGCGCAATTTAATGAGAGGGTATTTTTAAAAACAAGCGTAGGTAATCTTATAAATAAAAATCAAATTCTGTTTGTCAATTTGTTGATTTGGGTAGTATACAATTCCACAAAAATGGACCTGTCAGCCTGAAATTTTACACAGATATATGTAAAATAATATAGAATAAATGATAGTCCACTTTAAAACTTTGAAAGTCCATCCGTTCCCGGAATTTAAGAGATTTTTTATGTTCTCCACGCAGAAAGCTTTATGAAAGTGTAAACCCTGTAGTGAAAAAAGTGTGTGAAATAAGCATGTTGGTTGCCATGTGTGGCGATTTTGCCGAATAAAATGTTTTAAATTCTTAAAGTGAAAAGAAAAGAATAAATGATTTTTTTAGTTTATATTTGTAAGGTTATTTTTTTAATTATAATATCGTGTGCGCATAAGAAATGAGAGCAGGAATGAAATGTTTTATACGCAAAACAATGAGGATCGAAGATTTCCGAGACTAATATGTAAATTTTTTTAGTTTGGCGAAAAATAAAATGGATGATAGGCCGATTTTTAGAAAGTGCGTTCTAGCGGTTTGCACAGTTTTAGGCTTTTTGGAGCAATTTACTGAGAGCTTAAGGGAATAGCATTTTTGAAAACAAGTGTATAGGTTTTCTTAGAATACAGCATTAAATTTTAACTATCCGTGCAGAAATAATGCAGTTATTAGGGCATTTCAAGCGATGTAGATTCAGAATTCTCGCCAATTGAGTACATTGATTTAACTTGGGGGAAATCCGCCAAATTTCAGAAAATTGAAATCTTCGCATTTAGTACATCGAGGTAACGATGAATAAAACATGTTATAGTTGATAATTTAAAAAATGAGGCTGTATTAAGGGATTCCACTTTTCAAAAAAATGCCTGGCGGTCGAACCATTTCCAATTTTGATTGCTGCTAAGTCAATGCTTCGAATGATTCCCTGAAAAAACTCTTGCAAAATGGCGTATGCTGGCACTTTGGCGAGGCTTAGATTTGAAACTGGATTTTACTTGAGACTGGTATATATAATAAGACTGGTTATAGATAAAAATGAATGTTGGTATGTGTGTAGGATGTTGAAAAACTCAGCACCGTTTCACCGATCACCATGAAATTTGGTTCACCTAAGTCTTTTATCATGGAGAAGGTTTTTATGCTATCCATTTTCCTCTAACTTGCCACTAGCTGGCGCAGCAGAACGTCGAATTCTATTCCGTTTAGCCGTTTGCTATGCGAATATCGTCCAACCAATTTCGATGAAATTTGGTACACGCGGATATTAGAACACGGAGAATATTTTTCACTATCCAATTGCTGTAACTTAGCGCTAAATAGCGCTGCAACGCATCAACTTCTATACCGTTCGACTGATCGGCATAAAATTTTTTATACTTACACATTTGAGCACGAAGAATATATTCTAACTGTGTTACTTTTGATGTTACTCACCACTAGGTGGCACTGCAATGCATTATTATTTTAACTCGCCACTAGATGACGCTGCAGCAGGCCAAATTTTTGACCATTCAAATGGTGGCTATGAAAATCAGTATTCATAGCTATTTGAACAATGAGAATATTTTGGCGTTATCCATTTTCCTATAACTCGCCACGTGACGGCGCTGTAGCAAATCATTACTTTAATTAACCACTAGATGGCCCTGCAGTGTATCACTTCTTGACTGTGCGAATGATCGCTATGGAAATAGGTATACATAGATATTTGAACACGGGGAAGAGTTTGGCACGATCCATTTTCCTATAACTTGACACTAGATGTCGCGTCAACACATGAACTTCAGGACTATTCAGCCGATCGTCATGAAAATTCGTATGCATCGATATCTGAATGCGAAGAATATTTTCGCCGTATACGTTTTGCTAAAACTCGCCACTAGATTGCGCTACGCCGCATGACCTTCTGCGCCATACAAACGATTGCCTTGAAATTCTGTATGCATGGTTATTGAACATAATATAAAGCGATATCCATTTTGCTATATCTCTTTATTACAATAAATAGTAATCACCACAAATCGTAATATCAAAAAGTCCATTCATTCCCGTGCGAAGAACGGGTACTTCAGCTAGTATTCTTATAAGACTTTTGGCGGAATAATATTTTAATTTATATTCAGATGAAAATTTGGACAGAAACACGTGATTTTGAATGTTTGATAAAGTATGGGGAAGTCCAAAGACCCAATGTTTCCAATATTTAAAAAGGTTAAATTCATGCCGCGAATATTGAGGATGTTAGTTTTTCAGAAATAGGACGTTGTATTAGAAGACTTTCATCCACTGCATCTAATTCTATACCTGGAAAATATTTTATTTGGGGGAATATGGTTGTGGACCCAACAATAGACGCTTTATAGAATCTCCATCAAACTGTAAAAACCTCTAATTTATTTGCTTCAAAATTTCATATTTTTTAATACCGCTATCTTTTACTGTGTTTTGCACAAAATAAATCTAATTTACTTTTATTTTAAGTAATTTAAAAAAAAAATTGCCACTTTATAAATTTATATATGGTCCCTTAACTCATGAAAATAACATATTTTATTTAATATAAATTAAACTACCGAACGTAAAAATTTGAAATTTTGCACAGCCATGTAATATAACTTTCTGCATCTATTTCGATCGAAATTTGGCTATGTTTCTATTCTTAATTTTTTTAAATATTAATTTAATAATTCATAATTCATATTAATATTTTATTTAAAATCATAATAACATTAAATTATGTTTGAGTCGTTTAGTTCTAATAGTACGAATAAAAATCAGTTTCTTATTATCAATATTATATGAGATATGATTTAAAGTATGAAAAAATATTTTAACATATGGGGAGGGGATTTTGGGTGCTCATAACTCACACATTTTCAGTTCAAATTTGCTGAAAATGGGTATCCGGGGTTAAAATGAGGTAAAATTTTAAAATATGAAGTGAAATCTAGGGGTTGCTATTGGGGGGAAAAAAAGTTCGTGTGAATTTTAATATGTAGATGGTCCCTTATGCAATTTTTATGCATAGCAAATTAAAGTGTACGTCAATCGAAAACGATTGGTATCTGTAACTTTGCTGTACGACGATCGACGGCCGAAAAAAGTACAAGTGGGACATTTTTTTCCGCAGCTGTGCATAAATTTTAAACTTTTGAGAAGTCTTTTTTTTTTCGGGGGGGGGGGGATAATGTTGGAGCACGCACATGAGCCCTCATAATATATTGACAACGCTTACGGTCGTACTAGTGTTGAATGCCTCACGGCATGTGCCCGAAATTAGTAAAAAATATTTTGAAATAGTCTCGATAATAGTCGAGGTATACGGGACCGGTCTTGGCTCGAACTATCGAAATTATTAAATTAATATAAACAGATAAATGGAAATAAAGCAATTTTTGTGATTTGAGTGCATATTTAAATGAAAAATGTAGTTACATATTATCTTATTACTGATTAGAGTAGGTTAATAATATCGAAAAATAATAGTCAATTGTTCTTTATTGACACGTTGACTCGTTTCCGTACAGCAGTATCGCGCCATTGCCAAAGCAGCATGTCAACACTGCACAGAAATGTCTATGAGGACATCTACAGAAAAAATACACCTATTTTCTTTGGGAGAGGAGTTTCTGATAGGGCTTCCGGGTGTACCAAGTATTTGAATTTTTGTCCTGCAGTAAAAAAAAAAAAAAAAAAAAAAAAAAATGCTTGTTTTATATATGTTGGTCATTATTTAGGAGCTAAACTGATTTTTTCGCTAACTGAGATGTATGGAAAACTAGAAAAATCGAGACTCGAACTATGACTATCGAGACTCTACTGTGAATATGATTAAATGCAATTATTTTAGGACTTAACGCTTAAAGTTTAACAATTCTTTTTTAACATTATAGAGTTAATTTTTCAGAGATTTCAACTAAAAAACTATTAGATGAAAATTTGACATGGTTTGTCATGGTTTGTTTTTTCACATAGTGATTTTTCAAATATTAAGTGAAGGCATCACTGCGTCACTTTCGAAACTTGGGCTCTGTTTTAATATGTGAATGTCCTTGCCAAGTGCACTTAAAGCAAACCTGCACATGGGGAATCTGTCATGGATGGAGGGGTTGCCTTGGACAGAGGACTTTTTAAGAGGTTCTAACGCGTATTCACGTAACATATAGAGAAAACCCGCCAAAACTCAAAACCATTAGATTGACAGCCGCACGGCAGGCCAGAACTATTGACCTTCACATTTCAGCCATCTACCATTATTTTCTGCACTAGACATGGCGGGGACCCCTAAACTAAAAATTGCTATATACATCAATACTAGAGAAAATACATTTCGCTTCAGTTTTTCTGAGAAAATTCGTCTGTTTAAGTATAAAACAATGTTATAAAAATTGCATATAATTTAAATAATTAATTATTAGTATACTTAAATTGAGGTATTATTTAATTAATAATACTTCAAATTAATAGCTTAAGGCCAAGTTAATAGTTTAAGATTTCGTACTTTTCAGCTGCGATAAAATAACTATGACGATGTTTATTTCACATGTTGATGCTGCATTTTCCAGTCGAGATTCTTTTTCCTTCAAACGCCAAATCATAGGCGTAATCTGGGGGGGGGCAAGGGGGGGCAATTGCCCCTGCAGTTGTAAAAATTGCCCCCCTAGTCTAAAAAGTCAGGGGGGCAAAATTATAATTTTGAACCCAAATCATGCATTTACAACCCAAATATACTATCAGATTAAAAAAAAAAAAAAATAAAAAAAAATTCCCCTGCAAAAATCAACAAAAGAATCACAGAAGCTTTTCAACCCAACAGGAACGACGGCAGATTCTACCAAATGGCCAAGCTAGATAATTTCTCAGGAAAGCAAAAATCAAGGGGCAGCGATTTTAAACTTGTCTGAAACCAATTGTTCAGCGTTAGAAAAAAAGACCTGTTGCTAAATAGTGAGAAAAAAGAGGTCATTTTCACAGGCAATGCCGCAATTAGAGTTTATGTCATCCGGGGCAAACCATAATTAGTGTCGTGTGCATGGGCGCCCATAGTAATTTTTCTAGGGGGGGAGGGGCAAACTTAAAAAAATTTTTCTAGAGGGGTGCAAATTTCAAACTTTTAACAAATTTAGTTTTGTTTTTGTCATTTGTTAACATAATGAGACATTAACTTAAAACTTTAGGGGGGGAAGTTCCCTACCTTGCCCCCCCCCCTTATGGGCGCCCATGGTCGTGTGCCCCCTCGCATGGAGCCGCGCCCCATCCCAAGAAACTATAACTGATTTTGGCGTTCCATTTAGAATGTCTCCCGGTGCTTGTCCCCGCTTGCCCCCCTTTAGTTGCCGCCCTGTCACAGGTTGGGGCCAGTTTCTCATTTATATTTTAATGAACCTAATTTTGGTGTTTGAAGGTCAGTAGCAGAGAGACAACATATTTTTATGATCGGGCACAACTTACTTGACTTGACAGACGACTAATTGTGAATTCAAATGCGACGCAGTTTAAGAGAACAAGAAACGGTCTGCAATTTTATGATTTATATCTGCTGCCAGGGGCAACTAGGGGCACGTGCCCCAGACTTGGTAGAGGGCTCCAAAATAAGTTATGGTTCCATGGGAGGGGCCGTTCTAGTTGGTTCATCGTGAGAGATAAACTCCAGTTGCAGTACTATCTAAGTCAGTATTTCGATACCTTTAACCCTTTTAGATTTTCATGCATTAGAAAAATATAGCAACAAATCACCTCATTACTTCCTACTAACAGCGTTGCTCCCAGAAATACGGAGAAGCAACGTTCGACACAGAAGGGGAACCTTCACTGCTATTGTTTATAACGATCTGCTGATGTGCATACATGGGCGCACATAGTAATTTTCCTAGGAGGCGGGGGGGGGGCAAATTTCAAAAAAAATTTCTAGAATTGAGCAAATTTCAAACTTTTAACAAATTTAGTTCTGTTTTAGCCAGTGTTAACATCATGAGACATAACCCTAAAACTTTAGGGGGGGGGGGGCAAGTTCCATACCTTGCCCCCCATGTGTGCATATAATTCTATTTTCTAGCATTTCAAAAAAATCGTTTAGAAGTCTAGCTAAGATAATATATCAGAATATTAGTTTTCTTTAGAGTATATGTACATTCACCTAATTTATATACCCCCACCCCTTTTTTTCGTGAATACGTCTTCAACTCAATAACTTACATAATTTATCAGGGGTCAATCCAGGAAATTTTTCCAGGGTCCCATTTTTGTAAAAACTGCCTATTTTTGTGAATTTTAATGCTTAATTTTGTGAATTTCAGAACTTCTTTTTGTGAATTTTCAAACCAAATTTTAATAAAAGTCACTTTTTTTTGTTAACTGATGAAACATATTAAAATGTAGGGTAAAATGCCAATGAAGGGCAGTTTTAATTGACTGTATTTTTGTGAAGGGGTTCCGTTAAAATCGATTGTAATTTTGTTAAAGGGCCACAAAACGAACCCAATATTTGTTTGTATCGACGCCTGTCCCCCGCTTATGCCGAACTTTTGATTAATGAAGTCACGCTAAAAGTCGTTCCAGCTCTTCAAATTATTAAATATCTTTTTCCACATTATTTTTCTAAAAATATTTACAATATCAACCTCCCCCCCCCCTCCCAAAAATAAATAAATAAAAAATAAAATAAAATATAAATAAATAAAAATAACGTACTGGACTCTCTTAAAAATTTAAAATTTTCTGTCCAAGTCAAGGAAAAACATGAACATTGAGCTTAGAATGCTGTAAATTTAGCAGGTCGCTAACATTAAAGAAAGTTCCGCGGGAACAGAGGTTACAGAAAATAGAAAATGTGCAGTGCAATGAGTTTCATTGTAATGTATTTCAAACCCCCCAAGAAAAGCGGCTTTTTAACAAGGCATAAAATGATCGTTTTTCTGGACCTACAAACAAAACATAAGAACATGTCATCACTAAATGACCATTAAGATTCTGTGAAAAATTGGAGTGATTTAAATGTCGAACGCGGCCCTTTTATCTCCCGTTAACGCAAAAATCAGTCACATCTGTGTTCACTTAAATAGAATAGGACCAGTTTTTCCCGCAAGCATATTGACTTGATGTTTTATGAAGAACACGGGAGATGTACAAGAGGGTTGAATGAGCTGCAAAGAATGGATTACAAAGAGCTAAGCTAAATAAATGATGTCTGTGTGTCAAGTTTGGTTAAGTTAAATGAATTTTACCAGCCGAATATCTGTATCCTGCAGTGAAATATTAACTTGCTTTGTGCATGAGTACAGGTAAGTAGTTTTCGTAATTTTCTTGTCAAATCTGTAAATTTTAAAGAAAGATAAACTATTAGTCTGGAGAAAAGACTCCAATGTACTGATGAACATCATCTGGGTTTGTTTGTCAGGAATTCCTTAAATAGAAGACGTCCATTATAGTTGCACTTTGAGGAGAAAAATGTAGTTTTGTTTAGATTAAAAATGATGCCTCTCCTTACTTATTGGAAAGAGCGTTTGAAAATCAAAGTCGGCCGCTTCAGTTTTTGACCGTCAAATGTTTCTTAGCAGCCAAGCCCTGCTCATGTCCAGTGGCTGTGGAGTTTTTTTTTTTTATGAACTTTGTTTTGGACGTACTGCTTAAAGCTCTCTCTTAAAGCAGACTCTACCGCTTAAAGCTGATTCGGTCCCCAGTGATGCCAGTGGCTGTGGAGTTGTTTTTGATAAAAGGGGAAAAAAGTAAGCACTTTTTATCTATTTTATTAATTATACTTATTGCACTATTTACTTTTTGTTTTCAAGAGTTAAAAATAACTGTTCTCAAATTTCATCCGTTTTAGTACACTATTTTTTTTTCGATTGTTATAGAAGAAATATTTTATGATTTATAGTTTATATATATATAACTAATAAGTAAGCCAAATAAAGTGCAAAAATTATTGTGATAATAGAATGGAACGGAAATTATAACCACTGTCACCATCGTCAGGGGCCACAAACAGTGGATTATAATTTAGAGCAAACCAAATAGTAGGGTTTCGGTTGTGTGGCATATCAGAAGAGATATTAACTCCACACATCTGGGCCCTACCCTACTATATAAAGGAAAGAAGAAATCAAAAAGATAACAAAAATTAGAAATAGCAATTATAAATCTACATACCAGACCTTGAGCACATGGAAATCTCATTTCAACAAGTAATATGTGTTGCCAATGTTAACAATTGTAAAAAGTGAAAAATGGTGTTGCTACAAAATAAAAGTGTAAAAGTGGAAAGAAGAATGTATAGGAGTTGCCAAATACTAAAAGGTAATATTATTAAATTTTAAGAGTATCCAGGTATATTAATATAATTAAATATATATAGAATAATAATAAATTAAAATGATTGAATAAAATAGATAGTATAGCAAAATTAAATATAACGTATTGTTTAAAAAATATAACGATTATTATTAGTGACAAAGTATGATTAATAAATTATTGTATGACAGAAGATTAATCTAGTAAATAAGGAAAAAATAATATTGTTTAGGACAGAATAATCACAATATAGGAACCCCCTTTTTATATTATTATTTATTTATTTTTTAATTTTTAAATCCCTCCAGATATATATAATATATATGCATGCATATACACATCCAAATTGTTTTTATACATATTACTTTTTTTTATATGAGAAAATCTTCCTCCGCCCGACCCATCCATCCAATTACAACCTTAAAACCAAAACACCACCCAACCTCCAGTAAATTAACAAAGACATTAGACACATCATTATCAAGAATTGTATATAATAGATTTTAGGAACTTGTATATAGGATAGTTGTATTGTCTAGCTGACAGAAATAGAGATTTAAAATTGGAGACTTTAAAATCTTCAGAACATAGAAACTTGATTCTACAGCAGTGATTATAGATGATATTGCGAAATACAGATTTATGTAAGCAGGAGGAAAAATGAGTAAAGCTATTTACTTTAAAGCTAAAATCTTTTCGCTTATCATAGATATAGTGAAACTAAGGCTATTTCTAGGAGTGATGGAGATACTTAGATCTAGAAAACTAACGGAATAGTTAAGCATATCATTTTTAATTAATTCCAGAGCAGAAGGATATTTTATGGGGATGATAATGTTATTATTATTTGTAGTGTTTACAAGTAAGATATCATCTATATATCGTTTAAGTATGATATGTGTATTAGTATATTCTTTTTCATAGTAATATAAGTAAAGATCTGCAAGGTAACTAGATGCTGAACCACCTTGTGGTATACCATGAATTTGTAGATAGATTTTATTGTTATGTAGAATATAATTATTATAGATAATAAATTTAGAAAGACAACTGAAATAAGTTACATCAACATGGGAAGGAAGCTTAATATTTTTAACCCAAGTTTCAAATAATTCATTAATTACATTGTAAAGGTCGTCAAGAGGAATATTGTTAAATAGATCTTTAAAATCATAGGTATATAAAGAGGTAATATTACTAATAGTACATATTGTATTGCGTAGATCATAACTATTTCCTATAGAGATAGAGTAATCATTACGTTTAATATAATACTCATGCATAGCAGACAGTATCTTTAATAGAAGTTTACTTGCTACATTGCTATATGTATTGCATCCTATTGTAACAGTTCGAAACTTTAAAGGCGATTTATGAAATTTAGATTATATATATATATATATATATATATATATATATATATATATATATATATATATATATATACTAGCTGCGTGCCCGTTCTTCTCACGGTAGGGAACGAAAATTTTCCTTACATGTGTAATTAGAATTTACGAAAAAAAAATCGGAAAAAAAGTAAAATTATTTGACTTTTGACGTAAAGTTTGCGTCATGAGTACTAACCTGGCATCATTGCAGTATAATGACTCAAAAACTACGTCAGTGTCATTCACTATCAAAAAAGTGAAAAGCTTAAAGGTTTGCAGAGAACTCCTGGCTTTCAAAATGTCTTATTTCTACATCATACTGTTTTTTAGGTTCAAGTTGTAGCATTAAATACCTAAGACACTACATGAAATGGACAACCATGTTGTTTCGGAACATGTACCATGTAAGGAAAGTATTGTAATCATGAAAAAATTCGACTTCGAGATTTTGGTGTATTTACACGTTTTGAGGTCTTCTGAATTCATTTATGGTATTTTCAAGAGATGTTTTTAAAATAGCTGCGCACCCGCGCTTCATACGGGAAGAAGCGAATATTTTACTAAAATCATATCTGCATGTGACAAAACAGAATTTTATTTTTTAAAAGGTTCAAGTAAACGCCTCTGTTGAAATAACGGCGGGATATATTAACGTAAGTTAGAATTACTTTTCGTTTAGTTGGTTGTAAGACAACCGTTGAAAAAGGTTAAACACTTTTAATTTCATGAAATATTTATTAACGCGGTATATTGTGATTTATTCATATTATCCTTACAAATCTAATAATACTACCTATTACGTACATTAATACTATCGATTTTCGCTTCTCCCTCTTCAAGGCTCCCTTAAAAGAAACAGCTTAGATTATTTGGCCCCAATGGGATCTTTTGATTCTATGGCGATTCTTTGCAATTTACGCATTAACATAAATAATAATTATTTCACATAATCGTTGCCATTAAGGAAACTCTCCATATAGATTTAATTTATGCAGAGTTTTATAAGATTGGCGTATTTAGCACCACAAAAAATTTCATCTGACCGTGGGGAGAAACTATCCAAGGTGTGCCATTTTAAATATCCGTGTATCCAATATAGCGATATCTTATATATCCTTCATGGTCCTGTCTCCTGAAAAACATCAAATTGTGTAATCTCAAGGAGCTATTTATTCCCGCTTTAATTGTGACAGGGCTTTAGAATTGCAGAGCTTACAAATTTCAGGCATTTTTTTAAAATTTATGATGTCATTGTTTAACTGCCGTACAGGATACCCCGGTTGGCTGAGGTAGTTAATTTCGATATTTTGCATAGTAGTTTTCAAACGGTATCATTAAAATTTTGCTTTATGTAGGACCGCTATGGAGGAACGTAATTCAACGTTAAAATAAAGCTATACTCGCAGCATGCATGATATGTTAGGCAACGCCCGCCCCATAATTAAATGGCAAAAAATAAAAAAAGTATATAGCCAAAACAGATGTTTAGTAAAAAAATTCCTAAAAATCGGTAAATCATGTTACGTATTCAGAACAAACTGTTTTTAAAAGAAAATTTTCTCCTCTATCCGATGATACAAATGCCATATCCCTGCCTGCGAGCTTCATTTCCGCCGTTATTACGAAATAGGTGAGAAAAAATGCCGAAAATCACATAAAACATAAAATAAAAAAAATTCTAGGTGGAATTTTGAAAAAATCGCTTCGAGGTGCACCACTTCATGTATAGAACTTCCTGAGTACCAAATTTGGTGTTTCTAGGTGTAGCCCGTTGTCCGTAACGCCGCCGAACACACGCACAGACATCTTCTTTTATAATAAGTATATATATATATGTGACGTCAGATATTTCAAGTGAAGTTTCAGAGTTAAGGCAGGTAATATGGTTTATTGAACATTACATTTAAGTTACAATTTAGAATGAGAAGAGGGGAGGGGAGACGGGTACAAGAATCAGCGTGGACTCATTAAGCAGTTCCAGTGGCAGAAGTCCCTTGATTTTCGATGTGCGGGAGTATTTACGCTTACCACACCACGTGGTTTGCGAAGACATAACTCCGCCTCTCTCTTATCTCTGATCGAACCACACACATTTACCAATATGACCCGCATCCGGGGCTACAAAGGCGTGGGGACACGTGTACACTAAAAAGAACACAGATTCAAGGATCTTGAATCTGGCAACTAACTAAAGAAAGAAAACATAGCTCCAGAGCGCGCGTGGCAAGTTTGACAGGAAAGCAAAACTTACAGCGAAAGTACCGCTTGAACAATACCCAAACTAGTAAAACCCAAATTACCTTTTTATACATTACATATATATATGTATATATATATATATATATATATATATATATATATATATATATATATATATATATATATGTGTGTGTGTGTGTGTGTGTACGGGCACGCATATATGGACTTTCATTTAGAATGACATTTGCCCCCCCAGTTTCGAAGCCCAAGTTACGCCCATGCGCCAAATAGTCTGTTTTTATATGTATCTATACAGGGTGTCCCTGAAGGTAGTTAAAATACATACAAAGAAACATTTTTCTGCATTGCAACGTTTGCCCGGAAATGAAAAATGCAGATAGTTTCAGCACGATAGGGCTCCAGCCTATTTCGCAAATAATGTGCGTAATTACCCCATTATCATCTTTGACCCCCCGATCGATTGGACAAGTTGAACTAGTAGCTTGGCCAGCACGTTCATTAGATTAATCAAGTATCGAATTTTGCTTTTGTGAACACCTCAAGGCACTCATTACGAGACTCCAGTTGACACAGATGAGGGCATCATTGCAAAATTTAGTAACCGCTGCAACCGTTCGTGGAACACCTGGTATCTTCAAAAGGGTACGCCAGCTAGACGCTACCAGCACGTTTGAACATTTACAGTAGAGCTTTTTCATTCCTTTAGCATTTGCTATATTTCCATATACACTTTTTATTTCTAAACTCACACTGCTAATCTGCTATACAAAAAATGCTTCTTTATATGCATTTTATTCTTAAAGTTTGGCCTATGAATTCAGGAACACCCTGTATATATATGAGACGTCAGATATTTCAGTACAGTTCCAGAGTTAAGGCAGGTAAAACGGTTTATTAAACATTATCTTTAAGTTACAATATAGAGTGAGAAGAGGAGAGGGGAGACTGGTACAAAAATCAGCGTGGACTCATAACCTGCATCCGGGGCTACAAAGACGTGTACACTCTAAAGAACTCAGGATCGACGGCCTGATGTCTGACAAATAACAAAATAAATAAAACATAGCTCCAGAGCGCGCGAGGCAAGTATGACAGGAAAGCAAAACTTACAGTGAAAGTACCCGCTTGAACAATACCCAAACTAGTAAAACCCAAATTACCTTTTTATACATTACATATATATATATATATATATATATATATATATATATATCTTGGGTGCACCCCCCCTGGGAATTATCCTGCCGGCGCCCTTGCCATCGGCTCTTATGGGAGGGCCGCCATGGCGGCTAGTATTAATATATATTTCTTAAGTTTGAGGCGGGATGGATAAAACTTGCAAACAGGCAGGAGCTGGCCCGTGGGCCGTAGGTTGCCCACCCCGTGCTTTTAAGCAATCTTTTCTTCTAGGTTCGAGACTTTTTTCGACATTGCAACATATAACTTAAAAAAGTTTATATATTAATAATAATAATTGTTTCTATAAAATTTTTAGGACCTTCGAAAACAAAATGTACTTTAAACTGTGCGTTTAAACACAGTTTTTTCCTTCTAAAAATACAAGATTGTGAAATTATTCCATTATTTGGAAGATCTTTACTAATACTAGGTTACATATTTTTTACGTCTGCTAACTTCATTTATTTAATGGATTAATTCATAAGAAATCAATCCGAGGATAGGAAGATCTGGCGCGATTATACTTTCGCTATTCAAAATATACTGCATGAACGGGACGCATTCAAACAGGACATGCGCACAGCTTCCCCATACCGCTTGGAGCACCTCTAAAGGCCATTTTTTTCGTGTCCTACAAACATGTGTGCTTTACTTTTTAGCCTACCTTCGTAAAAATGATATAAAATATTTTGTTTTAAAAAATCTCAGTAAGAGGATTGTATCTTTTCTAAATGGAATAATCGATATAATAAATAATAAAAAATTCGGATAAAACATTCATTATCGTATTACTTTCAAATGTTTTTGCAAGCTATAATAATCTTAAATGTGATCAAGTATTTTGTGAGTTTCTTTGTGGAGCAAGAGTATCCGAAAACCCCCCTTTTTTTCAGTTTGCCAGGCGTTATGGCTTCCAGAATACCCCGACAGTCTTGTCTTTGTGAAAAGATCCTCCCCGTTCTAATTATTTTATTTGAACGAACCTGCTGACATTCGAGACCTTGACTTGTGGTTTCGACCGGCCAAAAGCAATTCTTTAATATTTAACGTGGTTAATTTTCATGATAAATATTATAATCTATCAGAATTGCGGATTCTCAAAATATAAAAATGGTTTACATTATATATTTTATTTTTGTTTGAAATAATAATTCCCTTGTGTTCAAACATTGTAAATTGTAAAAAATAAATAAATAAATAAAATATAACAAACCAATTACCAAAAGCTTTCTAAAGATGGGATTACTCTTTACTCCATACACCTTTTAATTTCGCCAAAGCCACCCCCCCCCCACTTTACTCTAAAGCAAAAGAACTTTGGGACGGCCCAACATCCGATTAAATACCATCCTCATATTTACTACAAAACAAAATAAGTTTATGTCCTATATTTAAATAAAAATTATTGTTTCGTGGGGGAAATGTCTTTTTTATGGCTCGCGTTTTTTCCTACATTCCTATGAATCTAAGCTCTCGGGGAAATTCAGCTCGTTTTCTTGAGAAAATCTTCAGAAATAGCCACAAATATTTCCTGTATATTGAGTCGTTTTGAAAAGTTTGATTATAACTTCATTAAAAAATTCATTCGATTTGTTACTACAAAGCCCCTCAAATGATTGGGGGCAATTGGCTACTGTCTACTCAGCCTAATGATAATGAATAATCCGGCCCACTGACGCATGAATGTAATTTTGTGGGTGGAGGCGGTTAGTTGGAAGATTCACATACACATCCATTTTGTGGAAGTAAAATATAGAATTGTTTACATTAATTTCCTTTTTCTCGAGAGGGCGTTCGCCCCCTCCGACCCCCTCCCTTTAATACGTCCTTGATCCGGCCCTGACTCTGTTCTTTCATTTTGGCACTTACTTTTCTTTCTTTATTGTGTTTATTTCTCGATTCATCCTTCAAATAAAGGCAAACTTGTAACATTATTGAAAAGGATTTCATTTTTTAAAGGCCATAGGGTCTGGATACCCCCTCCTCCGAGTTTCGATTTTTCGCATCTAAAAAATAATGATGAAGCCTTTTTTGAAAAATTCTGCCTTCCCCACCGTTTGGACCCTCTGTAAAAGATTTTTCTAAGTACTGCTTTTTTTTTTGTTGTTGTTCCATAGTGTGTTAAATATACTCTCTTGTGTGTATCCCTTATTGCTGTCTTTAGAATACTCATTCAGTTTCACCTAGATAATCAGTTGACTAAATAATGCAGACATGCAACACCCACTTTAAATTTGTATGTATTCTTTCAATGAGTTATCTGCAATTGATTTACAGTTCCATAATAGAACTTCAAAAATTGTGTTATGGGAAAAAAAAAAGAATTACGATATTTATCTGCTAGATCTTAGAGAGGGGGGGGGGGTCGAAAACTTTCAAACTACAGGCGCGGGGCCCGTAGTATTTGCTACTTCTGCTATATTGCTAATCCGGCACTGATCCAAGCCCAAGCCTGGTATCGAATACAGACTTGCTTCTGTAGCAGATTATTATCAGGGTCATACTATATAGCAAGGGCACATCAGGATTCTGACCAGAGCTCCCGTCTTAAAAAAAGGATCTCCTAAATCAGCGTTTCTCAACCTGTGGGGCGCGATCCCCAAGACGGGCACAGATCGTTTGCAGGGGGGGCGCGAGAAAAACCAAAGAGCGATGCATGTTTTTAAAAAAAGATCGTCTTATTTATTCTCATTTTTACTCAAAAATATATCCATTTTCGCTTAAAATGTTCATTCAAACTTTACTGATAACATTATTTTGTAGAAAATTCGATTAAATGTTCATTGTTAAAGATTAAAAAACTGAATGTATGCTGAAAAATATGAAGGGGTGTGCCACCATAAGTTCACCTTTTGGGGGGAGCGAATTTTAAAAGGTTGAGAACCGCTGTCCTAAATCCATATATTGTTTGGAAGTATTCCTTTTTTCCCCATCAAAATTTCATAAATAAATTTTCTAATTAAAAAAAAAAAAATTCTTATATGAATCCCCAAATTTATATTTGTGTACATTTCCTGGTTGGCCATGATAGAGCATTGATTAATTTGAATGCTTTCTAACAAGATTTAAAAATGTTTATGAATTCGGTTTTTCTATCCGTTCATCCGCGCATTAACTGGTGTGGGTTACTACGAAATTTATGTATGTTATTCCTACATACTGTACCCTATCGAAAAGGGTGTCAATAGCATTATAGTTCTTCTACAGGAGCCTTCGAATGAATTCCAATACATGACGGTCTATGGACAGTCATTGTTTAAATTGTATTTTAGAGATTTTCGGCTGTTTTAAACAAAGCAAAATGGATATATATATTATTAAAGATTACAAAATAAAGCTTGCTCTCTTTCAAAAATAGTGTCTATAGCATTTATACTTCTTCTACAGAATCACTCAAAATAATTCCAATGCATTCCAATCTAGCTAAATACAATGAGTATAAATGTCTGTAATAGTTTACTTTTCATTTAAAGAATAGAAGTAACATTTAAAGTTTTTTGCAGGGTCTTGCAAAAGTGCAACAGTAGTAAGTAGCTTTTTTTTTAGATTATCTCCAATATCTCGCCAACTTTGGCGACAACACATTGCCAGATTTTGCGCAAAACGATTGTTGTGATGGAAAGTGCTTTATTATCTATGCGTTTGGTGCGATTTCTTTCTCCTCTCCCCCCCCCCTACTACTCCAGCGTACTCTGAATCATAAGCACGAACAACATTACAGAGGATTTTCTTGGCTTACTCTTATCAGGATTCGCTCAGCTGCCGGATTTCCATTTCTAATCAGAAGGCTTATTTTTGTAATTATGACACTGCAGTTGTCTTCAGCGGAATAATAGAATGGGTTACTTCAGAGATGTGGAGAAATAGATTTAGGGAAGGGCCATATAAAATAATTAAAATAACTCTGCTGTTCGAGCCTCGTCAGGGGGAGACCCCCCTGAATCCCCCTAATTTTTTAGTTTCATTATTGCCATATTAAAACGATATTAATTGACCATGTCATTTTATCTCGCATCTTTCGCGTATTTCGCCTGGTAACCCTATGTTGAAATTTTTATGATTGTTACATATTTATAGAAAAATACATGTGATGCATATTCTACAGCTTACGGAATATTGTAACAATAGATTAAAGCTGTTGTGAACTAATAGTATTTAAATATATGTAAAATTATGTCGCATTTTTGGGACACAATTTTCATACAATTTCCAATAAAGGGGATGAGAGATAAAATGACATAGTCATTAATATTTAGGCGAGCCAAATAGATCTATTTTTTAATTTATTGTTTGGACGTACTGGCCCTTGTGAGAAATGAAATGAAATTTTGACTGTTCTTTAATCCTCTCGTTGGTAAAATTTGGCTCCAAGTTACTAGAAATTATTCGTAAAGCGCTCTCAAGATGTTCGTCTGTCACCTTATTCCTTGATTTGCTTTTACGGAGATTCATTGTTGAAAACACCTGTTCGCAGATGTAGGAAGACCCAAACATTGAGATAATTTTCTCAGTGTGTTTTATCAAATTGGGGAATCGAGACTTCGGTAAACTTTTGCAGAAATCAAGCTTTGATGAATTGTTAAACAGCTACTTTAGAGAATCGTTGCATTGTAGTTCAATTATTTCAAGCTTGGCTTGAATCTCCTCGTAGTTTACAGCGAATGCTGAAGAAAATATTTGTGAGTCACCTTCTATCTTTTTAAAATCTTCACATCTTCTGCTGAACACGTTTTCCGAGTGATTTAGTTGGCTAACAAAAAAATTAACTTTTTCAGTGGCCAATTTAGCGGGCCGGATTTGGACCGCGGGCCGCAATTCCCCTTCCCTGGGTTACTTAATAGAGGCAGTGCAACAATATATTGTTATCAGCTACCTTTTCCAACGTGTACTTTAAAAAAAGTAAATCGCGCTAAATACATGCATGTAAAACGCATTTCAACAAAATTCGCATTCCTTGAGCAGGTGCGAGGAAAGAAAAATTGGAATCAGATTCAGTATCTTGAATTTTAATTATCATAGAACTAAGCTGTAATCTGTTAAGGCGCGTGATTATGGTTTAATGTTTCATATCTTTCTACGCGAATTTTTACTTTTTGGGCATCCATAGTCAACCGCCCTGGCGAGTGACTTATGAGTAGAGTAGAGACCCTATACTTCGTCAGAGACCCGACACGAGTGAAATAATTTCTGATTGGCTGAAGCGGAGAATCAGCCGCCGCGGGCTATGGATGAAAATCTTCCGTAGAGTTAGCATTGTGAAACGGAGTGACTTCGGAAAAACTGCTGTATCTAAGCATTAAATAATCAGTCTTATGTTTTTCCTTTCGATTTTCCTAATCTGAAATACTTACTTAATGCATAAAAATCACTTTTTAACTAGAAATCCGAAATTAACTACTATTTTGAAGCGATTATTTACGTAGTTTCGCTTTCGAGCTGTCATCGGAAGCTTGAATTTTAAGTCTTATCTTACACTTTCCTTGTTTGAACTTTACAATAATATTGTTTTAATATTTATTTATGTTACATGTGCGCATATCATGCTTTAAATTAATTAAAAAATCCTTCAAAAGCGTTGTATTTTGTACTTTTTTCCATGATTGCGCCGGACTGCATTTGGCGAAAAGAATACAGACACCAAACTGCTGTTGGCTACCTTTTACTCGGCGCGTTTCATCCGAGTTTTTCGCTTTGAGTCAAAATGTTTCAGTTTCAGTTATAAAAATTTAGATAAAGCAATATTTTTCTGAAATCGTAGCTCACTAGATATCAGTCAAAAATGTACGTGTTATTGAGGTGTAATTGAATATTTACTATTTACTTTTCAATTTTTGCTTTTTGTACTTGTAATGGTCCTTTGGTGTTGTGTGACTGATTTTTACGGGTTTTTTTTTGGGGGGGGGGCACAGGAAAGATTTGGGGGGACTTTTCTTCTATCGATGGTTCCTTTTGAATTTCAAAGCAAATATTGAAAATAAAAAGATCTTGATGCAAAATTGGGAGCACGTACCCCTTTCTGTATATTCTAACGGCATATTGTGCTTTAACCCATATTATCGCAACAAATCTACTAATAATACATATTACTTTCATCTTCGTTTCTTCCCCGTAAATGCACAATTTAAATATTTAAATCCTCCATGTTTCGGCAGAAGAAAATATAGTTTACTTTAATCTCGTTTCTTTGCGAATTTACTTTGATATGACGTAAATTTTATGGCATGCCGTGTTTACTCGCGTAATAGTCGCACTTTTTTGCCATTTTTCTTTGAGAAATTAAACTATTATGCGTGGAAATACACTACACAATATTCTACACTCTAATCTTAAGACATTACTGGTATTATAATAAAATTACTAAGTTACCAAATACTTCCAGATTATCTGCCGTATGTTAAATAGTCCTTTCGTCAGTTACACACAAAAAAGAGGCATTTTTCTTTTTATAGTAATATTTTTACAGACATAAATGAAGATCAAATACGTGGCTGCGACTTTTATGTAGGGAAAATATTTTGACGATTTTTTTCTGCTTCAAAACAGAGGTGCGACTATAATGCGAGGGCGACTACTACGCGAGTAAACACGGTAGTTTTAATCTCACGCTATTTTTAATTTAAGAAGTCACGTTCCTGACTGCCGTAAAAGGAAAACCCAGATAATTCACCCAGTTAGATTTTTTTAACGAAGTAACATTAAAACTTACCAAATATTAAATTTAAAAATAAATCTTCTGTTAATTCTTAATATTTCACCTATCATTTAAACTATCCATCAGTATTATGTGTTTCTGAAATCAATGTAAATTGTAATCAGAAATGACCCATGCTCCCAATTGGAAACAGAATGAAAATTGTATTAAAATTTCCCTCATTTAAATAACTAATGTGCTTTAACTAACGCATTAGAAGACAAAATATGCAAAAGAACTGATATAAAATATGCCTGGATCTCAATATGATCTGTAAAAGGTTAACAACATTCAGAAGGAAAGAAAAGTAGAATTGTTCAGCACAAATATATGTATTTGTATACATTTAAAACTGACAAATCAAGTTATTCATGTGAACTTAATCATAATTTACTTCTACAACAACATTATAGGAAGCATGCTTGAAAAAAAAAATCAGTTTTCCATTATTTAAAAATCAACCAATACCAATATTCATATAAAGTAAGGGTTTTATGAATGATGTACTACAAATATGAATTAATAAACAAAAACAAACAAACAGACAAAATGTAAGGGGAATAATAATACATCGTTATGTGACAGCACTTTAATTTGCTGCACTGTAGTTATTTCTCCGTACTCATTGCATCCATAATTGTACGATATTATGCATGCTCAGCGGAAAATAAAACTCGCCTGCTTCGCGAGTAACGGCCAACTGAGGGAAAACGGGTTGACGTAGTTTGGATGATTTTTCTGTCGTGGATGATTTTCTGAGCATGCGCACTAAGGCCGTGTCGTATCTCTACGAAGTTCAGTATCTCTAGACTAGAGGTCTGCGCCGCCGTCGCCGAGGTCTAGGCCGGCACGCCGGCGAAGAACGCTGATTTCACAACGCAGATTACAATCGACTTCAAAACTTAAAAAAAAAAAAAAAAAAAACTGTACCTAAATTTTCAATTGCCTATTTTTTTCTGGATACTTCTTAACGCCAGTAACTTGTAAAGATACAATTTAAATTTTTTAAGCCCATGGCTTAATTTGATTGCTTTAACAACTGTTTAAACATGGCATTATACCTCAAAAGTAACATTGTAGGTTTGGAATGGTTCACTAGAAGGTTGTGGAGAAAAAACCACTCAAGAACCACTTAAAAGCAAACAATGTATCAATCGTATACTGATAACTAATTGTATACTGATCTCTAAACCCCACCTGCTCGGCCTAAAGCCCACGTGTAGCTAACTGGCCTTAATCGCACAACAACATCATACTCAAGACTAGTTTTCCTGAGTCTTCATTCTAGTCTTTAAAAAATCTCATTTTAGCGCCAATTTATGCATGTGTGTGTGTGTGAATACGCATTTTCATTATGCTCCATTACAAAAAAAAATTCCCGCGGCGCGCCGCCGCCGCCGTGTTTCTGAGGTCGTTGCGCCGCCGCCGCGAATTTACGCAGACCTCTACTTATGACATCGAAAGAGACCCGTCTCGACCTAATGAATGCATTCGTGGATAAATACTTCTTGTAATATGAATAGGAGGGGGGGAGGTCTGTAGCAGCTACTAAGGGGTAACTGAATGCAAGAAAGCACGATTACATGGAAGTGTAGCTATTTTATAGATAATTTGTTTGTCCAAGAAACGAGCAAGAGTTTTTACGAAATCACAACACAACAAAAATTTCACGAATGCAAACAACACCGTGAGGTGACCGTAATATTCGGGAACAGGTAACATTCAAGACAGAGCATACATGTGCTTGTTATGGACGCAAGGATAACGAGTGACCGTCTCGACTCGGATAGTTTGGAGATCTCGTGCGATGTAACACGTTCTCAAGGAACTTGTTTGCTTTGTGTGTTAAGGCAAGTCTACACGAAGGGCATCTGCCTACCGGGGGGAGAGGGGGAGGGGAATAGCTTGAGCGGAAGACTTTTAAAGGGGTTCTAATGCGTTACATCTCCAGAAAACCTACCAGAACTCGCAGACCGTTCTATCGACAGTCGAGCGATAGGCCCAGATGCAGAGCCTGATTATCACACGGACATGCGGGGCAATAGCCAGGGGCCCCGGAAAAATAAGGGCCCCCAAATCTCTCGATTTATTGTTATCATGATTTATTACATATTCATATACACTGCAATAATAAATTTTTTGTAACTAAATTTCCTTTGTAATATCTATCGCATAATTTTTAACAATAAATGGACTTAGAGATTTATTTTCTGTGCTTCTAATTGAATGGTCTTTAAGACTCATGAGAGAGACGGCCCGAGGCGCGTGCGGGGCCCCAGGCGAAGCGCAAGTACGGGGCCTCTTCTCTATCATGTCTTATGAGATAGCAATAAAATGGCCCATGAGCGGGGCCTTAGGCGATCGCCTACATTCGCACCCCCCTTGGGCCGGCCCTGCTCATGAAGTTAGGACAAAAAGTTAGGAGTTTTTGACAACGTATGGTATGGCCATATATATGCTTATCACAAAATATTCATTAGTTAACATTTTTTATTTCATGATGAAGGAAAGAAAATTTTGAACTTTTTGGTGTATCAAGAAAATTTTTTGGCGTGAGAAACTTTGCTCCCGTGCCTCGTAATTGCCATACCTTGAATTAACGCACCCATGCGCTAATAATACAAACGGACTAAAAAAATATTAAAATCACTTTTAAATACATAGTCTTGTTCTTAAGAAGTATAAATAAATAGGTAATTTTTAATCCAATTTTAGTATTCTTCAAAAATGTTTTATTTTTATGTAGGGAAAATGCAACAGCAAACAAAAATAAGTTAAAATGCTTGTGATAGTATAGGGGCCCCAAAATAACCTCTTGCCTCGGGACCCCGTCCACCTATGATCAGGCTCTGCCCAGATGCGTCCTGCATTTGGGCCTACCGCGTGACTCTTCACACTTCAGCCACCCATCATTGTTCAGTGTCTTATTCACTCGACCAAGGCGGCGCTTCTTTCTCAAGGTAAGAAATAACAGCTACAAAACAATAACCAACCTTGGCCTGAGGACTTTGTAAGGGATTCTAACCCGTATTCACGTTACATCTGCAGAAAACCGACCGCAACTCCAGACCATTTGATTGACTGCCGCGTGGTAAACCGGAACGCGATACCTTCACACTTCTGCTTTCTACCATGTTCAGTGCCTTATCCACACTGTCATGGTATGTAATGCTGCTAGGCTTGGTTACGAAAGACGCAGGTGAAACAACTCCTCCGAGAACACATCATGTGTGCTGATCTCAAAATTGGGAAAGTACCCTTATAAACGTTAATGAAAATTTTATCTTTCTAATTTTGTCATATACTTAAGTTGGGTTCTCTAAGGGAGGGAAGCATTATTGGCGAAATTGAATCTTGCAGTATAGTCATTTCCATATCTTCTGAACTTTTTTTAAGCCAGCAGTTCTCAACCTTTTAACGTCACGCCTCCCCAACAAAGGTAACTTACGGTGGCGAGCCCCCCCTCACATTTTTCAGCATACATTCAGTTTTTTAATCTTTAACAATGAACATTTAGTTTAACAGAATTTACTACAAAATAATGTTATCAGTAAAGTTTGAATGAACATTTTAAGAAAAAATGCATTCATTTTTGAGTAAAAATGAGAATAAATAAGATGATTTTTAAAAACTTGCATCACTAATTGCTCTTTCGCTTTTCTCGCCCCCCCCCTGCAAACGTTCAGCTCCCCCCTTGAGGGGCGCGCCCCACACGTTGAGAAACGCTGTTTTAAGCTAATTCTATTTTCTAATAGCTATTAAATAAAAAGTAATATAGTTATATTATAACTAGCTCTTCGCACGGAATGGATATTGTTAAATCAAAAAATACAAATGTAAAATAAATAAATAAATATTAAACATATTTTTAGATTTAATCGCCTTAAAAACTGTTTTACAATATTCGTTGGGCATATTCTATCTATACTTGATCATTCTAAATACTGTTTGAAATGTACAGCTGCGGGGGCAAAAAGTCCCACTTGTACTTTTTTCGGCTGTTCGGCCTTGTACTTTTTTCGGCCATATAATTGTTAATTTAGCGTAAAATGGGTGTAATTCTACTTCATGGTTGTCAATTTCACGCGATTCTACATACTTGGAATTGCTTTGTTGCAAAAGAATGGATGATTTTATGCCAAATCTGCCAACCATTATGTTTATTTTTTTTTCAGTTTTTTTTATTAATATCTTCTAAAATAATTCGATTTTCGAAATTTAAGTCAGCTTATCAGGTTCCTCGGAATTTTCCGAATCTGTGGACACCTTAGTCGAAACTCAAATCTCCACGGCTTAGGAGGAGATAGCCGAACAAGCTCTTGACAGTGGCGGCGGCGACAGCGGACGTTACTTTTTTTTTTTTTTTTTAGAATAGAGACACCTTTTAACGTAATGTCCATATCCCTCCCCCCCTCTTCCCTTAAAGGAAGTTAGCGGACACCACTGGTATCCATCTACCCTTCTTTTTAGCATGCATTTTAAAGTGACCTGAAATTTATTTTTAGGCTTTCGCGACTGTTGTATTTTACAGAATTTTTAATTTTATTTATTTATTTATCTATTAAGAGAGAGAGATTTTGTTTGTTTGGTCCCATATCCCCCATAGGTTACGAATTTTGGAAAATGTCGTATCATCGAGATAAAAGAATTATTTATCTAGATGAAAATAATGTCCGTATATATTTTTTATTTTTAACATAACCTTTTTGCTAAAAGCAGTAATTTTTATTGCCATACTCCACCCCCACCTCCCACCCCTTCCTTGAAAGGAAGTCTGGGCATGCCACTGGTTGCAGGGCCGTACTCAGAAAAAAAATTTCGGGGAGGGTCCAAAAATTTCGCAGTTGATCCAAACGGTGAAAAGATTGAATTTTTCACAAAAAGACTTTATAATTATTATTTTATGTCCTTGCACTGGTGGACATTTACCGTCATTGGAGCACACGCTAAGGGGATTTCTGTGTCAGCATCCCAGACGATGGCTGCACACCCAGGTTTTTAATTTTGAGGAGCTAGAGTTGAACTCGTTTATAGCAGTACCTTTTATAACGTCTCAAAACATTCTATATCTTTCCTGATAGAACAGAAGCCCGGCGTCGTAAATAATTATCTGGTCCTTTCAGGGACGTTATAACAGAGTTAAACTGTATATGTACTTTCTGTAGCTGTTTATTTAACAATTAATTTGTTTTGCAGAAAATATTCACGGAGTTTTTTGTAGAAAAATTTTAAATTGAACATTTTAATTTTTTTAATGTAGTGACAATTCGCTACTTTTTAGAGGTCTAAAGTTTCATTTCTTCACTTTTTTTGAGGATTTAGCTCCTAAGGCATCCATAGTAAATTCGCCTATGACTCTATGTTACGTTCTTTTTATCTGCAATTTTTTCTTTCTTTCCTTGTTTGTTTATTTTATTTTATTTATTATTTATTTTTTTTTTCGGATATCTTGCCATTCCTTCCGCTACTATGTGGAAATGACCTCGTCGCTCTGCGGTAGAGCAAAATCTGGACCGACCTTGAAAATAACGAGACACAAAACTGGACGGAGGATAACCGCTTCTGACGTCAAACGTGAAGAAACTTCCCAAAACATTACAGACTTGGAAAGAAAGTGATAGGAAAAAAATATTTTACCAGCTGGGCCTCTGGCAGCGGCAGAACGGGTTTGTGTCATCCGCGCAATAGAAAAGAAGCAGGCGCTTGCCATTTGACAAGCTCTCTCGAACCGGGAAGGTCGATTTGCTCTTTATTTGGAGAAAGATTCGTGTCGACGCATCTTTCTTATTTCGATTTAAGACCGCATCCCGAGCGATATTTCAGGGACCAAACAGAACACAAGTCGAAATTGGGAGACCGGACCGCCCCCCAATTGCCTTGCCTGGTATTTTCGTGTATTGAGAGACAGCTAGTCACACCATGCCACTCTTCAAAAACTTGTGGGATATTTCGCAGGATCTTCTGGACGATCTCAGGACAAGATTCTTGAACGAAGTGGAGTCCAGTCCGGAAGGTGAGTTAGGACGGATTCGTATCGTACCTTTCTTTGTTCATGCATTCGTCTATCAATATTTATTTATTGTAAAAAAATCTAGCATCAATTCCATCAAATAAGAAAAACTTTTTCGATCCTTATTTGACTAATGCGTAATAGTAGTGTATGTATATATACATATGTGTGTGTGCGTGTATGCAGTGGCGGCTCCTCCATTTGAGCACATGAGCACGTGAACTCCCAGAGGAAAAACTGAAGAATAAACACATTAACAAATTCAATTTAAAAAATTATATTAAGTACACATTTAGATTTTTGTGAATTTAAAACATGAGTTTTACTCTCTCCCAGCCCCCACTATTATTAAACGCGTTTATTATAATTAATGCACTGTACCATAGGTTACTACAGCATAGTCTTTCGTCGCTTGCATGTGCGATCGACCGACTGGACCGCTCAGCCGGTCTCTGAGGAAAGACGCCGAGCTATTGCGGGAGAAGCGAGGCGCTTTGCCGTTATCTCCTCCGGATTCTCTCTTGGTTTGTTGTGTTCGGTTAGTTAATCCATGTTTTTTTTTCTTTATTTTTATCATTTTTCACTATAGTATTTTTTACGAACTAGTGTCAATAATAAAGATGCGAATCAAATAAATGTTTCGGAGCAGCAGCAATGCAATTTTTCAATATTATCCTTTGAAAAAAAAATTTGAAATAAAAAATCAAGATCATATTTTTGCTAAAACTTATCTTGGTGACGAAATGTTAGACGAAAGACGACTTGTTTTCATTCAGTTGCGTGCATTGTCTTTCTTTTAACTGCTGGAAATGCAAATCTATTTTAACTTGTAAGGGGCGTCTGCATACTTAATTTTCGAAATTAATTTTGTGAACCTCCATTTAAGTAACCCACGAGCCGCCACTGCGTGTATGTATGTATATATACATACATATGTGTGTGTGTATGTATATACATACATATATACATACATACATTTTTTTTTTTTTGAGAATTTTTAGACCTGTTGATAGAGACGTACTCTAAGCCTCCTCCACCCGCACGCAATGCGATGGGGCTCCAAGCTAAAGGGAAGGGCCCACAAAGATTCAATGCTGCATTTTAAAAAATAAAATTTTTAACGTTTTATTTAAAGAAAAAAGAATGAAAAAAGCTTTGTAGTTAAGAAATTTTACAATCCCAAAGCAGAAAGAAAATCCCTTTAGCAAAAAAGCGAAAATGGAGGGGAAAAAAAAACTTAATAAAATGCAGCAATTTATTTCTAATAATAAGTGCATTTATTAGCAACTTCAAATTATTATTATTATTCAAAATACTTTTGTTTAAAAATTAGAATTTGTTAAAAACTGGCTTACATCTTAAACGCTTTGCCAAAATTATTATTTTTCTCTTTCTGCTCCTATATTTTTTTATAATGTGGAAATTATTAGCATGAAAAAACTTAATTCTACTTGGGATGTCAGTTTTAATGAAATGGAAATACTGAACATTCTGCGCATTCTAGCGAAAGTGGATTCTATTGTTTATTTATTTATTTCCAGCATCTTAAGTTTTTGTTTCACATGTCATAAGATTTTTTCCGCAAAAAATGCGATCGCAGCTTGAACATTACTCCCAAAGCAGTGGCGTAGCCAAGGGAGAGATAGGGGGGACCACCCCCCCCCCCATGAGAAATTTTTTGCCATACAAAATGTATAGTCTTCAATACCTTATTATACACACGTATGCATTTACGTAAGTTGCAATAGTCGTAACCCCACCCCCCACCCCCATGAAAAATTTCTGGCTACGCCACTGCCCGAAAGGGCCAAGGGCGGCCCCAAACTGAATTCTTTGAGGGGGCCATTGAACTTTTTACTTAGGTCTATAAATTGCTCAAAATGCAAATTGAATGTGTGAAATCGTGAAGTATGCGAATCTCAAGTTCTAAAACAAAATTTCGTTGGGGGCCATGTCCCCCATAGCCACCTCACACGAGTCGCTGATTCCTGTCGTCAAAGGACAGGAATTAGCACAAGGCTTAAAATCCTATTAATTATGCTATTAATCTAAAATATCCTTATTTTTGTGTTTCTTTGGTAATAATTGCGCAGCAGTTTTTTTTGTAATAATTACAACCCTCATCTTTTTTGCCCCTTTTCAAAAATTTTTGTTCGGCAGTGTCAAACAAACTCACAGATAGGGTTGCCAGGTCGCCAAACCAAATAGTCGGACAGACTAAGCAGTTTGGCCGGACATTTGGGTAAAAAGGTCGGACAGCCTACAATACTGAGGATTTTGTCTCAGTATTAATAGGTACGACAAAAAAATTGTATGAAAAATCAAGCTTTTTTTTATCATTACTATGAATCTTGTTAAATGCTAATGAAATATAAATAACATTGAATGGCAAATCAGTTCAAGTACTTTATTACTAATCAGCCAAAGTCACCAGCAAAAAGTCTAACAAAAGCCGGACACCATTAAGTTTGGCCGGACAAGCAATCAAAAAGCCTATATCCAGCTTTATCCGGACGCCTGGCAACGCTACCCACTGACAATTTTGAAAAGATATGACTTTCGGTCCGTGATCTATCCATTCGTCTGTGTGTGTGTATGTGTGTGTGTATTGACTTGAATTTTTACAAATTTGAAACATGCTGTTCTCATTTGCCACATTTGCAGTGTAAATCAACTGCTGATTGCGAGTTGTGAAAGGGTTTTTGTAAACCGAGCAAAAAGTAACTTTTTTTTTTCATTTTTTTTTCAATAAACGAGATGGCCTTTTTTGTAACATCATTGCTTTCCTGCGTTTATGTGGATAGCCTTGCGCAACTCACGATTGCCAGGCTGGGGGGCATTGACAGACCCATGCCGGGAGCATCAAGGACAGGGAATCACGTGGCTATGGTGCCAAATTATTGATATTCGATGCGTTTTTACTTTTTTCGACTTCGTTTTATCTTCCTTCGACATCTTGTCTTCAAGAAACTGGCATATCTTTTGTTCTTTCGGTAGCTGCAAAAACCAAAATTATGTGAAAAAATTATTAAGCATTTGATATGTACACGTAACGTGAATAGACCTGCACATTTGGTGAAGCTCTATACGTAGATCCTAGCGCCCCCCCCCCCCATACCCTTCAGGAGAATATTTTTTAGAATGTTAATTTAAATTTGAACTAAATAAGTAGAGCCCGAATAAACGAAAATGAGGCCCCAGCCCCTTTCATACTGATATAAGCACATGCATTCACATATACGTGAAAAATATTGGTACATATTGATCAGGGATGCACAACCTAGAGTCAGTGGCCCAAACTGGTCCGTGACGACTGATTCGTTGGCCCGCGAATCGCATAAAAATTAATTTGCAGGGAATGCGTTTGCTCATTTTTTGCGAGGACATTTTTATTTCACGATTCGACGTTTTTTGTTAAACTTTCTGAAAAAATGAAGAAAAATTTGGATGCTTCTTTTAATACAACAAAAGTACTGTCAACAAGTTAACAAAATTGTGGAAATACTAAACTTTTTTTTTATCATAGCGTTTTCAATTCATAAAAAAAATTCTAATTATGTTTTGCATCAAATAGTGTAGTATTTAATAATAAGAATATTATATTTACAAATCCTGTTCAGCTTTAAGATATGAAACACCTTCAATGATAGCTTTTTAATTCAGAAAATCATCATTGGTATCAACCATTGGCTGAAATATTGGGTTAATATTTTCATAGGTATTTATTATTTCTGTTTTCTTTTCAAATAAGCCATATGTGTCTACATCATAAAATTCATGTAAAATCCCCTTTACGTTGTACGGTTCAAAGATGAAAAATAACGTTCTCATCTCATGTCACATGGCGAAAAGTACGAAAAATGATGCTCCAGCGCTGTTTAACACAATTAGAATTTCCCATATTGCCAATTCTGTACTCTCAGAATTGTGCATGTTTTCATCAGAGTGGGACTATTACCTTTTCCTATAGATTGCACAGCCTCCCCCCCCCCACGCCCCCCAAAAAAGAAATCATGTTTTTATGATTGAAGGGGGGCGGGCAAAATTTCAATTTTTGTCATCAAAATGCTGCTGCTGATGAAATTGAAAAAATCTACCTTTTCTAAAGTTTGCCCCCTTCCCCTTGCATGCGTTCTTGATCATGCGCGCAGTTACGCGTTTCTTACTACAGGCAGCAATGTTGTTTATTAATTTTGGAATCTCCATTCGTTGAGGGATCAGAGCATCTGCCTGCCACGTTTGTCCTTACCTTAGGATTCGTAAACAACGTATCTAAAATACTCCTTTAGGTAAACATTTATTGAATAGTAAAGTCTATCTTCAACTTAATACCTAAGATGACGAATAATCTTTTTCTGCTTGTCATGGGAAAGAAGTATCAGCTGAAAAAAAGGCTATAAGCAGGTATGAAATTTTTTAGTCTTACTAAGTTTTTAATGCTAGTCTGATCTTAAGCGGTCGAAAACCCACCAAAAGTATTTAGGATTACGAACATAAAAGATGAGATTTTTTGGTCAGGTTTAATCCATAGGAATTCGGTTTACATGGCCTGGCCTCGTGCTGTAAGGCATGAAATGGTAACAAAAATGTTTGCACAGGAGTTTAATGTAAGCAGATATTTGAATTTGAGAAAAGCATTGGTCAAAATAGGATACTTCGTAACTCTTCATTGCTTTGTCTAATAAGAGTTGCAGCCACCTCGTACGACTATACAAGCATTCCATCGAGCTCTCACACTGTTAATGAGGCTATGAATCAACGATTGTGGCAGCCATTCCCATTCTTCCAAAGGCATCGATTTTAAGGCCTGAACGGTCCTTGGACAGGGGTTGTAGACATGCAATAGCTCTTCCAAGAGCAATCCACAAGTGGTCAATGGGATTTATGGGATCCCATATGATTGTTTCTATAGGGATGGGGCAAGTCAAGAGCACTGCCTAGAAAAATGGTAAACTTTAGTGTGGAACCACTTCTACATTGTACCAGAGTGCAAATCATAATGGTAATGTGGGAGCTAGACTCTTTTGTTATAAATTAAGTCATGCTGTAAACAGATTGCGATTTTGCTTATTACATGAGCGTTGAAATTTCTTGGTGATTAAAATATACTCAATCTGCTCAGTTCCACTTCATTTTGTCAGTGGCCATGTCTTGTATCTTGTACACTGATTTTGAAGAACTGATAATTTTGATGATGAATTTAACCCAAGATTCAAACGAAACAGAATTCGAACGTTTTCCGCCACGAGTGGTGAAAAATTTACTTCGAATGTAAGCGAAGTTTCTTATTCAAACGAAACCAATCAAACGCTTTGGATCACGTGACATCGCGAACACTCGTGTGCGATCGTTTTGTCTAATTCGAACATTTTCTCGCCTCATCTTTAGGCCGTAAATCGAGAAAGGCTTAGCAGTTGGATTCCTCGTTAACTTAAATTACAAAAAAAAAAAAAACAATGAAATTGCAGTAATCTATATATTATTTTGAAACATGTTTATCTTTCGACAACCAAATTTTGAGAACGGCTGGGTGTAAAAACTCGGTTGAGGTGTCTGAAGAAAGGTCTCGGCCCGTAGATGTGCCATCAGTCGAACGGTTTAGGCGTAGCGGAACGACAAAGGTGCAAATTTTCGCTACAGAAATAACATCGTGGTTTATTAACGCAGACGATTGATGACGCAGACGAGTGCCTTAGCTCCGCAAGGTTTGATTTATTTGGAAAAATATTTGTTAGAAATTGCATCCGTTTGTAAATGTTGTGTTGCAAATGTGGCAACAGTGTGTAGTGATAATAAATGTGTTGTTCTAAATTCTGATTAGAATAAGAGCGATTAAAAAAATAAATGAAAACCGACTTCGAATTAGCTTTCTTTATTTTGGCGCTTTATTGCTTATTTCCTTAATTTTTTTCTATATATTAATTTGAAACATGTTTTTCCGGTATCCACTAAATTGAAAGAACAGCTATGTGTAAAAATTTGGTTGAGAGGTCTAAAGAAAAAGGTCTTGGTCCGTAGATGTGTCATCTAAAGAGAAAAATTTTTAAAGTCGGAGGGATCAGGCGTAGCGGAACTTCAAATGTGCAATTTTTCGCCTTAAAAATAGCATTGTGGTTTATTAAATGCATTTTGCTGTCATAAAAAGCCTTTATTTTAGCGCTTTATCGCTTATTAGCACTAGGACTCGCCTATCGCTTATTAATACTCGACTCTGTCGACATGATTTGTGGACAGGTTTTGTAGCCATGATTTGTAGACAGGTTTTGTAGAGATGAACTGCCATGGTGAAAATCTTTTTAAACGTGTTTGCCACACGCGGGGACGGAGGGGGGGGGAGAATAAGTCTGACAAGGTTTGCGATTTTTGACAATTGATCGCCAAGTTTGCTGAAAACAAACAAACAACAACAAAAAAAAAAAAAAAAAAACTTAAAAACCGAACCATGCCTGGTGATGGTTGTGAAATAGTTTTAGTAGGCAATTTTATTATAGATTTTAATTCCAAAGATGTGTTTTATGCAACGAGAAAGACAATACGGCACACTCATGGATTAAGATGCCCATTCCGAACAGTATTTAAAATGGTGAAGTATAGTTGGAATATGCTCGGCAATGATTGTAAAACAGCTTTAATAGGCGATTTTAAGTTACATTTCGATTACAAAGATGTGTTTTATGGAACAAGAAATATTTGATTCCTATTTTATCGCCCCACTCTGTCCAACCTAAATAGCCGCCACTCAATTGGCGTACTTTACAGTCATCTGTCTCGGGAATTATGCGCAAGTTTCAACGCTCCCAAAAGAACTTAAAGAAAATTAAATTGAACAAATTAGCGATAAACGCACCAGTTAAGGAATTTAAAGACACTTAATTATTAAAACTACTTTAATTGGCAACCCAAAATAAATAAATATGTAATGGAATGCTGTACTTACAGTTGTTTCAAATCACTATGTTAATACTAAATTACGGTTGCCACGTACAAAAAATCGTTGTGGTAACTGCATAATATTTCATTATCGCCATTTTGGTGAGAGTCGGAGCGTTAAAGTAAAAATGAACCCAAGAAAAACGAACAAGGCATACTCATAGATTATGATGCACATTCCAATAAGTATTTAAAGGGCAAAGTTGGAAGGTGCTGGGCGAAAATTGTAAAACAGTCTTAGTAGGGGATTTCGAATGCAAAGATGTGTTTTATGGAACAAGGGAGAAAAATACGGCACACTCATGAATAAGGATACACTTTCCAACTTACAGGAATAAGCAAAGAAAATATGGAGGATGCATGGATTATGATACGCTTTTAATATGTTGTACTTTAGTGCGTAGTTAAAATCTGAAAGTGTTTCAGATTTTTTTTACTCTTTTCTTTAATTTTTTCTATTTATTCTTTAATTTTTCTATATAATTTTTCTCTATATATAATAAAGTGTCCTTCGAATTCGACGGGTTTCAGCTAGTCTATACATTATTTTGAAACATGTTTTTCTTTCGACAACCGAATTGAGAGAACGGCTGGGTGTAAAAACTCGGTTGAGGTGTCTGAAGAAAGGTCTCGCCCCGTAGATGTGCCATCAAAAGAGAAAATCAGAAAAAGTCGAACGGTTTAAGGCGTGGCGGAACGGCAAAGGTGCACATTTTCGCCATAGAAATAACATTGTGGTTTATTAACGCAGACGATTGCCTTAGCTCCGTAAGGTTTGATTTATTTGTAAAATATTTGTTAGAAATTGCATCCGTTTGTAAATGTTGTGTGGCAAATGTGGCAACAGTGTGTAGTGATAATAAACGTGTTGTTCTAAATTCTGATTAGAGTAAGAGCGATTTAAAAAAAATAAATGAAAACCGACTTCGAATTACTTCACCATAAATAAAAATTAATCGCATTCTAAATTAAAAGGCTTTGGCCAAATTTTCACGAAGTATAGCAGATATTGCCAAATTGAGTTTAGTCTTGGAGACTTATTTTTTGACGACAAAGTTGGCGATAACTCGCCAAAACTGGTAATATTTCGCCATAGAAATAACATTGTGGTTTATTAAAACTCATTGTTGGCAGATAAAAACGCCTTCTTTATTTTGACGCTTTATGGCTTATCTTTTATTCTGAAACGTGTTTTTACTGTATCCACTAATTTTGAGAACGGCTAGGTGTAAGAGAATTTTTAAAGTGCCTAAAAAAGGCCTTAGCCTGTAGATGTGTGATAAAAGAGAAAAAGTCGAACAGATCAAACATGGCGGAAAGGCAAATGTGCAATTTTTCGCCATAGAAATAACATTGTGGTTTATTAAATACATTTTGCTATATAAAAAGCCTTCTTTATTTTAGCGCTTTATCGCTTATTAGCACTAGGGTGCTATTTCGTTCACGGCCATACTTTGTCTACTCGATTCTGTCGATAAGATTTGTAGACAGGTTTTGTAGAGATGAACTGTCACGGTATAAATCTTTTTAAATGTGTTTGCCACATAACGCGGAAGGGGGGGGGGGAGAATAAGTCTGACAAGGTTTGCGGTTTTTGATAATTGATCGCCAAGTTTGCGGGGGGAAAAAAAACTTACAACCATCGCCAGGCATGGTTCGGTTTTTAAAATAGCTTTAGTAGGCAAATTTAATATAGATATTAATTCCAAAGATGTGTTTTATGCAACGAGAAAGACAAATATAGCACACTCATGGATTATGATGCTCATTCCGAACAGTATTTAAAATGGTGAAGTATAGTTGGAGTATGCTTGGCGAAGATTGTAAAACAGTTTTAGCAGCTATAGATTTCGATTCCAAAGAAGTGTTTTGTGGAACAAGGAAGAAAAATACGGCACGGCCATGAATAATGATACACTTTTCAATTTAATGAAACAAGGAAGAAAAATAGGGACGGCGCATGGATTATGATACGCTTTTAATATACAGCACTTTAGTGAGTATTTAAAATATGAAAGTGTTTCACATTCTTTTCAAACTTTTCTCCATACAAATACATTGTGGTTTGTTAACGACATTGACGGCAGTTATAAATTCCTTCTTTAGTTAGCGATTTATCTTTTATTTCTTTAATTTTTCAGTTTTCTGTCTGATACTGGATCTTTACCATCGAGGGTAGCTTTAGGAAATTCAAATAAAGCAAGGAGCGCGATCGCCATTTGGCGGATTAGATTTTTTTGTCTCTTGCAGAATTCCAAAATTTTTCACTATTTTCGCCTTATACTTGTAGCGAATGTTGTATGTCACTCTTTCAATGGTTAGATCAAAGAATGCTGTGGCAGTCAAGATCATTTAAGAGAATTCACCTGGACGTTTCGTGGTCGATGACTTTACCAAAATATCGTCTTCAATGAACTGCTCAGTTAGAATTTATAACTGTATTTGCTCATTCGTCATTTAATATCTACTCTTCTTTTTTTTTACTTAATAAAGATAGTTAAAAACAATTTTTAAAGATTTCAATCATTTCATCGTCATTGTACAGTTGCTAAGAACTGGCGTGAAACCTTTTGTTTACTTTCTGTCACAAGTCATGTTCCGTCCGCGTCGCTCTTTGATTTTTCCTGTTAGATTTGTTCAAGACCTTGGTGACATTCTTTATCGTTCCCATTTATTTTTGAATATTACAGTCAATAAAGTGACCGTCGAATTCGACGGGTTCCAGCTAGTAAGCAGTTTTATTAGATTCTAAGTAGTTCGCGAAGCGTTTTATTATTTTACATTGTTTCACCAGGAAATATTAAACTGAAACGAATTCGGGCTAGCCTACGCAAAAACGAGGATTTATAAGCTAGTTCAGGTGGCCTAGTTCAAACCTGATATGCTGAAATTTTTTATGTATTGTTTTTAATTCATATTTTACTTTTTCCTAACATCCTTTTTTTACTATATTCTGCCCTTCTGTGAAGGCCGCGGGTTCGGATCCCATCGCGCGTCCGTTGACCTAACCGCTCGGAGTTTTCCGTAGTTTTTCCGAAACTTAGAGAAAATACAGGTTAGGACCCCTTAAAAAAGACTCTCACGGAGGGTCCCCCCCCTTGTGTTGTCCTTCTGACGAAGATTTATAAGCGGACTTTGAGCCAAGCACACAAATCCGATATACAGGTTAACAACAACAACAAATAGGTATATATTGTCTTTGCGAAATTAAATTTTATAGAAAATGTAATTATTAGTTAGTGCGACGCTTCCTGCTGCTTATTTTTTAATAAATTTGATATACGTGAACCAACAGTAAAGTCTTGCGGACAGGTGTCGGTCCGCAGACCCGTGTTTGGGAAACATGCTTTATAGAGCTATAGAACTATTTCTAATACGTCATTATCACTACGTCACACCTTAGCAACCAACTTTTTTTTTGGTCAAGCATCCGTTCATTTGAGAATGGTCATTGGCGGAAAAGTGGCTTTGTATCCCTAAATATCCGAGTTGACCTAAAAAAAAATTTCAGTGACGTCACGTGAAAATACTCTATTCGACCTACGTCATTGTACTACGTCACATCATAGTAACCAGACTGGCAGTATTTTTTACCGTGACACACTAACGTTCATTTGAGGACTGTGATTGGCGGAATAAGTGGCTTTGTACCTCTAATTATCCGAGTTGTCCTGCAAAAAATTGCCGTGACGTCACGTCGAAATACTGTATAGTATCCTTTATGGGAAAAAAAATAATAGATATTTTAATAATAGCCTGGAGAGTTTTGGCGAACCCCAAATCATCCCTATTTATAAATTACTTGCTTATTTTCAAATATTTTAAGTAAACATTTTAAATGCCTCCTGCATACGCCATTGACATTTAAAGTGGAAAATTAGATTTAGAATGTTGTGTATCACTTCGTTCCTATTTATTCTTCAAGTTCATTTACGTAGACACACAAAAGATTTGAATTATGGTGAATAAAATAAATCAAATGAAATGTTTCAAAACTCTATTTCCTTTACTCCTATTCCCTGTGCACTTAATATACGTGGGGGGAGGGAAAAACGCTGGGGAAACTACAGTGAACCCAGGGTAGGGTCTAGCAGGCTTTAACCCTTCCCCAAAAGACATTTCTTAAGTATAAAGCTGGATTCATACTGGCCGTTCCGTGTCACTTAGCCTCCTCTCTGCCCCACCGCTCTTTTCCATTTCGAAACTTTGATTGTCCGCGGACAAGCTAGCGGAGCCGCAATAAATGCACCAATGAAATCACGCCGTATGCCAGTAAACTGTGACGTCAAATCAATGCTTTTTAAATGCTGTTCTCTAATTGGCTGTAGTTTTTGCGGCCGCTGCCGAATATCTGTTCTTGCCAGATATTCTGCAAACCCTCCGCGGCCTCCTCTCAGAGTCCACTTTGCTTCGCTGAATGACGTCATCGCAGCGTGAAGCGACACAGAACGCCCACTAAAGGCTTAACATGTTGCTTCATTCGGGGCCGCAAATAGAGGGGCCTTGTTGTTCAAACGGGACATGTTTCCCTGGCGCCATGCTGAAGGGAGTGCCAAAATTAGTTACATTTCCAAAGAGGAAACAAAATTAAGGTTTGTCCAGGACGCCTTGCTGAAGGGGGCGCAAAAGTTAATGTTTGCCCCAGGTGACGTGAACTCAATGCTGTAAATAGGACGATGCCATCGATGCCCCGCCGAGTGTGCGAAATAGCTAAACGGATGCAAAAGCCACACGGCAAAGTTTAAGGGAAAAAAAAATCAAAACAAATAACTTGCAGATTAGCGAAGCTTAAGTATAATATTGTATTTAACATTAAATACAATAAGCATTAAAACATTTGTTAACTTTTTCAGTTCGTGTGTGTGTGTGGGAGTTAAATTCCCACCAAGTGCAACATGGGCTGGTTTACGCTCTGCGTAAACAGTAGTTGCGGCACTGCCTTCATGTACAATTTGTTCAGGCCAAATGATTTTTTTTAACGTACTAGGGGCCAAGGCCCCCAGACTCGCTACGCTCGCTTTTCGTATGAGGCATTCGGCTCCTAATAAGGCTTATTCGTAAAAATGACAAAACCCGAAGATTGTATCAGATAGAATGTTACTGAGCTACACATTGCTTGGTTCTTGCAGGTTCATTGGTACATAAAAATTTAAACTTCACACTGCAGTTGATCCCCTCCCCCTCATAACACGGAAGATATTTTGTTATGGGAATCCGTGTTGTACGGGTCCTGAGCTATACTACACCTGGAGTGCGGACTCCGCTTATAATCGCTGGAAAAATTATTTGCACTCCTCAAAAACGCAATGATATTTAATGTTGCCATTCAAAAGTTATATTAATTAGGAGCTAAAGCATAATAAAATCAGAACATCTGTTTCAGCTGTATTTTTAATAATGTAAAACCTATTGGACACCTTGCGAATTTGCCACCCATGACGATTTTTCATTATTTGGCGACTTGCGTACATATAAAGTTAATAAAAGCTACGGAACAGATAGGATAGCTTGCCACCAATGGCGACTTTTCATTATTTGGCGATTTACACATACTCACAACCTATAATTACTGTTCATTTAAGGTTACCGGAAAACCGCTATCCATATTTTCATTTACATAATCGTTTGCAGATTGGCGTACTTAGCACCATGAATTATACCATCTCGTCGCGCTAGCAAATATCCAAAGTGTACTGTAACTGCTATAATGGCATAGTTAACGCCGCCAAATATTTCTACTGGTAGCAAATAATCCAGCTGGACCGAACCGGCTTTAAAATAATCTGCATTTTAATTATTTTCCATTTTCAAGATATTAGTTATTCTGGTATGGAAAAACGGATAATCGCTAAATCTAAACTCCTGATGTCTAAGCGAACTTACTATTTGAAAATTGTCAACTTTGTGTAACACATTTTGAGTTACTTATTTCATGTAGTTTTTATTTTGGCGTAAAATGGGTGTATTTCTACTTCATGTTTGACAATTTCACGTGATACTACATACTTGGAAACGCTTTGTGGCAAAGGAATGAATGATTTTATGCCAAATCTGGCAACCATTCTGTTTATTTTTTCAGTTTTTTATTAATATCTTCTAAAATAATTCGATTTTCGAAATTTAAGTCAGCTTATCAGGTTCCTCGGAATTTTTCGAATCTGTGGGCACCTTAGTCGAAACTTAAATCCCCACGGTTCAGGAGGAGATAGGCCAACAATCTTTGACAGCGCCAGTGGCCTTTACTTTTTTTTAGAATAGAGAGATACCCAAATTAAATTTCATCTGTTCTGGAAACTCGCGGAATCTTTTCGCAATCGAAAGATTTCGTTTTGTGTACACAGCTATTCTCATGTCCATGCAAACGATTTATATGTGAAAAAAAAAGAATTGATAATAAACTGTGTAATCTGGAAAAGCTTTTTTAAACGAATTTGAATCCCAATTGCATGACGTCATATTCACTTGGAAAGGGTAATTTTGTCACTCAAATGATTTATTTTTTTGACTCTCGGAAATAAAATGGTGCTAAAGCGAAAAATCGCCTAAAAAGGAGGGAACGGGTGGATTTTCAGATTTTTAAAGAAGCGCAGATTGTTTTCTATATTTTTATACATGACCATGAAAATTTTCAAGCGGATCGAGCAAACGGTGAAGAAGTTATTAGGCTTTTTGTGTTAACTTTGTAGATTTCACGCGATTCTAGATACTCGGAAACGCTTTCTTGCAAAGGAATGAATGATTTTATGCCAAATCTGGCAACCATTCTGTTTTTTTTTTTCAGTTTTTTATTAATATCTTCTAAAAGAATTCGATTTTCGAAATTTAAGTCAGCTTAGCAGGTTCCTCGGAATTTTTCGAATCTGTGGGCACCTTAGTCGAAACTCAAATTCCCCACGGTTTAGGAGGAGTTAGGTCAACAAGCTATTGACAGCGCCAGCGGCCTTTACTTTTTTTTAGAATAGAGAAAAACCCGTCCGAAAAAAGTTTTCTTTGTTTTATTGTATATTTTGTTCACGACAAACAAACTTTTCTTAAAAATTACTTCCCCTACAAAAAGGAAAGAAAAAAACTGTATTCGCCACTGCTAGAAAAAAATTCATAACCTAAACGTTTGGCATAACTGTTTTACCTCACATAACCTTGTCCTTACGGATACGACTGGTAAATTTCAGTAAACACTATTAGTTTATTACAACACAGCAGGCAGTGTCATCCCATGCCATAAGCAACCCAAAAGAAACTAAGATGCAAGAATGCCACCAATTAACAAACATCGTTTCACGTAAACAAACAAGCAGATAAAAACGAGAAGTTTGTTGCACACGGCGAATTTTTGAAGGACTCGTCATCGGAGTCCTTGAGTGTTACGATCAGGTTTTAACGAGATCTTTCTCGTGAGAGGAAATTCCCCCCCCCCCCCCCCCACCTCCAATCTCAAGATTTGCTCAGAAAAGTCAATGTTGCATCAGTGATGAAAGACGAGCAAACCTAACAAATGGGTCTCCCCAGGTACCTCTTAAAAAAATTCTGTCACTTTTTTTTTCTTTCTTTCTTTTTTTTTAGATAGTCAAACTGAAATAAAACTTAAAAGAAGAGAAAAAAACAATGCTAAGCACATCGATTATCAAACACGTTCCAACTCATGCAGTATTTGCACTTATTGACCGATGGCCACTCACTATTGATTGGCAGTTTGAATAGTGGGGTTAAAGGTGAGATTTTTATAACCAGGGACGGTGACTTTTTTGTCGAATAAACTGAAAATCTTTTTTCCCCCTTAATTTTTAACATAAAGATTACGTCTATAATCCTCCCACCTCTCTATACCCCATAAAAGTTTCTATATCACGTAAAAGATGCGAATTTTGTTCAGAGGAGAATAATAAGGAGATTCGAACTGATTGGTCAGCACTATTAAAAACACAGAACATTTCCATGCTTGAAAATTAGCGTGACCAAGTCAGAGCTCGTCTGATCTCGAAAGCCATTTCCTCGCCGCAATATATCTCTGCAGGAAGGAAAATGACCCCATTCGTAAAGTTCAATAAAACTCCTCTTTTTCGTTGTAGTTGTGTCCGAGGGACGAAAAAACATCGAGAGGCTAGTAGTACAGCTCTGATTTTTGGAGAAGAGAATGGGATTTAGCCTTCAGACATCTTTTCTTTCAGTAACCCAAAGAAGTGGAGACGTAAGCTCCTCCGTTTCTTCTCTCAGACAGAGAAGTACGGCCACTGTTCATGTTTAGCCTTTTTGAAACTGCGCTAGGACCTGTCCGCATTGTTTTAATGACAATATGCCTTGCCCTTAATCGACAATAAATAAAAAAGTAAATAAAATAAAATAAATGAATAAATAAATGCGCAAAAAAAATGCCCTGCTTCTTTTCCAAGCAATTAATTATCAAATTGTATCGTTTAAAAAAAATGTAAAAATCGTTTGTTGGGGAAAAAAACGTAGTTCTGTTACAGTTTTTTGACGTGGATCTCCGTTTGATTTGTTATATTTTGTACTAAATTGCTAACTTTAAATTCTATGAATAGTATACAATGCAGATAGTAAAAAATTTATAAATTTAATAATATGATAATGATAGCTAGTACTTTTCCTGTAAATTTTCAAGCAATACTCTTGTCGATTTTCCCTTTCTGAAATCGTTCTAGAGATTTAGAAAGTGGAAAATGAGAAAGATTTACGGCAACTCATTAAGATTTTCGCCTGAAGTAGATCTCGCTGTAACCGCATTTTTTTTTTTTTTCCCTGGAGTATTAGTAAAACTGAAAAGACTCTTTAATAACATTTTACATTTCGCGGTCATTTACCATCAAACTGCTTATATTTATAATGTTTTAGTATGTCCAAGCCTATTAGGGTATTTCAAAAGAGGTCGGACTGATCATTAGTAGGTTCTATTTGACGAGTAAAATATCGGCAAATTTGTCTTAGTGCATTCGAATACGTTACAAGATGTAGAAAATTATAAGATATAGAGTACTATTTTGCTTTTGTTTGCAATTACACGATTATGCGCGCATGCAGGGCCCGATTTAGAAAATTCTTGACTATAGGCACAACTCGAGAGGGAGCCCCCCTAACACTGATGTAGGTAGGGTGAAATTTTCAAAGGTAAATTATTTTCTGGCTGTGCCCTGCTGTCGACTGTGGCTTTTTTCCCCCCCAAAATGGCAGTCGTCAATTATCTTTCATGATGAATTTAACAAAGAAATTCGAACTGTACATAAAATACCCAAGAATTTACAACTTTTTTCAACCCCTGGTTATAAATGCCATCCAGTCATCGAGCAGATTGGTAATTTGTTTAAAATATTGTTTGAAAAAAAAATGAAAGGATATATAAAAATCTGCTCTTAAAAATTAAATTAAGAAAAATTTAATTAGGATTTTGTTTTGGGGACCCCCCAACATTCGGGGGGGGGGGGTAGGCCGGGACCTAATGGGAAATCAGGGCCTGAGCGCACGTGATCGGTTTTAAAACATTATCATATTGTTATATTGTTTTCCATAAAATGTTTCACTTCAATTGAAGTAAACCTAAATTTATTTGTATTTAAAAAGAAAGAACGAAATATGAAAAATGGTCATAATCAGTTTAAAAGAACTTTTATCATATATTGAGATTTTTTCAATATTGTTTAAGATCGAGCTTCTTCTTTTACCTATCATGACTAACAACAGTATACAGGGCCTGCTTTTGCTACCATCCTTAGCTGTTTTATTCTCTTGAGCGAGCGCCACACCACGATTCGTCAGCATGGGCGCCGGCAAAATATTTCCCGGGGGGGGGGGCAAAGACTACTTTAACGTATGGTTACCATGTTGAAAAGAGCAAAAAAGCAAGGGAAAATACTGCATACAAAAATCCAGGGGGGGGCATTGCCCCCCTTGCCCTATGCTGCCGGCGCCCATGTTCGTCAGTATCATTAATTATGTGCAGGTTTTTAGATAAGATCAGTTCTCTCAACCAGGAACAAAATCAATGGGACATCGAGAACTCTAATAAAATACAAGGTACTTTCCTAAACAGAGCCATTCAAAGACGACAGCATTTTTTCCAATTTTTTGACTTGGGAACCGTAGAGAAAGCGCATCACCTCTTTTCCGATGCACTAAAAACTTCCTCTGATATTGATATCTTTCCTGAAGAGTTTTTTAGAAATAAAGATTTTTTTAATGCCAGCCTGTCTTAAATTTCTCAATACAAAAAAAAAAAAAAAAAGTCGTACAAGGCGCTCTCCTGAATACTGCAAGTGTCGACTTAGTCTGTCAAGTGCATCTAGTCTGATTTTGGTGTCTAAAGAACAATGAACAAGAAAAGCAAATCGTGCAGGAGCATAAGATCTCCGTTTGTTGCACTGATGGCAAGAGCACTGAACCAAGATTTCAAGTAAAGATTCACAACGAAAATTTAAATTCTTCGAATGCCTGCACTCAGAGTGAGATCAAGCTTCATCTGGAAACATGAATATGAAGAATACAAGTTTTAACATTTAAAAATTGTATTCTTCAAAGGGTACGTATCAAAATACTGTTTTAAAGCTGTTCTTTCGGACACATATGCTGAGTTGAACAAACACAACAAAAACAAACAAACATTCAAATGAAAACGCCATAAAATCATATTTCTTGAAACTTTACTGTAAAATCATATTGTTTAAAACTTTGACGAAAATGAGCGTCCCCTAAATATTATTTGATTGTGAAAAAACGATTCTTCTTTTTTTTATTTTTTTTCTCATCAAACCACCCGCCAGCATTAAATATCACAAATTTTTGTTTTTAAAAAACTCTGAATTCCAAGCTATTAATACTCACTAATTTCAAAATAAGATTAATGATACACTATTACAATAAAAATGAAAATGTAAGAAAATCTTCAACTGCAAATTAATTCTACTTGCACATGGTGGCAAGAGAGACAGGTAAACCCTTTAAAACGTTTTTTTTTTTTTTTCTTTCTTTCCTTTCTTTTTTTCAAAAGTTGAACATTCAAAAGTTAAACATTTATAGTTATATCATTTTTCATATTTCAATTTTTAATTTTTTTTAAACTTTTTGTTTTACTCTTTCTTTCTTTTTCTTTTCCTTTTTTTTTAGATTTTTGAATAAAAAGCCTTTGTGTACCAAAAACTTTATAAAACAAAAAAATATACTGATAGAATTTTCTTTTTTCGCGTGAGAGACAGGAATTCCGATCGAGATATTGACATAAAGTGAATGTTTATGTATAGGTGATATGAAAATTAATTTTAATTTAAATAATATTTTACAGTAAATTTTAGTGCAGGGAACCTCCTGTTATTATCTGTGCCCAACTGCATAAATCGGTCCCTGGGCTTGGGTCGTTGAATGCCTTGATGTGCCCGGCGTATGCGTTCTTGCGCAAAACGTTAAGCCAAGGTGGAGCACTCAAAAACTCATGTCGAAAAACAAATATGGGTTCAGAAAAAGAATTTCTGCCGCAACATTTTTGCGACATAGAGTAGATGAACAGGTTTACTACTGGCTGCACAGTACTCTCTAAAAAGGAACCGTAATTTACTGGCAATTCTCCGTTAATTTTTGGGAAATTCTCTACGGAATTTTTTCTACAATTCACATAAATAAAGTTCCATAAATATTCGGTAATTATGTTGGCGTTCCATTTGTGTGTACCCTTTTTTTTTGTATTTTCATGCATTTTTTTTTTCTTCTTGCGAAGAGTACATACTTAAATGAGAATTTGTCGGAAAGTGCTTTATAGATAATGGATTTGTTTGGTGATGATCGTTTGCCTCTTTCGTTGCAGAGGCAGATAAATATCATCCTCTCGACGTCGATCGTGTCAGGAATAATGATTGGTTCATTGCCCGTTACATACTGCACCAGGAGAGGGACATCGATCAAGCTTTGAAGATGCTCAAAGAGTCCCTCAAGTCCAGAAAAGAATTCGACGTAAACAGTAAGTTTTGCTTCACTTTCTCTTTATCTCTCTCACGCGCGCGCTTTTTTGTACAGTGTACCGTACCAAATATTGTTTGTCATTTCAAATGCGCCCAGTTCGGTTGTAAAAGTCGATAAATTTCTTATTCAATCTTATTCCACTCATATCGACGTGGAAAGGAATACCTTGTCACCTACATTCATCCAGTTACTTAGATGTAAAGTCTCAAGAGTATTTGTCCCATGGATACAGGATCGTCTGAATCTGCACACCATGGCATTCAGCCAGATCCAGAATCTTGTCCAACTTCACTCTCACGGAAACAGTTCTTGCTGTGTATGCGATGCTAGCGACATGTTACAGCGTTGCAGAGATATGTTTAAGTTCTAATTTTCTTTCCATTGATATTCCCGACCATCACATTTTTGTGCCTAGATCTGTTTTCAAATTAGTGCCTAGCAGGTTCACCATGTTAACACAGATGTAATGGTCAAAACCTTTTTGCATGTAGAGTCCAGAGCACGGGCCCCTACTGCTCCTCCGACGGTCCTGTCTACAGACAAAGGTTTCATGAAATGACTTCAATGAAAAGTAAGTGAACATTTTGTTCACTTACTTTTCTTATTTAGATACCGCAAATACATCATGAAAGTATCTAACTCAAAGTGAAAAAAAATCACTGAAAATGTCTCTTAAATAGAAAAAAATATCCACATTTACAGTAAAAAGGCGATACATTTAGCAACAGATCTCCTAAATGAGCAAAGCATTGTTCTTTTCGCAGCGACAGGGAAATGCGTTTTCTTTTTTATGCTGGAATTCCCTTTAGGACCGAACTTCGACCTTAGACCCAACACACGATTTGACTTCTGCCCCCGCAAGGCGGGTTTTCTGTCTTTTTTAAATATGATAACCTATAAAAGATGTTATTGTTGCTGAAACTGCAGAGAACAAGCTGCAGAAAACAGATTTTCAATTAACAAAGGAAAAAAGAAATTAGCGAAAGAAAGAAAAAGGCACAAAATAGTAGCATTTATACGATGTATTAAAATGTTTTCGTAACCGTCAAGTGAGCAGTACGTTTAAGATTTATTTTAATAAATAGAATCATTATTGGAAACTCAGAATTAGAAAAACAGTATAAAACAAGTATGATTAAAAAATAAATAAAACATGGGCGCCGGGAGGGGGGTGCAAGGGGGTGCACTTGCACCCCCCTGGAGTTTGAAAAAGTATAATTAACCTTAAAATGTAAGCAATTTGTTTTACCCTTAGGACAGTTTAAAAAAAAAAAAAAAGAGTCTGAATGAAGATGTGATATTTTGTATTCTACGTGTAACTGTCACATTAAATTAGCTGTTTAGACCTGTGTTTATAGCTTAATATTTTCTACCATTGCACATAATTTTAAGCTTTTGAGAAGTCATCCACATTTTAATTTTGGTATAATGTTGGCGCACGCACATGAGCCCTCATAATGTACTGACCCACGCTTAGTAGTGTTGAATGCCTCACGGCATGTGCCCGCAGTTAGGAAAAAATATTTTAAAATACAGGGTGGCCATAATTAAACTGCAAGTGATCAAGGGGTGCTGGAGAGAAAACTAGCGAGAATATTCCAGTGAAATTTGGTATCTACACGTTTCAGAACATGCACAAGTCAAATATGCAAAAAATCGTCATTTTCACCCGATAGATGGCGCTGTACCGTATTTCAAAGCTCACCGGTGGCCTATACAACTACCAAAACCGATAGACAGAGCATAGTGACATTCTAAGAGGCATATAAACAATATAAAACATCATTTACAGTTTATCAAAATTCCAAACATTTCGCTTCAGTAATTAAATTTTTACAGTAACATGTAATCAAAAATTAACGTAAATTAAGATCTCAAATTAAACAATTCATAAAGACGCTTTGGAAAACAATTAAACCATTATTTATTCTCATGGACACTCATTGGACCTCTTCTTAATCATCTCATACGTCGGTATTCTTTCAGAGTAGCTGAATAATTGCTGCCATTCTGATAGAATATCTTCACTAACAATGCACGTTCCTTCTTATTCAGAGACATGATTGTCCATTACTCAATGTGATCTTGTTTTTACACTGTTCGATGGGCTTAAAATTTGCATATATGACGTCCATAAGCATTGAAACACGATATAGCGCCATCTATCGGGTGAAAATGGCGATTTTTTTCTTGCATATTTGACTTGCGCATGTTCTGAAACGTGTAGATACCAAGTTTCACTCGAATATTCCTGGTAATTTTCTCTCCAGCACCCCTTGAACACTTGCAGTTTAATTATGGTCGCCCTGTAGTCTCGAATATATTCGAGGTAGAAGGGACCGGGTTTGTATCGAACTATCGAAATCATTAAATTAATAAACAGATAAATGGAAATAAAGCAATTTTTGTGATTTAAGTGCATATTTAAATGAAAAATTTAGTTACATATTATCACATTACTGATTAGAACAGGTTAATAATTTCGGAAAATATAGTCAATTGTTTTGTATTGACACGTTGACTCGTATCCGTATAGCAGTATCGCGCCATTGCCAAAGCAGCACCAATGTCAACACTGCACAGAAATGTCTATGAGGACATCTACAGAAAAAATACACCCACTTTCTTTGGGAGAGGGATTTCTGATAGGGCTTCCGGGTGCACCAAGTATTTGAATTTTTGTCCTGCTATAAAAATAATCGCCTGTTTTATATGTGTTGGTTATTATTTGGGAGCTAAACTGATTTTTTCACTAACTGAGTTGTACGGAAAACTAGAACAATCGAGACTCGAACTATCGAGACTCTACTGTGAATATGATTAAATGCAGTTGTTTTAGGACTTAACGCTTAAAGTTTAACATTTCTTTTTAACATTATAGAGTTAATTTTTCAGAGATTTAAACTCAAAAACTATTAGATGAAAATTTGTATTTTGAGTATTTTGACATGGTGATTTTTCAAATATTAAATGAAGGCATCACTGCGTCACTTTCGGAACTTGGGCTCTGTTTCAATATGGGGATGTCCTTGCCAAGTGCACTTAAGGCAAACCTGCACATGGGGTATCTGTCATGGAAGGGGGGGTTACCTTGGACAGAAGACTTTTTAAGGGGCTCTAACGCGTATTCACGTAATATGTAAGTAGAGAAAACCGACCAAAACTCAAAACCGTTAGATTGACAGCCGCGCGGCAGGCCAGAGCTATTGACCTTGACATTTCAGCCATCTACCATTTTCAGTACTGGACATGATGGGGACCCCTAAGCCAGAAATTGCTTCATACATCAATGCTAGAGAAAATACATTTCGCTTCAGTTTTTCTGGGAGAATTCGTCCGTTTAAATGTAAAAAAATGTTATCGAAATTGCATATAATTTAAATAATTAATTATTAGTATACTTAAATTGAGGTATTATTAATTAGGCCAAATTAATAGTTTAAGATTTTGTACTTTTCAGCTGCGACAAAATAACCATGACGATGTTTATTTCACATATTGATGCTATATTTTCCAGTCAAGATTATTCTTCCTTCGAACGCCAAAGAGTCTAATTTTTTATATGTAAGTATACAGGGTGCAAGGTAGTTAAAATACATACAAAGAAGGATTTTTCTGCATTGCAACGTTCGGTCGGAAATGAAAAATGTAGATAGTTTCAGTACGATAGGAATCCAGACTATTTCGCAAACACTGTGCGTAATTACTCGATTTTCATCTTTGACCCCCGACCAATTGGACTAGTTGGACTAGTCGCTTGGCCAGCACGTTCATTAGATCAATCAAATATCGAATTTTGCATTGGGGGACACCCCAAGGCACTCGTTTACCAGACTCCAGTTGACACAGATGAGGGCCTCATTGCAAAACTTTAGTAACCGCTGTAACCATTCGTGGAACACCGGGCATCTTCGAAAGGGTGCGGGAATCACTTGCAAGACTCTATCAGCACATTTGAGCATTTACAGTTGAGCTTTTTCATTTCTTTTGCATTTGCTATATTTCCATCTACACTTTTTATTTCTAACCCCACACTGCTAATCTGCTATACGAAAAATACTTCTTTATATGTATTTTATTCTTAAAGTTTGGACTATGAATTCAGTTACACCCTGTATATGTATATATGTATCTTGGGTGCACCCCCCTAGAAATGATCCTGCCGGCGCCCTTGAAATAAAATGAAAATGAAAATCGACGTCAAATTAGTTCACCATAACGACATCACAATAAGCCAATTATCCTGATACCCTAAGAGATTTGCCCAAGTATCATGTATGTGCTCATAAGAACTAAAGAATTCCATTATTTTGCCGTTGGTCTTAGAACTTGACCAAATTAATTGCCTTCTTTCCAAATGAAAAAAAAAAAAATCACCTAAATCGGTACACGTGGTAAAGAATTATCGCTGAATATCTACTTATATAATACGCTACGTATGTGGTACCAAAATCGACGATATTTCTATGCTGGGAACGGCAACAACTAGGGAAGGAAACATTACAGGCCCCATTAATAAATGCACCTCAAATGTCGCTAGGTTTGGCGATTTTTCGGTAAAAGATCGGCGCCAAATTTTGTGCCAAAAATAAGATTCCAAAACTGAAGTCAACTAAGCGAAAGTGCCAATATTTTTCAAGAATTCGAGAAAACCGTTAAGTTAAACATTGGGTACACTCAAAACTCCCTATCTCGTGTTCTAATTAACCCCTTTTCAAGCAACAAAATGCAAATTTTAATTATTTGACGCGTAGAATGCGAATTTTAGCCTAGTTTAATCCCCAGGCGAGGGGGTCACCCCAACAACTAGTCACTCTCTTTACATCTGCTAAAGAAATAGCAGAAGCTCTTGACATTGAACTGAGATGTCCTCGTACTGTTAATCACCAAGTTTGAATATCTGATCCAGCTCTAACATTTGCAACTCATAAATAACAGTAGAAAGATTTTTCGGTACTGTAGTAGAGTTTAGTCCTTGATAAGATCAACAATGACCGATCCGAGATTATCAGGACTTTGCATGCTCAGTGTTCATCGAGAAAAAGTGAATGGTGATTTGGGACACTTCATACAAAAGGTTTTGGATGAGTACGTTGTACACTGCAACTACACGTATAGGCTACAATTTTTATGGCCTTAGTTATAATTCACTTTTTCTATTCTATTTTTTAAAATTTATTTTCCAAAGATAGTCTTCAAAAAATTATTTTAGTTATTTTAAGATTAACAATTTTGTTTATTTTCCCTCTACACATATTTTAGTAAAATTAATGGTTGGATTACCAACATATTTACAAAAAAATATGACCAGGTTTCAGATTTTTTATAAGTATTTATACTGTTGTGCGATTTTCTTAAGCAACTGTGCGCATTTGCCCATCCTTGCCTATAGCTCGCGGCGCCCATGGGACCACCACTAAAGTACTCACTGCAGTGGCGGATTAATGCAAGTTTATCGGGGGGAGGGGGGTGGTTAGTTTGCCGGTAGGGGCGGTTAGTTAGAAGATTGACATATACATCCATTTTATGGAAGTAAAATAGGATCTGTTGCATTAATTTCTTTTTTCTCAGCGGAGGGCGCCCCCCCTTTAATCCGCCCTTGACTCACTGTCCAATAATAAGAGAATCCTTAAAATCGGTTCACGTAGAAAAAGAAGGCGCTAAACGTACATTAAAAAACCATAATAAGAATAATAAATTCGAACGAATTCATATAGCTTTCCCCTTTTTGAAATCGGTTTAAAAAATGAGAATTTCTCGCTATTTTTGCCTACTCTCTCATCTACCTTTTGTTTTTTCTTTCTTTTAGCCTTATCAAAGGAGGACCTTCCGGAGGATTGGATCGCCATGCGAACAATGGCGATCTACAACAAAGATAACAAAGGCTGTCCCATCCGTAAGTAGCTTCACTCTTTTCTTATCTTTGAAAAAAATTCAGTATATCCGAATTATACTCTAACCCTTTGAGGCGCAAACCTTTCTCAATGCTGGGCACAGCCAGCTGTCGTCAAAAAAGGGTCTCTAGATCTGTGGCACGCGATGAACGTTTCGATCGTCCGCCATCTTGCTGGTAGTTAAGTCGAGCGATGGCGACGGCTGCCCTTTTTTCAGCATTGGGCAATCTATCCAGCTGTTCTCGCATTCTTCCATTTTTCAGCAGATGTCAGTGCTGTTAAAAATAATCGTCACAATTTTTTTACGGGAAATGACGTGCTAAAATGTAAAGGATCTCTCGTGGAGCTATGTCACCCACAGCTATTTTTATAGAAATCAAATCTATTCTTGGTGACTGGCAACAGTCAAAACGTCAGAGTTTGGTGTTCCCAGAGCGGGAACACTGTGCGTTAAAGGTTTAAATCGACCGATGGCTATAACTGCACTTTTCTAGTGTTAGAATCGTTTGTCCTGTCTATCCAGTTGTTCTTCTATTGTAAGTGGGGAGAGGCCATTTTGTGCATATTGTTGCAGAAAACTCTGCTTAGTTCTCGGTTTCCTCGTACAGAAGTCCAGTGTATGACACTGCACTTTTCTAGTGTTAGAATCATTTGGGCTGTCTATCCAGTTGTTCTTCTATTGTAGGGGGGAGAAGGACATTTTGTGCATATTGTTGCAGAAAACTCTGCTTAGTTCTCGGTTTCCTCGTACAGAAGTCCAGTGTATGACGAAAGTTTGAGTAAACAGTCCACTTGTCAGGATGGAACACAAATTTTATTGTTTCTAGAACTTTGTCGAACAATATGTTATACAAAATGCTCAGGCACTAACAGCGAGTAATTTGCTAATAACAGTCCGCTTCGTACAGAGGCTTTCACAGATGCTGTATTTCACACACAAAATAAAACAATTACACAGGCAAGAATTCTCTGGAAATACTCGAGGAAAATTGACATCTATTCGTCAGCATAAAGTATTCACACACAGCATTCAAAAACAAGCTACTATATGCAAGCGAAAAACCGCTTCAAAAGCTCTAAAATAACTATGCAGACACACAGCTTCCCAACAAAGCTAAGGTTTCTCTGCTTTCGCGACAGCAGTCAAACTATAGACTATAACTTCCCCGGCCCTTAGGACCTTTTATACCTTTTGTCGCACATTCGAGAAAAATAGGGATCGCCAGAAAGACCCCAAACAATCGCGTTTTGATTGCGTCATAGAAATACTAATGAGTAATGTAAGGCCATTGCGTAATACTACTGCAGGAAAACAATCTTTACAGGCCCAATTGGAAAATATCGCGCCAATTGTCCAATATCTCTCCAAATTTGGCCCCAATAATAAGTCCCCAAAATTGAATTCAGCTAAGTCAACCCCAATATTTCTCGAGATTTCGCGAAAACCCTATCATAGCAATATCATATTGTAACGGCAGCTGGCTATTGTAACGACGTTTTTTGACGACAGCTGGCTGTCGTCAAAAAAGGGTCTCTAGATCTGTGGCACGCGATGAACATATCGATCGTCCGCCATCTTGCTGGTAGTTAAGTCGAGCGATGGCAACGGCTGCCCTTTTTTCAGCATTGGGCAATCTATCTAGCTGTTCTCGCATTCTTCCATTTTTCAGAAGATGTCAGTGCTGTTAAAAATAATCGTGACAATTTTTTTACGGGAAATGCGTGCTAAAAAAGAAAGGATTCTCGTGGAGCTATGTTACCGGCAACTATTTTTATAGAAATCAAATCTATTCTTCGTGACTGGCAACAGTCAAAACGTCAGAGTTTTGCGTTACCAGAGCGGGAACACTTCCCTTTAAAGGGTTAACTTACAGAGGGGCAGATTTCACTTCACTCCACGTAGAAAGCTGTTTCCTTTTATCTGTTCCAACTGAAAATCAGCTCTATGGTTTCCTCACGGCCAGCATACATCACTTCACAGGCCTCGCCGTTTACCTGAAAAAAAGGTGTGACTGTAATCCCAGCGTTACGAAATAGTAACAGAGTCATTATTATTACTATTATTTTTCATGAAATTTGTTTCCCCTGTCTGTTTTTATTTAAAATCAAAATTTGCAAATTTTTAAACTTGGGATAATTTGGGGGCTCCCTTCTTATTGGGGGGCTAGACACTTGCCCCGAATGCCCTGCTGGAAATCAGTCCCTGAGGAAGCGGATTCTAAAATTAATTTTTTGAACATTTGGTTGGGAATCAGAGATAGTTTGAGTTTCGATGACAACGTATTTCGAAGTGTTCAAATGCTTCTTCTTGATGTAGCGTGGTAAATTATAAGATATTTTCGAGCATGAAATTATTTCGAAGGTCTTTCATCCATCTCAGAACAATAATTAGGCACAAGGATTCAATTCGCCACTTGAAATCATTCAGTGCTCCACGATCTGGCCACCCTTGTTCTATCGGGTTGACAACTAAAGTTATTCTCCGTTTTCATAAATTGCTCCACACTTCTGAACTTGTCCCATCGATTGAAGTTGCTTCTCTATGATCCGTGTGAGAGTATTCCATGTTATGTGACAGCTCCCTTGTCGCCTGACGAGAATTTTCGTGCGAAAGTTGGTTTAATTGCTCGTCATCGAACTCACCAGAACCAGGTGCGTCTTTTAATCCTTTAACGCGCCTTGGTGTTCCCTCTCTGGGAGCACCAAACTCTGACGTTTTGACTGTTGCCATTCACGAAGAATTGATTTGATTTCTATAAAAATAGTTGCGGGTGACATTCCACGAGAATCCTTTACTTTTTAGCACGTCATTTCCTGTAAAAAAAATTGTTACGGTTATTTTTAACAGTACTGGCATCTGCTGAAAAATGGAAGAATGCGAGAACAGTTGGAGAGATTGCCCAATGCTGAAAAAAGGGCAGCCGTTGCCATCGCTCGACTTAACTACCAGCAAGACGGCGGACGATCGAAACGTTCATCGCGTGCCACAGATCTAGAGACCCTGTTTTGACGAAAGCTGGCTGTGCCCAAAAGCATTGAAGACATGCGGTTAAAATTTAAAAATACAACAATAAAAATTTTTAATGTTAAAATTTAAAAATACGGCGTGAACCATTGGTGTAAATTGTCATGTAACATCGTGGAGTGGGGTTGTCAAAATGCTTCCTCTTGTAGAAAATACTATTCTCAAATGGGTGAAATTTCTTGAATTTTACGGAGCAATTGGCTCCTCTTCCCCTTAGTAAGTTCCGCTTATGGCGGGAACTTAGTTGCCAACCCAATATCGATGTTTCAGCGTATAATGAAGTTGAGCTTTCCATGCCTACCTAACCTCTCATGCCTCGCCTAGTTTAATGAGGCCTCTTTTCTGTTTGTGTCCAGTGACTCTCCGATGCATGCAGCACACCAAGAACACGGGTCCCCGGCGCTTGCAGAAGCAGTACTTCTTGTACTTCTTGGAGCAGGCAGCACGGATCTCTGATTGGGGGGCCGTCAGCATCATATTTGACCTCACCGACACAGGATATAAAAATATGGTAAGTGCACCCCTTTACTATTCACACTTCTTCCTAGCTCTTCAAGATCTGAAACTTTTTTAGCAGTAAAGTGCTATTAATTTAAAGCCTTTTTTTTTTGTGTGTGTGTCTCTGTACGTTGAATCTTTTTACAAACAGCATAAATAAAGGTGAAGTAAGTATTTTTAAACCATTGCCTAAAGGGTTGCCTGATACCGGAGAAGTAGTCAAAAGCTTCAGAAGTTAACCATTTTTGGCAATTTGTCCCCAAATTTGGTTCCTAAATGTAAGTAAAAAAATGTTTTGTGGAGCAAAGAAGACAAGTAGGGCACACCCGTGGATTAAATGCGCCTTCGAATGTAGTGGAACAAGGAAGACAAATAGCGCCGACAAATAGATTATGATACACTTTCCAATATAATAAAATAAGGAAGAAAAATAGACTCGTGTCCGAGAGAGCTTGCGTACCTGCCTCTGTCATTCACCTACGAGCGGTAAGTTCTCGGGATCGAGTTCTCTTAACCGATGATTGTCTCTTTCGTCACTTATTTTAATTACTAGCAGTCCCGCACGGCGTTGCCCGTGAACCCCTTAAATTATGCGATTTAGAAAATCTGACATGTAAACTGCAACTCCAGATTAGTACTCTAGGCCGCAATTGTATAACAGAATGTGCAGATAATGGTTCCAGAGTTTCAGGTACGTACTTACAAATGCACCACTAAAGACAACTCACTGCCGTGGCCGTCACATATTTCCCCCTGAAATATCGTGTAATTTGCATTAAAATGGCTGGAGTTATTAAATATTTCATCCAATTAAGCAAATTATCTTGTAAAATCCACAATTTTCGATTTAAATTTCTTAAAATTAGGAAATGTTAGGTCATTAAACGTATTAAATACCATAAAAAGTACCATAAAAAAATTTGATGAAAAGGTCCCATTAGGAAAAACGCGCCAAATGACAGAAAAATCGTCAAACTTGACGAGTTTTGGCAAAATATCGCCAAAATTGGCGCCAAAAATAAGTCCCCAAAAATTAGGTTTTCGAAGACCTACGACCCATAGAACCAGAGATTTCCAGAACATTCCATATTGATGCAACAAAAAGCAAAATTTAACTATTTAACGCGTAGAATACGAATTTTAAACTGTTTTAAACCCCAGAAGAGCGGGTTGCTCCCAAAATTCGTAACACAGGGTAAGAAAATCTCCGTTTTAGAACAGTTTTTAATTAATAATTAAAAAAGTGATTAATATTTTAAAATTCTGATTCTCAGGTGCACATTATCGGACTCATGGGATTATATATTCAAATTTTCAGAGTTCTAACCTCGCCAAGCATGGCAACGTAAAAAACGGTTTTTTTACTTTTGCGGTTACCACTCACTTCAAGCATAAATCTTTTCATGAGGCCAAAGTTCGCCAAACATGACGATCTAAAATCGGTTTTTAATTAATAATTTAAAAAGTAATTAAAATTTCAAAATTCTGAGCCTCAGGTGTACATTACCGAAGGAATGGGCTCATATGTTCGAATTTTCAGAGTTCTGCGTCCAGTAGTTTTTTCTAGACATCGCACGCATGCAGATTTTCAGACATTCATTTTTATTGATATAGATTGGCGCAAAACTGACTAAATTTCCGTGCCATTTCATGTTTTCCAATGCATGCGATTTTGTTTCACAGTATCATGCTGGCGAAACTCGCCGAGCATGGCATCCTGAAAACGGTTTTTAATTAATAATTAAAAAAGTAATTAAAATTTTAAAATTCTGATTCTCAGGTGCACATTATCGGACTCATGGGCTTATATATACAAATTTGCAGAGTTCTGCGTGCAGTAGGTTTCTCTGGAGACCGCACACATACAGACAGACAGATTTACAAGCATTCATTTTTATTATTATAGATGAACTTCGAACTGTTCTCATTTATAATGAAGGAGTAGGCTATTATCAGAGACACAAACCTCCCTCCTGCTATCACTCCCCCAAGAGGTCACTTCCCGGGGTGTAGTGAAGTTTTAACTCCATTCAATCATTGCCTTTTTTTATATTTTTATTTTTAGCACTTGAGTGCTGTTAAAATCAGTCAAGTTTTTTAGCGTCGATATAACTTGTTTACACGATTTGTTACAGCGAGGCACTTTTCAAATGTGTCAAAATAGTGCATTTCGCAGGGAAGAGGAGAATAAAATTTTGAAAGTCACCAAGGTTTGCAATTTTTGAGGATTTATCGCCTAGTTTGGCGCAATTTATTGCAAAGGAGAAGTATAGTGAGAATATGCCTGGCGAAGATTGTAAAATAGTTTTAGAAGGCGATTTTAATATAGATTTCAATTCCAAAGAAATGTTTTATAGAACAAGAAATTAAAATACGGCACAATCATGAATGATAATACTCTTAATGGAATAAGGAAGAAAAATAGGAACGGCGTATGGATTATGATGCACTTTTAATACATAGTACTTGAGTGCGTATTTACCATATGAAAGGTTTCGGGTTTAAATTTTTTTTTTCCGGGTAATTCAGAAATCAGTAGACGAGGAAAATACTTTTGCAGGGTTTTTGTATTTCGAGTTCTGTGAGCAGCTGGCTTTGAGCAGCTTGGCTTTGCGCAGCTGGCTGTGCCCGGCACAGCCAGCTGCGTCAAAAAAGGGGTCTCTAGATCTGTGGCACGCGATGAACGTTTCGATCGTCCGCCATCTTGCAAGTCGAGCGATGGCAATGGCTGCCCTTTTCAGCATTGGGCAATCTGTCCAGCTGTTCTCGCATTCTTCCATTTTTCAGCAGATGTCGGTGCTGTTAAAAATAATCGTGACCATTTTTTTACGGGAAATAACGTGCTGAAAAATAAAGGATCTCTCGTGGAGCTATGTCACCCGCAACTATTTTTATAGAAATCAAATCTATTCTTCGTGACTGGCAACAGTCAAAACATCAGAGTTCGGTGTTCCCAGAGCGTGAACACTGCGCGTTAAAGGGTTAAAGGAGTAATCAGACGTTTAATTGTTGTTTCGCATTTCTTTTCAGGACATGGAGATGAACCGATTCATTATAAACGTATTTAAGCAGTACTACCCGTGGGGTCTGAGTAAGTTTCAATTTAAGTATGGTATTTTTTCTAACAATAAAAGGTGGATTATCCAGTCACGCACATAAGGGAAAAGTCCAGGGCATCTGGACTCCTTCCAAACGATTTATTAACACTGCTTTTTTAAATCGTTATATAAATTTTTGCTAAATTCTACGGTTTATTAAAATTTTAAAACTTTATAAAATTCTTCTTTTAGCCCTTCATATCTCAACAATTGAAGTTTTAAAGATTGTTTATTGTAATGTGCAAAAATATAGAGGGTGTCCGAGAAGTCCGTGACACATTTAAAAAATTCATAGAAAAGCAAAAAATTGTCATATGAATATGCGGTTTGCACAATAATACTTCACAGGCTCACGATTTTTTTTTTTTTTACATCGGAAAAATAAAATTACTTCCAAATTGTGTTCATAGGTGGCGCTGTACAATCACAATAAGAAAAACAAACACAGTGTAAGGTGTTTAATCATTGTATTAAGCAGAAAGCAATATTTTCTATTGCCAGAGTTCAATGTGTGCACCTTTTGTTGCTCGAACCACATCTAAACGGTACTCAAGTTCATCCCATGTTCTAGCTAGCATGGATTGCGGTGTTTCTTAAACATGTTACGAAACTTTCTCTGAACTGTAGTTATGGATTTTGATTCGAAATACCAGCCTATGCAATGCGTTTTCTCCATTGCTGTCGCCATAGCTCGCATGAATATTCCCGCACCGTCAGTGCTGTTTGAAACGTACGGAAAATCCCTATTGGCTCTCATTGCTAAAAACTGGAGATGCAGCTACATCTATGAACACACTTTTGAAGCAATCTGTGTATATTAAAACACTAAGGCAGCTCGGGAAAGATTCTTGAAGTCATTTCTGATGCAGTTTGACCATGCGTTTTGACCATGATACTCCCCTCGACCAATCAGTAACCAGAATCACTTCTAACTGTGCATCGCTTTTTTGATTGCAATTGTCTAGGTTATTTATTTACAGAGTCAGCCAAATGACTTTAAATACATTAAGGTGTATGGATACATTCAATTCATTGAAAGTCTGTGGTCAATGACTACTTTGGCTATCCCCAAAATCTCGCAAACTATATCAAGCTTGTCCGCTTTTGGTGAAATATCGCCAAATTAAGTGTCAAAAGAAAATCTTTCAAATTGAACCCAGCTTGGCAATATCGGAATTATTTGGCTAGAAATCGCTATACCCTACTATTACTGGAGTATTTTATTATGTCATATGAATATGCCATAATAGAATATGCTTCATTTAAACTTCTTTCAAACAAAATAAGTTTAAATGAAGTGGCCAAAAATATTTTTGATTTAATAGACGTACAAGGAAGTCATGCGTTGTCTACATCCGATTAAAAGAAAAAAATGATTTACAGCAACAGGTCGGTCGAACAAATCGCCAATCACGTGCTACATCACATAGCCAGCTGCGTCAAAGAAGCTATTCGGCCCTGTGACACGCGACTGGCGGATCGTTCGCGCACCCTGCTCCAGACAGAGAAACCGAACGATAGTAATGGATAAGAACGGCAAAATATAGCAGTATGAAGAGTGCTCGTCGGGCTCTAAACGGCACTTCGGAATGTGTTGTTATACCTAAGTTTTAGAGCTGAGACAAGGCAAGTCCTAAGATCTAGTAAAACTATTGGCGCCACTACCAGGCATTGCGGGGCCATTTGCCGTTAGCTGCAAGAAACTCCGAACTGGTACTGTAGTTGCGAACATATCTTGATTATCATGCGAACATGTGGACTCATAACTGTGTCCAGTAACTTATCGCTGGTTCTTTAAAGAAGTACGATAAAATAAGATTACCGCCTGTACTAGCTGATAACGGTAGTCTCATTTACTTACGCGGCACAAAGACGTTATCAGGTAAGTATGCAGAAAAACATTTTGGGGGGGGGGGTCCGAACGATAAAAAAGGCAGAATTTTCCACAAAAAGACAGTATCATTATCATTTTAGTACCAAAAATCAAAATTTTGGGGCGGGGGGCGTTCGGACCCCCTGAACCCCCCCCCCCCTTAAATACGTCCTTGGACGCTATATTAAGAAATCTTCTCTGAGGTAACTCTCTTAAATCATAAACATCAAAAACTACACTCTAAAATTGTTTTACTGACAGCACGTTTTCAATGTCACCTAGCCATTTTGTTTTCTATTCATTAGTCCGCTTGTTGATAAACGTCTTCTCTTTTTGTTTCAGATTTCTTCATGGTCTACAACTTACCATGGTACTTGTCAGGTGAGAGCGAACAGAAGGTTTTTTTTTTTTCTTCTTTCCAATTATTTTCACTCGCATTTACCTTTCTTATTCAAATGAACCAATTCAACAACTCGCACGTGATGTTGGGTCCGCAGTGTGTTGAATCTGTCACATGCCTGTTTTGCTCTTCTGACCTTCTATTTATAGCATTGCTTTTGCGTTACCAAATAGGAGGAAAATAGCTAAGTTAACCTCATATCTACAGTGAAGAGTGACTCAGTTATTCGCTGCGCTGCGTTCGAAGTGACAGCCCTATATTGTCAGATTAGAAAATAGCAAGTCTGAAATGTCCTTCCTGTGCCTTCTGGAAAAATTATACTTCTTTCATCTTTCGCTCATAATGAAAGGAGTACAGTGAAACTTCTCGGGAGCGACCTCCCTTCGTTCATCGAAAGATCAGCCGTTAAGAGAGGTGGTCTCTCAAGGAAGTATGAACATTTGATAGCTTAAAAAAAAAAAATGCTAAAAAAAATTGTTTGTTTTGTTATTTATGAAACTGCATATTAGTTCATAAGTAATTATACAAACCTATTTTTAAAATTTACTAAACCCAGACAGCACAGCAAACTTGCATCAAACTTGCAGCAAGCTTGATTTATCAAGTCAATAAACTTGAATTAAGCTTGAAAATTTCAAGTGTGTAAGCTTAATGCAAGCTTGAATCAAGTGTTCTAGTTTACACTTGCCCAGCTTGCATTAAGCTTGACATTTCAAGCTTGACATAGCAAGTTTAATTTCAAGCTTAAAAAATTTTTCCTAAAAAAAATTTCCTAAATACACGGGGCGCCGGTCGGCGAACCCGCCCCACATATTTTATTTTGCCACGCATTTCCCCCTCTACGCTGAAATTTCAATTTAATTTAATCTGTTTCCGTCAAGTGTCCGCGGCTAGAATAGAACCCGAGACCTTTGGGGTGGGAGGCGAGCGTCCTAACCGTTGAGCCAATCTGAGTCGGGATGATAAGACTAAAGTTTGAAGTGACTGTTAGGGTTATCTGAAGTGACTGTTAAGGGGGCCGTTTTCTGGCCAGATTGATAAGTGGCCGATGTGTTATTTGTTTCTTTTATTTTTCCATGGGATGCATCAAAATTAAAATAATGTTATGTGTAATTTAGAGACTCTACTAATAGGGAAATAAACATAATATAAACTTAACAGCAGCACACGTTTTAAAACTTTCAATATCGCGACACTCATGTTGGGCAATACTGGCCAAAATCGAGACAAACGACTGATTTTGAAATCAATTTCGTAGTATAATTGCATATTATGAAATATAGAATCTTTTTTTTTTAATTCTATGGTCAAGTACATTTATGACTGATGATAAATTATTTCGTAGCGGCCGGAATCCGCCTCATTCTACGACCCATAAAGTGAAGTATATTAACTAACTAAATTGTGTTAATTATATTAAAATTTATTTTTAGGGCTAATTAATTAGTTAATGGAATTACTAATGTTAATTAGATGTAAATAAAACTAAAACTCCCCTCGTGTTACACTTCAGAGGAGCTTATCCCATTCATTCCTTCCCCTTGCGTGTTCTAATGTCCAGGTTTTGTGCGACAATAAAATAAAACACAACTTTTACGAACTTTTCTTTATTTAATATGACCAATTTTAGAAAACGCTAGACTTTTCAATGTCCATTCTCCTTCTCGCCTACAGCGACAGATGGCGCCATCAGCGCAATAGCAATAATCAAGCTAATGGATTGAACTGTCAAGCTTGTATTAATACGTCAAATTCAAAGAAATGTCAAGCTTGATTTAAGCTTATGTGCTGTCTGGGAAATATTTAACCCTCTCCTTGCACATGCCGCGATTTCCACGGGCAACATAGAAGTAGCAAAATTTGCGCTACCCACGATTTCCGCGGGGATGCATTTTTGCCGTCCATAAGTGCAACCCGCTCTTTCCCTGTTCAAGGTTTCATTTCGGCTTTCTGTGGTGTTTAATTGTTTATTCAGATGAGGGCTAACAGATGGCGTTGGTTGTCCACATTTCTGCGAAATATATGAGAATTATTTGCAACATTTTGCGAGCGCTTTTCAAAGCTAGCTTCAAAAAGTACGCATTTTTTAACCTATCTTGATAAAAGAAGTACTCAGCGAGAGGGTTAAAAACTTAGGATTGTTGCATTCTTTTTTCTGTCTGCGAGAGTACTTCTCTCTAAATACATTATTTTTTTACTTCTGAGAGAAAAAAGCTTTTGCTCTGATATACTTTATGCATGCTGAATCTGCCATAATAAAATCTATTTGCTTTTTGGGTTTCTCACAATCAATCGCAACCGCGAAATTCCTGTCCGAATTTCTCTTTTCGGGAGACTCGATCCCATCAATACGTAACTCCAATGATAAAATTACTTGTTACTTAGATATATCTCTAGTCTAATTTACAAGATCTGTACATGATTATGTACGTATACTTGCACGTGCTGTCGATTTGAAACGTAGTTTTTTTTTTTACTACCGGAAAAATGCCAGAAAATGTTCGGACAGGTAACCGGGTCCGGTTACTTATAGGGGGTTGTGTGGTCTCATCTAGAGGATCTTTTAACAGGGAAAAAATAGTGTAAAAAATCGATGCATTAAAAAATTGGTCGTTGGAAGAGGGGTCGCTCATAGAAGTTCACTGTATACGGTATCTGTTGGTATTTACGTATACTTACGCTACCGTTTGAAAATGTAGTGAAATCGAGCTTTTATTCGTCTACCATTCTACATGTAGATGTGTGAATGTGATCAGGGTTGCAAGTAAGTCTCCTTTTAACCAAGTTACTTTAAATAACTGTGTACAACTCCAACTTTTTATCCTGCTAAAGATTTAATACTTGCTCCTTAAAGGTTAATTGGATGGATGGTCTGGCTGCCGTATTATACTCCTAGAGAGTGATTATTTCTCTCTCTCTTTCAGAGTGGTAAGTGGCGCATGATCTAAATTCGATAGCTTTTCGGGAAGAGTCCGAATTCATGACAACATTTTCTGTTAATAAGTGTCTCAATTTACATTCATTCAAACGAAAATTTAATTGATGCAGCATTATATGTTTGGAATCATGAGAAAAAAAAAGTATTAAACAAAATGATTTTATAAACTACTTTTAAATCCCTTTATGTATTTTACTTTTTGGGACTATCGCGGGCATTCTCACACGTAACTAGAGAATTGTGGCTTATTACCATCAAGTTAGTAGAACATTTAAATTGCAGAGTAAATTTTTTTTCCCCTTCCCTTTTTTAAAGGCGTATTTAATAATTTTAATCACACTTAAGCCATTATTAAATAAACTGAATTGTGTTAAATAATGCTTTTATAATTCTCCTACACAGTGTCCATGTTTCTTTACAAGAGGAGGAGGAGGAATTTATGAAAACGGGAGGGGGAGTTGAAACGGTGAGCTTCTATCGAAGAAAAGGTCATTAGTAGGGGATCCCATGGTGTTTTGGGGGATTTACTCGAGCGCGTCAGATGAACATAGGGGGTGTACCTTGCATTATGTTGAGTACCTCCACCATATATAAGTCCTGTATGTATGGACGTGCGTCTAGGGCAGCTCATCAGATTAGTAAAAAAAAAAAAATTGTTCGTCAGAAATACTGAAGCGCGTCAGATTAAGATAAGGTAGGTTAATTACTAGCTAAAAAGTGTACATTCAGAAAATCCGACGATTTGAATGTAACGTAAGGGAGTGGGGGGGTTACAAAATTGCAAAAAAAAAAGTTGTCGTGACATTCTCGAGCGCGGTTGAATTTTTGTTATTTTGAAGAAAATGATGCAAGAATCACGAAAAAAATATAATCTGCCGATTTCCACGAGCCAAAGTATTAAAAATACGATTCAAAGCAATAAAAATACGAACCAAAGCAATAAAGATCGTCAATGAAGATTAGAGCGTGCAACAATAGCTCGATCAAAGATAACGAGCACGCTCTTCGAGTTAGTGTAGATGACAAGGAGTTCTACATCTTTGGTCCTCAATAAACAAGAACAGCAAATTTTCAGAAAGAATTAAGAAATCTCAAATTCAAAGAAGCTTTTGTCAAGTTTTTAATTCATCATTGAGCTGATTAGGAGATGGCTACTATTATTAGTAACGAAACAATTCATCTTAATCATGATATGTGTTATGTATATTCAGTTACCGATAATAAAGTTACCTGAACAATTGACCATGAACTCTCATGTCCTGATCATGAAGAAGCAGATACAAAATTTGTATTTTTGGCAAGTCAAATAAAAGAAGATTCTAAAGTTACAATCAGAACTTCAGACACAGATATTGTTGTCATCATGTTGGTCAATATGGGACATCTCCACGCATCGGTAAAAATATGAATGGATATTGGAGTTCACAATACACGCCATTATATTGACGTATCTGCTCTTTATGCTAAGCTCGGTCCAACAATTTCGCTAGCGCTACCAGCTCTTCACGCGCTAACAGGATGCGATTACAATCCGGCACTTTACAGACGAGGCAAAAAAAAAAAAAAAAACCTCTGCACATTTTTATGGGTTCAAATGTTTTTCAGAAGACATTTGCCGATGTAGGGTCAGAGGATCATAATATAGAAGATTCTTTTGACATTTTACAATCTTTTATCTGCCACTTGTATGGTTTGAAAAAATTAGCTGATGTCAACCTTGCAAGAATAGAAATCTTTAATAAGACCTACAAAGTGTCAGATACGTCGCAGCCTTTCTCACTGAACGTCCGTAAATACGATGCTTTTTGCTTGCGTCCTTGCCAATCTGAGCTGCAGCAGCACTTATTGCGAACGAAGTATATTGCGTGCTTGTGGAGAAATGCACACAATAAAACTATGATTGACATGTCACCAACAGATTACGGGTAGACAAATGTTGATGGAAAATTTCAAATGACTTGGTTTGTTGGCAATCAGTTACCTGATGCATACGAAGATGTCATAACACCAGTTATTGACGAAACCTCAGATTTAGGTATATTTCTTTTTAATACTTTGATATCATGTTATTCATGAAATCAATAAAATTGTGTTAACGGTTATAACGATTTCCTGTTACAGACACGAAAACTGCAGGCAATATTAGAGGTCCAATTGAATTATTAGATTTGGAGTATAATAATTCTTCGGATGACGACGAAGAGCCAGCTGTCGACACACCAGCTGCCGCACAGCCAGCTGTCGTCAAAAAAAGGGTCTGTTGATCTGTGGCACGCGATGAAGGTTTCGATCGTCCGCCATCTTGCTGGTAGTTAAGTCGAGCGATGGCAACGGCTGCCCTTTTATTCAGCATTGGGAAAGGGTTGCGCCTCAAAGTGTTAAGAAAACAGATCAGCGAGTATTATCACTCAAGAAGGGAAGGCTCGGCAACGCAGCCCTTTTCAAAACGCCAATTATGAAGCAGTGCTCACTCCTATATGACACTGCGAAATAAGTTAGCCTTCGATGGAAAAACCTTTATGGGAAAAAAAAAAAAAAAAAAAAAAAAGAATTTTTATTTTTAAATAAATATATGTTTCTTTGAGAATCACTTTTAATCTCTTGTGATGGCCTTAACAGTAGTATATACCTGGAGGGAGAGGTTACTTTAAGAGACGATTCGTGAGCCCAGAAAAGAATATATATAAATATATACATCTTCGAGAAAATATTCAGGGTCATCAACTCTCTCACGGGGTTGGACTTAGGACGCGGTGGATGAACGGCAGAGAGGAAGAAGTCGCCCTTGAGAAGAGAACGTGTTCTCGAACTTTCGTTACTGATTTAATTGACACGTCTAAGGAAGGGGGGGATGGGGGTAGCAGTTGTGTAACAACGATTGTTTGGATGGAAAATACGAAGAGAGATCAGGTGCCTTGTGGGGCAGGTAAAGGCGTAGTATTTCTATGTAGTTAGCGTTAGGGAGGGGGTGGGTTTTGACAGGGCCACTGCTTAAAGTTTTTTTTTCAGGTGGGTGTAGAAATCTTTCTTAAAACTGACAAATCCAAGGGTTCCCAAACTTATCCAAGTCGCGCCACTCTCAAGGAAAACGCGCATTTGAGTCCGTTTGTCATACGCTCCAGACGATGAGGGGAGTTTTTAAATGGTCAATTTGCACGTGCAGGCTTTGTGGGTCGAATTATTTATGCGATTCTAATAACCAGTCGGGATCCAGGACTAAAGCTAGCCCGTGAAACCACAAAACCACACCCCAAACACAAAAGGGAGACTTTTCTCCGCAATCTGGTTAGAAGATACAGAAAAATACATTGAATTGACAATGTAGTGTATGACAACGGACTGAAATGAGAGCTGGCCTTTAACCCTTTAATGCGCAGTGTTCCCGCTCTGGGAACACCAAACTCTGACGTTTTGACTGTAGCCAGTCACGAAGAATAGATTTGATTTCTATAAAAATAGTTGCGGGTGACATAGCTCCACGAGAATCCTTCACTTTTATTACATTTCTTGTAAAAAAATTTCACGATTGTTTTTAACAGTATTGACATCGGCTGAAAAATGGAAGAATGCGAGAACAGCTGGATAGATTGCCCAATGTTGAAAAAAGGGCAGCCGTGTGCCAGCACAGCCAGCTGTCGTCAAAAAAGGGTCTCTAGATCTGTGGCACGCGATGATCGTTTCGATTGTCCGCCATCTTGCTGGTAGTTAAGTCGAGCGATGGCAACGGCTGCCCTTTTTTCAGCATTGGGAAAGGGTTGCGCCTCAAAGGATTAAGATAGTAGAATTTTCTCACGTCACCCTCGTTATACAATATCTGTGGTATACAGGGGCGTAGCCAAGGGGGGGGGTTAGGGGGGTCATAACCCCCCCCCCATGAGAACTATTTGCCATACAAAATGTATATTCTTCACTACATTATGACACACACATATAGATATATATGAGTTGTAGTCGTCGTAACCCCCCCCATGAAAAATTTCCGGCTACGCCCCTGGCTGGTATATGCTGTTATACATGTGCAATGTAAAGCACCGTCTGTACGTTTCTTTACATTTATGCGTTGTTTTCATGACGTCTCGATTCATTCCTATTCAATTTAATAGAGAAATGCTTCGTTTATAAGACGCACAGTTTCGTTTATTCGTCGTTCTTTGCTTCTCTAAATTTTGAAATTTTTTTGTCTCAGTCATTATTTTCCTATTAAGGGAGAAAGTATTCCTAGATAGAACGTCTAGTAAATGATGTAAGGAGGGATGTATCTTTAACCGCCTTCCTTTAAACACGCAGTCGATTATATTGAAAACCTTTGTCAGAACACTGAGTGAAAAGACATTTCATGAACTTCATTCGATCCGTACTACTGTAATTAAGGCAATCAAAGACAATCAGACGACTATAAAAGATTTCTTTTAATTCACTGTCTGTATGGAACACAAATCAAGTCGTAATTAGTATGCAATATGTATTATATTAAAATTTAAGATATGCAGCATTTGAGATATAGTACAATAAAAGTATGATCTGTTTAACTTTTAAGATAAGTGTTTTATTTTTTAAAACTTGGGACCAAGGCCCCTAGACTGGCTACGCTCGCTTTTTGTATGAGGAATTCGGCTCCTAATGATGCTTATTAGTAAAAAAGGTATAATTTTAACACACAAAACCCAAAGATTGGAGCAAATAGAATGTTACCGAGCTATACATTGCTTGGTTCTTGCATGTTCCTTGGCGCACAAAATTTTAAACTTCACACTATTTTTAATTATTTAAAACCTACGGAGCACCTTGAGTATTTGCCACTCATGGCGATTTTTCATAATTTGGCGACTTACGTATATGTATAGTTAGTAATTAGTTCTAAGAAAACAGTACTTCATATGTTTCCTTTGATGAAAACTACGGAACAGCTAGAATAGCTTACCACCAATGGTGACTAGAGATAATGGTGACTTGTTACTTACGTATTATCCCGACGGTCATTCCCGCCAAACTGTTTTTTCGTCAAATGAGTTGCCAAACTGTTGCCAATCGTATTCAAAACCATTAATAATTTCATGTGCCCGGCATTTATCTTAGCAAAAAATCGCTCGTCTTGGCGGACCGCCGGGATAATACATAAGTACCGGCGACTTTTCGTTATTTGGCGATTTACACATGCTCATCCTAACTAATATTATAAATGAGAAAGTGAGTTTGTTTGTTTGTTTATGACGCTATCACGTCTAAACCGCTGAATCGATTAGGATGCATTTTGGTTTAGATATAGATGGGACCCTGGAGATGGTTATAGGCTACTTAGAATTTTAGATTTTTAATTACTTTTTTAATTATTAATTAAAAACCGTTTTTACGGTGCCATGCTTGGCGAGTTTCGCCCGTATCAATCAAATGATTCATGTTTTGAGCTAACAAGAATGCTATTGCTTCAATAAAGAAGCGCGTGCGTGCATCTGAAAAACATTAAATTCCACGGAAATTATGCCAGTTTTATGCCAAATCTATCTATCTATCAATAATAATAAAAATGAATGTTCTCCAGACAAATCTACAGAAAGCAGAGCTTTGAAAATTTGAGCATAGAAGCCCATGACTGTGCACCTGAGGCTCAGAATGTTGAAATTTTAAATACTTTTCTAATTATTAATTAAAAACCGTTTTATCGCCCGCACAAAATGATTTATGCTTTTGAAATAAAGCTGAAATTCTATTTTCAGATAAACATGCATTTGAAAAACATGAAATGGTATGGAAATTATGTTGATTTTACGCCAAATTAAAAAGCATTAGAAAGATAAGTCCAAATGTGTTTCTTAAACTTCATTAATTTCCAAATCCTACCAATAATATAAAAACTCGGCTGTTCGAGCCTCGTCAGGGGGAGATCACCCTGAACCCCCCTAATTTTTTAGTTTTATTATTGCCATATTAAAACTATATTAATTGACTTGTCATTTTATCGCTCATCTTTCGCGTATTTCGCCTGGTAACCCTATGTTGAAATTTTTATGAGTATAACCTATTTATAGAAAAATACATGTGGTGCATATTCTACAGCTTACGAAATATTGATAGATTAAAGCTGTTGTGAACTAATAATATTTGAATATATGTAAAAAATACATGTGGAGCATATTCTACAGCTTACGAAATAGTGTAACAATATCGAGACTAAAGATTGCTTTAATCTCGATATTAAAGCTGTTGTGAACTAATAGTATTTAAATACATGTAAAATTATGTCGCATTTTTGGGACACATTTTTCAGTAAGGTTTTTGAGAGATAAAATGACATCGTCATTAAAAAATGTGTACGTTTGTGTGTTTAGATGTTTTTGACTGAATCACACACAAATTGCTGAACGGATTTGGAAAAATTCGTAATGAAGATAGCTTATGCCCTGGATTAGCATACAGGCAACCTTTCAAGCATATAGCATAAATAATTCTTTTACAAAAACATTCAAAATAATTCTAATTTATTGCGCTCTGTGGAAATTTTATAGCTACTAAACCGATTCTAAAACTTAGTTACACTATTCCTGAGTATTATTGTTTGTTTGTTTGTGGATTAAGACCGATTGACTGTACTAGGGTCCTAGGCCTATATGGGGAATTCCTCTGTGGGGAACTTTCTAAGGGATCCTAGCCCGTATTTACGCGAGGTTTTGGAGAAAACCGCGAAAAACTGCGAGCGGCTAGGTCGACATGCTCGACCAGGGGTTGAACCTGGCACCTCCAGCTTTCCAGTTTAGAGAGTAAAACTTCTTAGACACTGGTGGTACCCTGAGTGTTATAGGCTACCTTTTATGCATATATCACAAATAGTTCTTTTACAGGGATACTCATAAGAATTACATTACACTCTATGTGTATCTAAGTACTGAACCGATTCCAAAACATTTTCACTGTTAGTAAGCTACACTATTCTTGAGTATTATAGGCTAAAATTCATGCATATAGTGCAAATAGTTCCTTTACAGGAACACTCAAAATAATTCTAATACATTACGCTCTCTGGGCATCTATGTAACTATAGAACCGATTCTAAAACTTTTTCGCTATTAGAAAGCTGCACTATTCCTGATTAACGTAGGCTAAAATTCATGCTATAGCATAAATATTTCTTTCACTAGAACAACAATTACAGTTAGCAAAGCAGTTAGCAAATACTGTCGTAACTGTATTCGCCAAATGCCTGAAAAAAAAATCTAAATTTAGTAAGTCTGCTTACTCTCTTATTTTAAATGAAGTATACTACCATGCATTATACTTCATATAAAATAAGTAAAAAGCAAATAATATTTAAATGCAGTTTCTTTTGTCGCAAACATATGTGTTATTCACACATGCTTCATTTCTTTTGGGACCTAACTCTAAAGCCGACGCGGACGAAGTCGCGGGTAGCAGCTAGTAAACGATAATTACTGTTCATGTAATGTTACTGGGAAAACCGTTATCCATATATTCATATACATAATCGTTTGCAGATTGGCGTATTTCGCATCACGAAATATATCTTCTCGCCGCTCTCGCTCTTTCCAAGTTGTAATATAACTTGTATAATGGCATAGTTAACGCCACCAAATATTTCTACTGGTTACAAATACTCAAGCCAAACCTAATCGGCTTTTTACTAATCTGACTTTTAATTATTTTTCATTGTCAAGATACTGGATGCTAACATTTGGAACGCGCGGTTTAGATTCACCCTGCTTGGAGAGATATCCTTTTGCCAGATCGTACATGATGCCCAAATGGTGATTTTTAAATCAATTGCAATTAGTTATTCTGTATTGGAAAAACGAATAATCGATAATTCTGAACTCCTGTTATCTAAGAGAACTTATTTGAAACAATTTTGTGTAATTTTGTGTAACACACTTTGACTTATTTATTTTTTCACATACTTTTTAATTTGGCGTAAAATTGGTGTATTTCTACTTCATATTTGACACTTTCACGTGATTCTACATACTTGGAATTGCTTTCTTGTAAAGCATGAAGGATTTTATGCTGTCGAAAATTGCCAAATCATGCAACCATTAAGCTTATTTTTTTTCAGTTTTTTATTAATATCTTAATCGAAATTTAATTCAGTTTATCGGATTCCTCGAAATTTTTCAAATCCGTGGACACTCAAATATCCACGGTTTAGGGGGAGATAGCCGAATAAGTTCCTGACAGCGGCGGCGGCAGCGTACGTTACTTTTTTTTAGAAAAGAGAGATTCAGTTATTGTTTTCATTGTAGTAGTACCTGAAAAATCTTAAAATTATTGCATTTACATAAATTTACACTAGTAGAGTTAAACCTGTAATGCAATGTAAGTTCTTTTAGTTGTACGTCTTTTCATTAATACGACGTTTTAGATCGGCCCCTCACACTTTGAGAGCGTCTGGCATAGTCTAATATCGGATTTTGCCAACTAGCTTTGTGTAATTTTGTCATAATCTACAAGGAATAGAAACGATATCAGTTTTTATTTAAAAATTTTGAAATCAAGTTTGTAATTTTGATGCTGTTTCTGTTGCTGCAAAATATAATATCGCTTAAAAAAAGGTTAATGATATTTCCCTATAAGTTAGAATTTTGCGAACTCTATCAGAAATAAAAAAAGAATCATAGTTTTACAAAACATTTTTACCAAGAATGCTAACTAGGCTCCTAATTTTGCCAACTGTAACAAAATGTGCCACCGGGCCCTGTGTGTTGAGCGGTGTGTTTTAAATAATGTCGAAATTTCTTACTTATTTTTTAATTTGCATCTGCAGAATACTTAAGATTAAAGCTAAAAATATTTTAGAATGATTTTCTGCCCGCATAAATTGGAACAGTAGAAAGCAAACGTTGAAATAATTAAACTTCTTGTTGTTGACTTCTTTTGTTAGGTGGCACAGAAATGAACGACACAAAATGCTGTCACGGGACGGAACATAATTTATTTTTACACACACACACACACACACAAAAAAAGATAGTACATTAGTTGGATGTAGTCCCCGGCCAAGTCAGTGTACTATACTTCTGTCGTTTGGCTGGGAAGAGTTTTGGTAAACCATTCTGTAGGGGTGTTCCTGCACCACATATGGTCAATTGCATGGAACTCCGCAGAAGATTGACTGTGTTGCCCCTGATTTCATCCTTCATCTTGCCAACATAGTTTGTGGCACTTTCTGTTGTAGTGTGAGTGTATGAGGCATGCATTTGTTATCTTCAAATTGCCATGCGCAATCGCCGGCGATGTTCTTCGCGCAAGCCCTGTCTCTTCCTTTCATCTAATTCAATGTTATGCACCTGTTTGTTCTAATCAAATTCGACAAGGCTGCTACATTTGCTGCTGTATGCGATGTTGCTGGTCGTCCGTGCTGACACCTTTGGCTACAATCTCTACTCCACTAACTGAAGTTCGCCAACCAGTGGTAGGCGGTACACCTCGAGGTTGCTTCTTTCCTGCACATTTACACAATGCGACGATAGAGCTCACTGCCCGGTATCCCCTCCTTTCTTGCGATCTATGGCAGTTTAGAGACATTCATCCATTTCAAGAACAAAAAACGCATATGACAGCTTAATTTAAAAAATAGAAATTACTGCGAAGTTTTTGTGCAGGACTTCGCAAAATTACAGTAATGGTGATAAACAGCTTTTGTAAAGTTATCCCCAAAATCTCGCCGGATTTGGCGGAGGGAAAACCAGTGGTGGCGCTAGACTTTCCCCGACGGGGGGTCACCACTCCCCGACGAGGGGGCACAAATATACATGTACATATGCTAAGTGGCGTATCCAAGAGGGGGCTTTGACCTTCCTCTTGGATGACATTTTTGTCACCAAGTATGGAAATTTGCAACTATTTGCATCACTTGAAAATATTTTACTTTAGAAAGTGATTTGTTCACAATGAATCATTTTCTAAACTAAAATATCCAGGATCCAGACAAGTTTAGAGGATATGGAGGACAATATAATGTTTTGTATTGTGAAATATTTCCAGGAATCGGATCGACATACATAATCGGACACCCAGGCCCCGTATATTTTCAAAAACCACGGCACAATCTTTCCTGGTAGATTATTATTTAAACTGACCCTAATTAACGTATCTCAAAATCCTTTTACATTACACAAATATTTCCCCAAGGCCTCAGCAAGCAAAAAATTTGGGGGTGGAGGGGTAAAATTAGTGCTAAAATTAAATTAACTGATCTCTAGAATCAACGCAAATAAACTGATAATGCATTTACTGAAATTTTGGAGAGTAGGGGGGGGGGGTCAAACCCACATGATCCTCCCCCTGGTAACGGCCTTGCACGTTTCTGTAAAATCTCGAAAGCTACTTTTAAGAGTTCTTCAGGTTAACGCTTAAAATATTTCATATGAATGAAATTCTTTGAAAAAAGTTCAGCGAAGAAAGTTCTACGCATTTTTTTTCCGCAGACAAAATATCAGAAACAAAAGTTTTTTGTGCAAGAATATTGCTGTAAATTCACTGAAAATTTATTTTATAAATTAAGCATGACTAAACTTGCACGCTTTTACACAAATTGCAGTTATTTTTATAAAATTAAGAGACATATGTAAATTTAATTACAATCTAACTTCGATATCTCGAACATCGAAATTCTTGATAGCTCCAATAAATGTGTTTTCCTTTACAAATTGAATCCCTTCCCACCAGTGGCATCTGAGAGACGGAAGTTGCATGTTCGTCCGCCGACCTAACCGTTCGGAATTTTCCGAAACTTTGCATAAATACGGGTTAGGACCTCTTAGAAAGTCCCCTTCGGAGGGCAAATCCACCCCCGGCCTAGATCCCTAGCGTAGATAATTGGCCGTATAATCTACATTTCCATTTACAAACAGATTCCCTTTAATTTCAACTCGTTATCTCAAAAAGTCTAGTGTTTCTGGCCAACATGTTTTGCTCAGGGATGCTACAGCCAAAACCTCAGTTTGTCTCAGCATCGTCTCAGTCAAAATCTCTTTTTGTCTCAATCAAAATCCCTTTTTGTCTCAATCAAAATCCCTTTTTGTCTCAGTTTGTCGCAATCAAAATTCGTTTTTTTCTCGGTATGTCTCAACTAAAATTCGTTTTTTCAAGTTCGTCTCTCAACCAATTTTATTTGTTTGTTTATATGTGTTAAGGCAAACCTGCACGTGGGGTATCTGCCTAGCATGGGGGGGGGCCTTGGTAGGAGGACTTTCTAAGGGGTTCTAATGCATATTCATGTTACATTTGGAGAAAACCTACCGAAACTCCAGATCCCAATTTTATTTATTTTATCTCAGTTTATGTCTAAAATAATTTCCCCCCCCATCAATTTGATAATTAAAAGAAAGTTCAAGAAAAAAGAACCAAACAGTACGATGATTCTTAGGCTTAAACCAGGGATGACAATGTTTAGCATGCCAGAAGATTTGAAATGCAAAAAATAAATTAGGGGACTCTGGGAATTTTTAAATAGCATAAACCATGCTTGAATTTATTATGTAATTTTGACACTGATAAAACCTATCTAGCTGCCATCCCTAGTTTAATGCAATTAATATATATATATAAGACTTTTTTTTTTTTTTCATTTTACATTTATATGAAAATTACTTACCAGTTGAAATAGCTACTTCTGATAGCACATGAGCTCCAAATCACTTAAGTACACGAAATGCACACTTAAAAAAAGTTAACACCAATTCCAATTTTGGAGTTAAATAACTGTTTATAGAATAATTAGACTGTAATGCTTTTTTAAGAATCGATTACGATTTAAATCACATTGCAAATTCAATACAAATTATTAAAAAAAGTGTTTTACTCAATGCAATTAACAGAAAGGATTAATTACTCAATAAAGTTTAATTTATTTATATTTTATATTGTATCATTTATACATTTAATTTTTCTTCTTATTATTGGAAAATTGTAACAATTGTGCTTTATTTTCCTCAATTTTTTTCATCAGTTCTGGTATTTTCATGTTTGCTTCCTTTCAAAAGTACATTTCCACCCTCTATTTCATTAAAATCTTTTACAAGTAACCCATGATTTATGTGGCTTTGAGCCATAGCAATCATTTCTTGGGCTGCTACTAGTTGATCAGCAAGTAGTTTTTCTTCAATTACTAAATTCTCTAGTTCATTGGAGGTATTATCCTCCCTTTTGCTTTTTCTCGACTCCTTTTCATTTTCTAATCGCTGAACATAATTTCTCCGAGCATTCTTTGCTGCATTCAGCAATTCTCTAGAGATATTTATATCTTCTGGACTTTCTATACTTTTCAGGAATGATTTCATTTGCCGCATGCCATTGATGCTTTCGATGCACAAATTGCTTCTTCCATCTAACATGTTCTTATTAATGCTGAACCCCCTTTCACAGTCAGCATTCCCGTGTGACAGAGTGAGCAATGCCTTCACCACCTTCGAAATGAGTATGAACTTTTGCTCACCAAGTGCATCTTTGAGCGAGAACACTTTCTGCCAGAACTGATCCAGAGGTTGATTAGCATCAGTAGATGTTAAGGCAGCAAGATCTTCAATCTGCAAGCGCAGCCACTCGTCTACTAATGCAGATACTTGTGATTCTGAAATTATGAAAGATACAGAAGAAGCAATGATCTTAATGCACGAAACAGATGCTTGCTCGGCAACATATAAAGGATGCAAGCATTTCAAGTTTTTCAGCAATTTACTTTTTAACGGGAGCATTTTCTGCAAATATTTTGTACACTTAATGTAAAAAGAACGAGCTCCTAAGTAAAATTGCTTTTTATCTTTCAGAGGTAAACTCTTCAATTCGTTCTGTGTGTCCAGCCCTACTTCAGGCTTTATCAGCCAATGGTCACCAGCATCTACATCAACAGTCATCAAATTTGCCCCATGGACATCAGCAAAACACTCAGCTTTTAAAAAGCGTCCCATAATTTGTTTTAAGAATTGTTCAAGTTCATCATACAAGACATGTATTAATGGCTCTTCTTTTTGAAAGAGTTTAAGAATCTTAACAAATAATTCTGTAACATTTCTTAAAAACAAGGCTGTTGCTAGCAATGATTTTGTAGAGAATACACGGCAAATCTTTTGGAATCGTTGCGATTCACGACTCGCACTATGTTTCGAATTGAAAAATTCCACTAAAACTGGGAACTGCTCAATAAAACGATCAATGCTGCTATGTAAAGTTAGCCATCGACTGTCAACATGACGTAGTAGAAAATGTTCAGGGAAATCTAATTTATTTTGAATTTCGGTGAAATCTTCAGACTGTGCAGCTGAACGTTTAAAATAGTAATATAAATCTATCACTAAACTTTCGACATCTCCTCCAAAACTTTCCAAACCTTTTACAAAAGCATTATGCAAAACATGAAGATTGCACGATCCAATATCTAACATATTGGGATATTTCTCATTCATCTTGGTTTTCAAACTTTTCATTACATTTGGTCCATCGCTAAACAGATTTATAAGTTTACTGTCAGGCAAGTGCATGACAGCATCATTTACTTTATTAAATAGAATTTCGGCAGTGGCATGCCCAATAAGAAATGATTCTAAATGGCTTGATATTATTTTTCTTTTTTCATCACTGTAAAATTTTATATTTATGTCTAATTGCTTCGATCTTTTTTCTGTAATAGGTGTTTCGTCAATTTGTATACTGTAATATGCATTATACTTCATAATTTCGTCCAGTAATTTACTTTTTAAGTATGGACCAATTCCATCTGAAATTAAATAAGAGAGCTTGGTACGCCCACAAGAAAAATCTTTTGCTATAGTAGAATCAGAAAACATTCTAGGAAACAGTGACGTAGCAACATCCCCATAAGTGTATGGGACATTGCTACTAAGACAACTGAATGCAAAAAGTATTTCTGACGACAAAATTCTGTCTTGGTGTGACAGAACAGTGACAGTTCCAGATTTGCTGTTTGTACAGCTAAACCGCAGTTGAGGTAGTTTTTTCAGATTTCCATCTGCATTTCTATTTTTCTTACATTTCTCTATGTGTTTGACATTAGAGGCATGTCGTTTTACAGAAGCCGAACCACGCTGGGAGCAGTCAATTGTAATATTGCAGATAACACAAATGGCTTCCGAGGATTTTGACCCTGGCATGCACCAGACTTTAATTAAGTCTCCATTCGAGTCCTTCTCTTCCAGCACATCATGATTAAATTTGGTACATCTTGTACCTAAAAAATATAAGAAGTATACATAAGAACTCCATGAAATCATAGTTTTGAGCAACCTACTCATATCAGAGATGCCACTAATAAAATAGTAAAAAAGAGGAAACTGTGCATGAATAAACAAAAATAGTGGAGGTTATTTTAGAAAATAAGTGGAGCTTATTTTAGAAAAATGTAATGTATGGAGAAAAGGGAAAAAACATATTTTGTTCATTTTTGGTTTGCTTTCATAAATATTTTATTTTTCATTGACAAAATATTTTTTGTTTCAACTATTTCACATCATTTTAATTTACGTCTTATCCTGCTCTATTTAGGAAAGTTTTTCCTTTACTGGTTTCTTTGAAATCAGTAATTTAAATTTGAAATAGGAGTTCATTTTTATTCTTACAGCATAGGAGATTTAAATTAAGGAATGCTAAAGGAAAAATACCAATTTTCAAGACAGATGGAAAAAGATTGAAATTGAGAGATGCTGGAAATAAATATTTAATTCATGCTGGAAAAAAACATAAACACCGTGAAATTTTTAGAAAAATTCTTAAACAATAGAAAGCTACAAGGGATAATATTCATTCTGACGATGGATGAAAAAAGATTGAAACAAAAGAGCATAATAAAAAGAGTTTTCTGCCGATTTATAATATAAAGAAAGCCAAGGCTTTATGTGGATCTCCAGAAAAGTAAACATGTATTTTTACTCTCATGGCACAAGAGGTTTAAACAATGGAAGGCTATATTAAAAATATTCATTCTCAAGATGGATGGAAAAAGATTGAAATTTAACAGGAACTGAGAATCTGCGATTTTCGCCACGCGCGCGATCTTTTTTTTTTTTTTTTTTTTAAGTAAATAAAGAGAAATGTACATGCCTGTAACCAGTCTATAGGGGAAAAAATAATAACAACCAAATAAGTATAAAATAAGGACCAATTTTTACTATTTATGGCACTATAGGTTTTTAAAAAATATGCTAAAGTTAAACTATTAATGATCAAATATGGATGGAAAAAGATTTAAATTCACATGTCGTATTAGCTATATCGTAATAAATTTTATATAAGGGATATTTTGTATTTTTAATAACAAATTAAAAAAAAAATAAACGTAAAATAGGGGTGATTTTTTAATTTTATGGCACTGGAGGCTTAAACAATGGAAGGCTACAACAAACAAACAAACAAAACCGCGGCTTTATACGGATCTCCAGAAAAAATAATGAGCAATTTTTATTCTCATTGCACCAGAAGTTTAAACAATGGAAGGCTGTAGAAAAAATATTCATTCTAAAGATGGATGGAGAAAGATTGAAACTGACTGGAGGAACATAAAACCTGCGATTTTCACAATTAATAATAATAAAAAAAAAAAAATATCGAGTAGGCAGAAAACTCCCATGCCGTAAGCAGTCCATAGAAAAAAAGAAAAAAATTAAAAATGAAGGTCAATTTTTACTCTTATGAAGTAGAGGTTAAAAAATTAAGGATTAATACGGATGGGGAAAAAAAACTATTGTATTAGCTATTGTAATAAATTTTATATTAGGGTTAATAATTTGTATTCTTAAAGGCACCCAGTTTTAAACAAAAAAATATCAAGAGAAAAATATTCAATTTCAAGAGGAATGGGAAGAAGTTGAATTTGGGTGCTGCGGAGCAGAATACTTATCGCCGAAATCAACCAAAAAGACACTATTCCGGAAAATCAATCATGGCTGCCTTTATTAAGAAAATCGGAAGTATAGTAATTTATTTTTAAAATAATGTAATATTAAGGAAACTATACAATGAAAATATGCTTACCTTTAGAAGTCATTCTTTTTAAAATCTTCAGTCACTCTCACTTGATCAGCTAACACAAAAACTAGAGAAGAAAAAGCTAACATGCCCTTATTGCACTACTTCATGAAATGTTAATCCATCCAGTATTGCCAGAAAATTTTGAACTAAAATCGCAAGAGGTAGGTTACTAGAAAAGTAGTAAAATGTCCCAAAAGTGACGTCACAGCCATTGGTTGTAAAGTTGTAGAAAAATCGCAAATCCTAAAATTCAGTAGCATAATGCTTTCAGAAGTAGCAAAATTTGCGAAAAGTCTCAAGATTTGGCAACACTGAATCCATCACGTGCAGTTAATCCATTCTGACAAAGGAATAATGCGAATGCGTTCAGGTAGATTTGGATGGATATCGGCTAGTTGGGGGGGGGGGGAAGAGGCAGTAAGAGGAAAAGAATTCCTTTCCTCCCCACGTGGTAGATCGAGGCATCCGATAGCAAAGACATCGGGTAGATACGAAATGAGCGTAGTTGCTGCAGTAGGTGTAACGTAGACCGGAAACTCAACTGTCAACCCCCCCCCCCCTTTACACCGGGAGCTTTTCTTTCTCCAATACCGGCCGGAGGTTTATTTTGAGGACCGGTTTATTTCGGCACAACTCTCAACACGTGGTTTCACGGTGCGCGCTCCCGTGAGTCAGATTCAAAATTACTCATGTTCGCTGTTTTGGCGCAGAATTGCGCAGATACGGCCGAAATCGTACCGAATGTCGCAAAATGGCGCAGGCCGGCGGTTTTGTCTCAGTTTGTCGCAAATGTCGCAGGTGTAGCATCCCTGTTTGCTGTAAAAATATTAATCGAATTGTTAATTTATGCAATATTAATATTTTAAATCACAATAAAGTGAGAAAAATGCAATTGAAATGTTTATAGGTAGAACCACTTTACAACAAAAATGTTCTTTTGAGAAAAACGAATTTGAAGGCGCGCAGTAAAGTGGCATACCGAAACTTTATCGCTTGTTTCTACGGCTTTAAAATGATTCTACTGCCATAATAATTCATGTGGTGATAGTACTTATTGAAAGCTAAAAGATGGCACCGTATCTCAATTTCGAAAAGAATTGTTGTGAAGTGTACCCCTGGAAGTTTCAGTTAATAATAATAATAAATTATAAAAATCTCCGAAAGAGAACGTAAATATATGCGCTATTATATTTTTTTTATAAAGTCAAGCACTCTCATGAAGAAAATTAACCACTTTCTTTTAAAATCTAAAATAAAATAAAATAAAAAATATCGTCAGAAAAATATAATCGGTCAGCTTATAATTTGCCAAGACACACACACACACAAAAGTTATTTTTAGCGAAACTAACCTTGATAAAAATTCACTTTTTTGTAATACTCCAATATAGTTTTGAACGAGGTTTCCACAGACATGATGAATAATTTTATAAAGCAAGCTCATTTACTAATAATTCATAGTGAAAATGTCACTTTTAAAATTTCAACATTAACAAAAAAGTGTTTAATTAATAAGGCGAATAACAAACATAATATTAATCTGTTTAAAAGTTAAAGAGTTGAATTCTGATCCATATAATTCTGTAACTCAAAAATCTGTTTAGAACACATACTATTAGTTTATTTTGATAGTTTATATTAATGCTGGTGCCATCCATGGATTCAATAGCGATTTGTATACAGATTCAAAATAAGAGAGGTTGCGGTGGCTTACGATACGCCGCTGTACATACAAATCTATACGCAAATATAATACTTTTATTGTATTTATTTTATTTACTTATTTTACAGGATAAAAGTGAAATTTTCGGAAAGACGATATAGACGCTGTATACCATAATTTTTATTTACTTTGCATTAAAATTCACAAAAGTTAGTTATTTTTTCCACAACGATATAAAAATTAAATTGTCAGTCAGGATTAATCAGTTTCCTTTAACTTATATTCCATTTTTATATCTATCCACACCCATCTTCATACTGGACTGGAGAGGGCTTTGGTTTATCAGAGGGGCTGGTAATTTTTATTATTTAATTTTTAAAATTTTTATTTTTTTACCCCAAGCAAAATTCTAATTCCCTTGCAGCTGTTAATTTTCTTGGTGTGCATAGCTATGAACTCTTAGCTAAAGAGGGCCGGTTAATCCAGTTAGATTTCTCTATATAGTGCGAATTCTCACTCGTTGTATATGTATAATTATGTTACCAAATAAAAAAACTATGTATTTGACTAATTCTTAAATTACAAAAGAAAAAAATAAAAATAAAAACAAATCTTACTGCTAGATTTTTATCAAATTAAAGATTAAATCGTGCATATTGTGTTCGATTGAATCTATTTATAAATAAAAAGCATGCGTAGAATTTATTCAAATTTGCCATCTAAGAAACAGAAAAGTACTAATTTTTATTTTATTTTATTTGGAAGAAGTTAAAAGTTAAATTATCTAATTAACCACTTAGTTATAAAAATATCTTTTTACTTTTTCAACAGTTATAAGAGTTCAAGTAAGGATTACTGTGATAAAATAATTTTAAAGTCATAGAATACTTATTTTATAAATTGCATAACACACTAACTTATAAATAAATAAAATACGACCAGTTTAAAATATTTCTAATTAAAATGAAAATTTTTAGTTAAAGCGTTTAAATATTCATAGGTTTATACATATTTTGTATGCCAGAGATGATAAACTGTAAAATAATTTTATAAATATTTTGTCATGTCAAATTATTACATAATTAAATATACATTTTAAAAAGTTTCCGTAGTAAACAAAATCCGAAATTTCTTATCGCCCGAGTCGTAAACCTCTTTAAAAAATATCAATTAAGACTTATAAATTTTGTAGCTCTATGAATAAAAGTAATACAATGGAAAATTTTATTTTACATTTATGACACAAAAGCTTTTGACTCGTGAATTAAAATACTGTTAATTTACATACAATTACATTAAATCTGTGTTTAATTTAAATTTGCATTAATGCAATTTGAAAGTTTATAAAGACATACCTTTCGTCCTCACTCCACTTACTAAATCGTATTTGATAAATATACCAAAAAATTCGAAACTGCAACGAAATAATATATTTTTTAAATGTATATCCTGTCCTGTAATTTAGCGGGAATGACATATAATGGGGTAAACAACATGCTACTTATCAATGGTTTAAAAGCAAGAGCACATTTAAAAGTACTCATAGTGTTTAAAAGACCAATTAGGAGAAAATTTAGATTAATTTATAGAGTACTCAGACAGTTAATGTAATTTAAAATACAATAATGTGGTACAACATTTCATAGAATCAGAATGTGAGGTGAAAAAGTCCGACTTCTACTCCAGTATCAACTCAAAAAGTTATGACTCTGGGTCCGCAGCCATGATTAAAAGTGCACTCCAAACCATTACGAGCATAGATGTCTAATGACATTTAATGATATATATGTATCATTAAAATGCTGTTAATAAATAAGCTTTAAAGTAGTATTTTAAAATTTCTGAGACACAACAAGTGACTCAGTTTTTGAAATATGTGCCTTATTTTAAAATTATTTTTATTTTTAAATAACGCAGAATGTGGTCATTCAAAATTTGTGCTCAAAATAGTTTCAATTCTTTTTTATAACGGGGGGGGGGGGGGCGAGGGGCAAGGGTGGTTTTAGGGCGAGGGCACAGGGGCGCGAATTCCCAGAGAGGAAAATATTTACACTAGTAAAAATACGCTTCAAATAAAATTGCGTGTTCATGCAATTCTGCATTGGTATTCAAGCTTTGCACACTTCCTGAAAAATATTTCTGGATCCGTCCTTGGGCATAGTATATTTGTACAAATACATAAGAAAAAGCAAGTGCTTAGAATATATAATTCAATGCTTTAGAGATATAAACTGACCATATTTTTAATGATAACATATATTAATTAAAGCTTTTAAACGCATTAAAAAAATATATATGAATGTAATTTACATATAACTTACTTGAACAGGCGCCAGTCGATTTTGTTTATGAAGATCTCAATGCTTAGTTATCCTATGTTTTTTTTTTTTTTTTGTTTTTTTTTTAACATAATCATTATCAAAAATATCACGACATAAAGCACACTGTACTTTATATCTTGTGTTTTTGGCACCACCGATGTTCTTTTTAGGAAACATAAAGCGAAAAGTGAAATTAAAGTTTTATAATCTTCACAATGATATGCTATGCTGCCGTAACAAGAAAAAAAAATGCCCACTATTCTAAACTCTGTCTAACTCACTGGCACAATGCACAATAACAAGTGTTGGAAAAGTAATGTACTATGGGTTTGCGAAGAAAAAATAAAAATACACGGGATATTTCAAGGAACCATTTCTTTCTCATCATTCTGTCATTGAGGACCAATAAAAATACAAAAACCGTATTTCTGGAAAAAAGAACATCCCCCCATTTGCTTGTGTAAGCAAAGCCATACTTCCCTTTCCACGGAATTTTTTATCTACCCGACTGGTCTAATTAACGGTCACTGTCTCCCCCATCCCGACCACCCACATCCATATTGTACTTTTCTATGGTGTCGGTGACAAAATGCACAATCGTTTAAGCAATTAAAAGAGCCTCGAATAGAAAGTGGTCGCACATGTGGTCTCATAAATTTGTCGTTTGAAGAATAGGCTGGCACTTTTGTTACCTTAAGATTGATGTCTTGCTGCAAATCCAGTAAAATGCCTTCTGAGAGTGGGATCACAGATTTCAAATATACCGTATTTTCCGGTAATAACGCCGCGGCGTTAAACAATATTTTTCTTTTTCGGAAACAAAAATGCGGCCAATAACTGGGTGCGGCTTGTAAGTAGTTCCAAAGTTACAGCTGATCATTTACCCCCACCCCCCCCTCCCAAAAAAAATAACCTTAAATCTGGTTAAGGAACAAAATAATCCATGATCTTTTTCCGTTCCCATTAAAGTCTCGCATGGCGAAAACCCATCACATTGTTTACGTATAGTAACATTTTTCAGGAACAAAAAACAGTACTTTGATCGGGCATCGCATCCAATCGCATCAAGTAACTCTGTATTCTATATCAGGAATAACTCCTCCCATTTTCCCCCTCCAATATTCGCCAGCGCCAAACCTTACCTACAGGCGTCTAATTATACTCTATGTTCCAAATCTTTTTCAGCATTACAAAATATGCATATTCGCGTTTGGCAAAAACTCAACTTAATTTTACTTCACGTTCTTCGTTCGATTTTATTCATTTTATTAGTGTTCTTGCTCCGATACTGATTATTTTCCGTTATGTTTTCGAACAATTCTAAGCGGCGAAGTTATACAGCAAAGTTTAAATTAAACGCTATCGAAATTAACAAAAGTGAACGGCAATAGACAAGTAGCACCAGAGCTGAATGTGGATGAAAAACGCCTAAGAGAGTGGCGAAAGCAGGAAGAAATACTGTTGAAAATGCGGAGAGAGAAACGAGCTCAACGTCGCGGACCGAAAGCACAGTCTCCAGATTTGGAAAAAGAGCTTTGTGACTGGATTGAGAATCAAAGGGAAAATGGTCGATCTTTATCAACTGTTTTAATAAGAATAAAAGCGAAGCAGATGGCGGCAGAGAATGGTCTGGCCAATTTTAGAGGTGTATCATCATGGTGCAACCGATTTTTTAAAAGAAATAATCTGACCATGAGAGCCCGGACATGTGTTGGCTAGAAATTGCCCGAAGACTGGGAAGAGAAGAAAACTTCGTTTTTAAAGTTTCTGAAAGAAGAGATTAAAAACTATGCGCTGAAGCCATCGGAGAAAGGGAATATGGATGAGGTCCCCATATCGTTCGACATGCCTGCACCTCGGTCAGCAGATTTTCTTGGTGTGAAGTCTGTCCCTATCGTTACAACAGGGAATGAGAAAAACAGTTTTACCGTGGTGCTTTCATGTTTATCCTCAGGTCATAAATTGCCTCCGATTGTTATTTTAAAGAGGAAAACAATTCCTAAAGAAAATTTCCCTAAGGGAATAGTAGTGCTCGCAAATCAAAAAGGCTGGATGAACCAGGACGTTTTGCAGGAATGGGCTGAAAAATGTTGGAGAAAAAGACCGAATTTCATTTTTCAAAAAAATTGTCTACTGATCATGGACTCGATGAAAACGCACCTTTCAAACGAGACGAAAAAAATTCTAGGATCAGAGAAAACAAGACTGGCAATAGTACCTGGTGGGTTGACTAAAATATTGCAACTTCTGGATTTGTGTATAAATCGGGCATTTAAAGCTCGCATGCGTCATCACTGGGAATCATGGATGTCGGCAGAAAATCATACGTTTTCGAAAGGAGGCCGGATCCGTAAAGCAACTTATGCCGAAGTTTGCCAGTGGATTTTGGACTCCTGGAATAAAATTGCGAGTGGTATTGTAGAGAGAGACTTTCAAAAAGCCGAAATTATCGATTTTTCACAAAATAGCTCTAATGGGATTCCTGCAATTTCTAGTATGTCTTCCGATGATGAAAACGGTTCAGATGTTGATGAACTTTTGCCATCTGAACACTTAAAAATGTTCCAGACTGACACTGAGGACGAGGATTTTCTGAAGTAGAAAACAGTCTGTAGTATATATATATATATATGCATATGTATATTCTAAAAATAGATAAATAAATTGTACTAATAATGACGTATCGACAAATATCGTAAATTTATATATTACATGGTAAGTTAGTTTAATTACAATTGTTTAATTTTATGTGTACTACTTTATAGTATTACCTAAAATAACACATCTAAACTTGATAAGTTTGATTCTATAATACTTTTTAAAAAGTGCGGCGTTATTCTCGGTGCGGCGTTAAACTAGTTCTTTAAATAGAAATAATTATGTATTTGCGGCGTTATACACGGTGCGGCGTTATTACCGGAAAATACGGTACACTATTCGAATTTGAAGTCTCCCCCGCCGTTCATCAACACATCACAGTAATGGGAGATGCAGGAAGTGGCTGTTTTTTTGACATGAAAAGGATCGCAGAGATAAGAGATGAATGAAAACGGAAAGTAGTTTTAGCCATTATTCCGAAGTTCTGAGGAATATACCCCCCCCCCCCCAATGAGCTATCTCCCAGTAATGTAAACATTTCCGCTTCAATCTCCAATACTCATTTGCCTTTCATGTGTATTTAAAAAGTACAAAATTAATTTTTTTAAATCGCAAAATCAAAACTAAAACTCAGCTAAAATATAGATTTCTTATGAAAATTCCCCGACGAATTAATCAAATAGCCCCGATGGGGGGTCACAAGTTCCCCGACGGGGGGGCACGTGCCCCCCCGGACCCCCCATTGGAGCCACCCCTGGGGAAAACAGTGTTTGTGTTGAAGTGTTCTGTAATCGATGCGTTTTAGCATGATTTATCTTTCTTGTTTTCCGAGATGATGTGTGATGTTTTGCACTTTCTTTTTCAGCCATGTGGAAGATCATCAAGACGTGGATACCGGAGAAACACGTGAGTCGCATCGTGTTCGTCGATTCGAAGACCATAAAAGAATACGTGGACGAAGACCAGCTTCCCGTCGTCATGGGTGGAACTGTAAGCATATGAACAACTCTGCCATTTGATTGAAATTCCTCCCATATCTGGATTGCTACCCTAGCCCGCGTTTCCCTTTCCCAACCCGTGGAAGTGCGCAGAGCGTTTCCAGGGGGAGAAGCGATAAAAATAGGCAAAGAGCAAGTGATAATGCGTGTTTAAAAAAATCATCTTATTAATGATTATGTCATTTTATCTCTCACTCCCTTTATTGAAAATTGTCCGAAACATGTGTACCAAAAATGCGGCATAATTTTACATATATTTAAATACTGTTAGTTCACAATAGCTTTAATCTATTGTTACAATATTTCGTAAGCTGTAGAATATGCATCACATGAATTTTTGCTGTAAGGGTTGCTGTATTTCGCCTGGTAACCCTTTTGGCAAGTTATCCAGAGTGGATAAGAATCCCAGGCTGTTAGGCTTATGTTTAAAATTATTCTTTTTTCCACTTTCACAATTGCTAGCCCAGTGCCAATGCGTTTACACCTTTTACAAGTTATTCTTGATGCATCCTTAATTTTATGAGTCCATGTTTTATGTTTCCATGTTTCGTAATTATCTTTATTCAGCGTTTGAATTCGCTAAGTTGTCGTCGTAGGTCATAGGTTGTCATCGGCCCACGTTTGCAATTGCAAGGAAAGATCAGAAAACCCTCCTACTTCCAGTCGATGAAATAAATGTAAAATAAGAACAGTGGCGGCTCGTCATTAAGGGCCAGAGGGTCCTGGCCCCACCGACTAAGCACCGTCTAAACCAAAATATCTTCCTATTATGTAAGGCAGTTCTTTCAATAATTTACCTTCATTAAAAAAATACACGCGTTTTACTCTATTTTAATACTATCCATTAAAAAACGCACTTAAAAAAGCGATAGTTATACGATTTTCCCCTTATCTAAACCATGCTTGGGCCATGGGCTGGCCTGCCCTGAATGGGGCGTCTCTTCTCCGTTCACCGGGTTGACATATTTGGCATTGAGCACAAAGCCATACTGACGCGGAATTGACTTGGCTTCCAAATTGCTTATTTGGCGCTGCCTTCTGGGCCCAGATGTTCGGGCCCTCGCACGGTGATCTACACGACCGTACGGGGAAATTTCGGCAATCGGTAGCTATTGGCGAAATTTTACGCTTAGGAGGAAATCATTTTTTATTTGCGTGATCGTATTTTGGCAGTGCAGTCAGATATTTTCTGTTTTGTTTTCTTGATTTACGGAAAGCGATGTATGAATGTATTTTTTATATATGTTATTTATTTTAAAATAATTAAATCATCTAAAAATTATGAACAGGCAACTATAAAGAACATAAATATTAAATATTTAAATATTTTTGTTTAGTAATAAAGTAAACTTTTAATTTAACATAACTACGTAAAAAATAGCAAAAGTTGTATAGTAAATTCGATAATTATTTGTCATTTGAGAAATTTTAAATACTTGCGCTGTGTGAACGTGGGGATAGGTTGTTCTATATGTATATATATTTTCCCGATTTTAATTGGCAATATTTTTTTTTTTTCGGGCCCCACCACTGAAACGGGTCACAAGCCGCCACTGAGGAAGAATAAAAGAAGAAGAAAAGGGGTGAGAGATAAAATGACATAGTCAATTAATATTGTTTTAATATGGCAATAATGAAGCTAAAAAATTAGGGGGGTTCAGAAAGGTCTCCCCCTGACGAGGCTCGAACAGCCGAGTTAACGGTCGGCGCGAGCTTAAATTTATTCTTATTTTAACTCAAAAAAATCCATTTTCGCTTAAATTTACAGATAACATTATTTCATTTTGAAAAACAGGCGACTAAATGTCTGTTGTTGAAGAATAAAAAAATCTGATGTGTCCAACACATGACTTCCTTGCACGTCCATTAGATCAAAAATATTTTCGACGCACTTCCTCTAAATTTATTTGTTTGAAAGAGATAAAATATCAATAATAGTAAGGTTTAGCGATTTCTAGCCAAATATTTCAATATCGCCAAGCTGAGTTCAATTTGAAAGATTTCCTTCTGACACTTTATTTGGCGATATTTCACCAAAAGCCGACAAACTTGAGATAGTCAGCGAGATTTTAGGGATAGCCAAAGTAGTCATTGACCACAGACTTTCAATGAATTGAATGCATCCATACACCTTAATGTATTTAAAGTCATTTCGCTCACCCTGTAAATAAATTCCCAGTCGATTGCTGTCAAAAAAGATATTGAAAACAGTTGGATATTATAATATAGTTCTAAATACAAAAGTTCAAAATTCTACGGGTTAAAGTTTTAGAGTTATACAAAATACGAAATAATTTTGGGGGCCAAATTTGGCGATATTTCGGCGAAACTCGTCAATGTCGACGACATTTGGCGAGATTTTAAGCATGGACCAAAAAAGACAGATTATCGCCAAATTTGGCGATATTTCGCCAAAACTCGCCAAGGTCGAGGGCAGACGGCGAGATTTTGGGCATGTACCAAACAATGACTGTCTACAGTTGTATTATATTGAAGATGTCCATAGACATTAAGGTACTGAAATTCTTTTCGGTGGTCTTGTAAATAAACTCTCCAGTAGATTGGAACCAAAAATCGAGATGCACAACTAGATGTTACAACATTCTTATATATGAAATTTCATAATAGTTTTTGAGATTTGAGAGTTAAATATGCACACACGTACACCAAAAGTCGCCAAGCTTGGCGACTTTTGGCATAGTTCTTGAGGGAGGCACGTGACCGTGGTCGGACCATTACCTAACTTATGTGGTAGGACGGTATTGTGCTTGAAATGGATGAATGCCCCTAAAATTGCTATTGACCGTAATGTATTGGAAATCCTTTGAGTGTTCCTGTAGCAGAACTATAAATGATAAAGACAGTTTTTTTAATGGAGAAATTCATTTTCTAACTCTTTACAGCATATATCACTTCTGAGTCGTTTGAAATAGCCCAATACCTCTAAAAAACGCTTTGATGAATTTCGGCCCATAGAGCGTAATGTATTTCGAATCTTTTGGGCGGTCCTGTAGATAAACTATTCAGTCGAATGGAACCGAAAGGGGAGGTGCACAACTAGATGTTACAACAATCCTAAACATAAAGTTTCAACATTCAACGCCTAACAGTTTTTGAGATATGCGAGTTTAATGAATTTCGGCCCATTGAGTGTAATGTATTTCGAATGTTTTGGGCAGTCCTGTAGATAAACTATCCAGTCGAATGGAACCAAAAGGGGAGGTGCACAACTAGATGTTACAACTATCCAAAATATGAAGTTTCGACATTCTACGCCTAATAGCTTTTGAGTTAGGCGAGTTTAATGAATTTCGGCCCATAGAGCGTAATGTATTTCGAATCTTTTGGGCGGTCCTGTACATAAACTATCCATTCGATTGCCACCAAAAGGGGAGGTGCACAACTAGATCATAGAACAATCCTAAATATCAAATCTCAACATTCTACGACCAATAGTTTTTGAGATATGCGAGTTACATACGTACGTACGTACGTACAGACGGCATGGAAAAACTGGCCACAGTAGACTCGCCACTGGTCAAAATGAGTTGCAGACGCGTTAATAGGATCGTGCATGCTAGCCTACGATGAGATGCATCGAAAAATTTTTTTAAATTAAATTTAGAGGTAGTCAAAATCGGTTTTTTTGTCGAAATTTGGCCCCCAAAATTTTTCGGGATCACATTACTTCCTTATACTACGTACAAGGAAGTAAAAAACTGATTGTATGCTGAAAAATGTGAGAGAGGGAGGCGCGACGTTAAAAGGTTGTGAATCGTTGTTCTAGAACACGGGTACTCAATATTATTTCAACCACCGCCCAGTTGAAGATTAATATTAAAAAATCAACTCCCCCCCCCCCCCCCACACACACAGAATAATTTTTAGCTTGCCTTTTTACATCAGGGTCATTTTCAAAATTCGGTGCCATTTGATATCCGTGTGTAAAATATTTTTTTTTATTTTTTTATTTTTTTATTTTTATTTTTTTACAAGGTATAAGAAAATTTAAATGATTTTTCTCATGGTTTTTATCATACATTTTCCAATAGTGAAACACTAAGTTAAAAAATCTGATGTGTCCAACACATGACTTCCTTGCACGTCTATTAAATCAAAAATGTTTTTTACGCACTTCCTCTAAACTTATTTGTTTGAAAGATATAAAATATCAATAATAGTAAGATATAGCGATTTCTAGCCAAACATTTTGATATCTCCAAGCTGAGTTCAATTTGAAAGATTTCTTTCTGACAATTTATTTGGCGATATTTCACCAAAAGCCGACAAACTTGAGATAGTTTGCGAGATTTTGGGGATTGCCAAAGTAGTCATTGACCACAGACTTTCAATGAATTGAATGCATCCATACACCTTAATGTATTTAAAGTCATTTGGCTCACCCTGTAAATAAATTCCCAGTCGATTGCTGTCAAAAAAGATATTGAAAACCGTTAGATATTATAATATAGTTCTAAATACAAGAGTTCAAAATTCTACGGGTTAAAGTTTTAGAGTTATACAAAATACGAAATAATTTTTTGCGCCAAATTTGGCGATATTTCGGCGAAACTCGTCAATGTCGACGACATTTGGCGAGATATTAAGCATGGACCAACAATAACAGATTATCGCCAAATTTGGCGATATTTCGCCAAAACTCGCCAAGAACGATGACAAATGGCGATACTTTGGGCATGGACCAAATGACTGACTATCGCCAAATTTGGCGATATTTCGCCAAAACTCGCCAAGGTCGAGGACAGACGGCGAGATTTTGGGCATGTACCAAACAATGACTGTCTACAGTTGTATTATATTGAAGATGTCCATAGACATTAAGGTACTGAAATTCTTTTCGGTGGTCCTGTAAATAAACTCTCCAGTAGATTGGAACCAAAAATCGGGATGCACAACTAGATGTTACAACATTCTTATATATGAAATTTCATAATAGTTTTTGAGATTTGAGAGTTAAATATGCACACACATACGCCAAAAGTCGCCAAGCTTGGCGACTTTTGGCATAGTTCTTGAGGGAGGCACGTGACCGTGGTCGGACCATTACCTAACTTATGTGGTAAGACGGTATTGTGCTTGAAATGGATGAATGCCCCTAAAATTGCTATTGACCGTAATGTATCGGAAATCTTTTGAGTGTTCCTGTAGCAGAACTATAAATGAAAAAGACACTTTTATTAATGGAGAAATTCATTTTCTAACTCTTTACAGCATATATCACTTCTGAGTCGTTTGAAATAGCCCAATACCTCTAAAAAACGCTTTGATGAATTTCGGCCCATAGAGCGTAATGTATTTCGAATCTTTTGGGCGGTCCTGTAGATAAACTATTCAGTCGAATGGAATCGAAAGGGGAGGTGCACAACTAGATGTTACAACAATCCTAAATATAAAGTTTCAACATTGAACGCCTAACAGTTTTTGAGATATGCGAGTTTAATGAATTTCGGCCCATTGAGTGTAATGTATTTCGAATGTTTTGGGCAGTCCTGTAGATAAACTATCTAGTCGAATGGAACCAAAAGGGGAGGTGCACAACTAGATGTTACAACTATCCAAAATATGAAGTTTCGACATTCTACGCCTAATAGCTTTTGAGTTAGGCGAGTTTAATGAATTTCGGCCCATAGAGCGTAATGTCGAAGGAAATCTTTCGAATTGAACTCAGCTTGGCGATATCGAAATATTTGGCTAGAAATCGCTAAACCTTACTATTATTGATATTTTATCTCTTTCAAACAAATAAATTTAGAGGAAGTCCGTCGAAAATATTTTTGATCTAATGGACGTGCAAGGAAGTCATGTGTTGGACACATCAGATTTGCCTTCACAGATCACAGATGGCGAAATTTGCCTGCAGAGATATGCGAGTTACATACGTACGTACGTACGTACAGACGGCATGGAAAAACTGGCCACAGTAGACTCGCCACTGGTCAAAATGAGTTGCAGACGCGTTAATAGGATCGTGCATGCTAGCCTACGATGAGATGCATCGAAAAATTTTTTTAAATTAAATTTAGAGGTAGTCAAAATCGGTTTTTTTGTCGAAATTTGGCCCCCAAAATTTTTCGGGATCACATTACTTCCTTATACTACGTACAAGGAAGTAAAAAACTGATTGTATGCTGAAAAATGTGAGAGAGGGAGGCGCGACGTTAAAAGGTTGTGAATCGTTGTTCTAGAACATAACTTCCTTATCTTGAGAACACGGGTTCTCAATATTATTTCAACCACCGCCCAGTTGAAGATTAATATTAAAAAATCAACTCCCCCCCCCCCACACACACAGAATAATTTTTAGCTTGCCTTTTTACATCAGGGTCATTTTCAAAATTCGGTGCCATTTGATATCCGTGTGTAAAATATTTTTTTTTATTTTTTTATTTTTTTATTTTTATTTTTTTACAAGGTATAAGAAAATTTAAATGATTTTTCTCATGGTTTTTATCATACATTTTCCAATAGTGAAACACTAAGTTAAAAAATCTGATGTGTCCAACACATGACTTCCTTGCACGTCTATTAAATCAAAAATGTTTTTTACGCACTTCCTCTAAACTTATTTGTTTGAAAGATATAAAATATCAATAATAGTAAGATATAGCGATTTCTAGCCAAACATTTTGATATCTCCAAGCTGAGTTCAATTTGAAAGATTTGTTTCTGACAATTTATTTGGCGATATTTCACCAAAAGCCGACAAACTTGAGATAGTTTGCGAGATTTTGGGGATAGCCAAAGTAGTCATTGACCACAGACTTTCAATGAATTGAATGCATCCATACACCTTAATGTATTTAAAGTCATTTGGCTCACCCTCTAAATAAATTCCCAGTCGATTGCTGTCAAAAAAGATATTGAAAACCGTTAGATATTATAATATAGTTCTAAATACAAGAGTTCAAAATTCTACGGGTTAAAGTTTTAGAGTTATACAAAATACGAAATAATTTTTTGCGCCAAATTTGGCGATATTTCGGCGAAACTCGTCAATGTCGACGACATTTGGCGAGATATTAAGCATGGACCAACAATAACAGATTATCGCCAAATTTGGCGATATTTCGCCAAAACTCGCCAAGAACGATGACAAATGGCGATACTTTGGGCATGGACCAAATGACTGACTATCGCCAAATTTGGCGACATTTCGGCAAAACTCGCCAAGGTCGAGGACACACGGCGAGATTTTGGGCATGTACCAAACAATGACTGTCTACAATTGTATTATATTGAAGATGTCCATAGACATTAAAGTACTGAAATTCTTTTCAGTGGACCTGTAAATAAACTCTCCAGTAGATTTTAACCAAAAATCGACATGCACAACTAGATGTTACAACAATCTTATATATGAAATTTCATAATAGTTTTTGAGATTTGAGAGTTAAATATGCACACACGTACACAAAAAAGTCGCCAAGCTTGGCGACTTTTGGCATAGTACTTGAGGGAGGCACGTGACGGTGGTCGGAACATTACCTAACTTATGTGGTAGGACGGTATTGTGCTTGAAATGGATGAATCTCCTAAAATTGCCATTGACCGTAATGTATTGGAAATCTTTTGAGTGTTCCTGTAGCAGAACTGTAAATGATAAACACACTTTTTTTAATGGAGAAATTCATTTTCAAACTCTTTACAGCATATATCACTTCTGAGTCGTTTGAAATAGCCCAATACCTCTAAAAAACGCTTTGATGAATTTCGGCCCATAGAGCGTAATGTATTTCGAATCTTTTAGGCGGTTCTGTAGATAAACTATCCAGTCGAATGGAACCGAAAGGGGAGGTGCACAACTAGATGTTACAACTATCCAAAATATGAAGTTTCGACATTCTACGCCTAATAGTTTTTGAGATATGCGAGTTTAATGATTTTCGGCCCATAGAGCGTAATGTATTTCGAATCTTTTGGGCGGTCCTGTACATAAACTATTCATTCGATTGCGACCAAAAGGGGAGGTGCACAACTAGATCATAGAACAATCCTAAATATCAAATCTCAACATTCTACGACCCATAGTTTTTGAGATATGCGAGTTACATACATACGTACGTACGTACGTACAGACGGCATGGAAAAACTGACCACAATAAACTTGCCGCTGTTCAAAATGAGTTGCAGACGCGTTAATATGATCGTGCATGCTAGCCTACGATGAGATGCATCGAAAAAATTTTTAAAATTCAATTTAGAGGTAGTCAAAATCGGTTTTTTTGTCGAAATTTGGCCCCCAAAATTTTTCGGAATCACATTACTTCCTTATACTACGTACAAGGAAGTAAAAACATGCTATTTAATAAAATAAAAAGAAAAAATCTGATGTGTCCAACACATGACTTCCTTGCACGTCCATTAGATCAAAAATATTTTCGACGGACTTCCTCTAAATTTATTTGTTTGAAAGAGATAAAATATCAATAATAGTAAGGTTTAGCGATTTCTAGCCAAATATTTCGATATCGCCAAGCTGAGTTCAATTCGAAAGATTTCCTTCTGACACTTTATTTGGCGATATTTCACCAAAAGCCGACAAACTTGAGATAGTCAGCGAGATTTTGGGGATAGCTAAAGTAGTCATTGACCACAGACTTTCAATGAATTGAATGCATCTATACACCTCAATGTATTCAAAGTCATTTGGCTCACCATGTAAATAAATTCTCAGTCGATTGCTGTCAAAAAAGATATTGAAAACAGTTAGGTATTACAATAGTTCTAAAAATAAAGTTAAAAAATCTACGGGTTAAAGTTTTAGAGTTATACAAAATAGGAAATAATTTTTGGCGCCAAATTTGGCGATATTTAGGCGAAACTCGTCAATGTCGACGACATTTGGCGAGATTTTAAGCATGAACCAAACAATGACAGATTATCGCCAAATTTGGCGATATTTCGCCAAAACTCGCCAAGAACGATGACAAATGGCGATACTTTGGGCATGGACCAAATGACTGACTATCGCCAAATTTGGCGATATTTCGCCAAAACTCGCCAAGGTCGAGGACAGACGGCGAGATTTTGGGCATGTACCAAACAATGACTGTCTACAGTTGTATTATATTGAAGATGCCCATAGACATTAAGGTACTGAAATTCTTTTCGGTGGTCCTGTAAATAAACTCTCCAGTAGATTGGAACCAAAAATCGGGATGCACAACTAGATGTTACAACATTCTTATATATGAAATTTCATAATAGTTTTTGAGATTTGAGAGTTAAATATGCACACACATACGCCAAAAGTCGCCAAGCTTGGCGACTTTTGGCATAGTTCTTGAGGGAGGCACGTGACCGTGGTCGGACCATTACCTAACTTATGTGGTAAGACGGTATTTTGCTTGAAATGGATGAATGCCCCTAAAATTGCTATTGACCGTAATGTATTGGAAATCTTTTGAGTGTTCCTGTAGCAGAACTATAAATGAAAAAGACACTTTTATTAATGGAGAAATTCATTTTCTAACTCTTTACAGCATATATCACTTCTGAGTCGTTTGAAATAGCCCAATACCTCTAAAAAACGCTTTGATGAATTTCGGCCCATAGAGCGTAATGTATTTCGAATCTTTTGGGCGGTCCTGTAGATAAACTATTCAGTCGAATGGAATCGAAAGGGGAGGTGCACAACTAGATGTTACAACAATCCTAAATATAAAGTTTCAACATTGAACGCCTAACAGTTTTTGAGATATGCGAGTTTAATGAATTTCGGCCCATTGAGTGTAATGCATTTCGAATGTTTTGGGCAGTCCTGTAGATAAACTATCTAGTCGAATGGAACCAAAAGGGGAGGTGCACAACTAGATGTTACAACTATCCAAAATATGAAGTTTCGACATTCTACGCCTAATAGCTTTTGAGTTAGGCGAGTTTAATGAATTTCGGCCCATAGAGCGTAATGTATTTCGAATCTTTTGGGCGGTCCTGTACATAAACTATCCATTCGATTGCCACCAAAAGGGGAGGTGCACAACTAGATCATAGAACAATCCTAAATATCAAATCTCAACATTCTACGACCAATAGTTTTTGAGATATGCGAGTTACATACATACGTACGTACGTACGTACAGACGGCATGGAAAAACTGGCCACAGTAGACTCGCCACTGGTCAAAATGAGTTGCAGACGCTTTAATATGATCGTGCATGCTAGCCTACGATGAGATGCATCGAAAAAAATTTTTTAATTCAATTTAGAGGTAGTCAAAATCGGTTTTTATGTCGAAATTTGGCCCCCAAAATTTTTCGGGATCACATTACTTCCTTATACTACGTACAAGGAAGTAAAAAAGAAATGAGTAGAAAAGATACTGAAACATAGCTGTCCGACTCATAGAACATAAAACGTGTTTTGCAGAATTACTGCCTCAAGACTAAAATTTCTACCCTGACATGGTTTAGCATTATGAAATATACTTTAAATTATATTATGAAAAGGTTTTTATAAGGTTAAAAAAAAATGCAAGATTTTTGATAATTAAATATTACGGGACATTGATGTTATTAGGGATAGACGCTAGACCACGAGACGAGACGAGACTTCGGTCTCGCACTTTGACGAGACGAGACTTCGGTCTTGCACTTTGACGAGACGAGACCTCCGGGTATGAGTCGAGACCACGAGACGACACCTTGGGGTGCGAGACGATACCACGGGTCAGGTATCGCACGAGACCCCGAGACCAGTCTCGTGGTCTCGCGTTAAAATAGGCAAAGATAGTTATGGCTGGTACTTCAAAATCTTTCTAAAAGCGGCAAGACCGTATTTTGCAGAAAACTTCGCCCCACACCAATTAGCTCAATTCAAAAAATGAACCCATTCAATATTGCGAGCTTTTTTTTTTTTTCGGGTGCTCTTTTTCCGGTGCACTTTCTTCAGTGTTTTATCCGCTGCGCTTTTTTCCGTGTTTCGTTGGCAGAATACTGTTGGCCAATGATACGATAAACTTCTTCTTCGGGTGTACAAGAGGAAAAGAAGCACCAGATGTATTTTATTTTATAAATTACACTTATTATGTTCTTTAGGTATTATTATTATTATTTACTATATTTCATTTTTAAATTCAAGTGTTAAAACAACTTTTTTTTTGTCCCCCTATTAATCAAATACATCATGAAAAATTACCGGAAAGGGATAAAAAAGGAGGGGGGGGGGTCTCTCGTAAACAGTACGTGATGGAGCAAAATGAAAGTCATATTCGGATTCAGGAGGTCATTTTACACAAGAATCAGCGGGAATGGTGAATGGTGTCGAGGCTCGAAAGAATGTTTTTTTTGTAACGCACCAGAAAAAAGCGCACCCGGAAAAAAAGCGCACCGGAAAAAAACGCACCTGGAAAAAAGCGCACCAGAAAAAAGCGCACAATCTTGAATGGGTTTATTTTTTTGGATGAGTGTGTGTGTGTGTGGTTGGGGGGGGGGGAGCGCTTGAAATAAAAAATGTAAGAAAGGAGTGGGCATCCGAAAGTGCGCTTTTTGGTGAAGTGATTTTTTTTTTTTGTATCGTTTTTACACTAAAATGCCTCACACTCTGGATGCTTCCACCCCCCAATAGAAACATTCGTATTTTTACTTAGCCTTCAGTTAAATACTGGGTTCACATTTGTAGAAGAGGGAGGTGGGGACATTCAATTTACTACTGGGCTCAAATTTGTTTTGCAGTAAAAGTGCAGATGTGTAATAATTTCTTGTTTCTTTAAAAAAAAAAAAAACTTTATCAAAAGCTAAAAGGCAATGAGGCGTTACGGACGGTCATGGGGCTATTGGAAAAGTTACCTGAATGGCAATTTTCAATAGAGATAAATACAAAATGCACTAATGTACCTCTGTTTACGCCCTTTTGGACGCCTACTTGTTTCTCACATTTTTTTTAATTCATGCCCCCCCTCTTATCTTCTAAAAATACAAACCCATTCAAGATTGTGCGCTTTTTTCCGGTGTGCTTTTTTCTGGTGCGCTTTTTTCCGGTGTGCTTTTTTCCGTGATTCTTTTTATACACACAAATGAAAGAAAAATCTTTATGGAAAAGATGAATTAATATTTTTGTAAATTAAAAAAAACAGCCTGCATTACAACTTATATCTGTAATGCATCACCCCACGGCCACAACTAAGGAAAGGGACGGCAAGGGGGGTACGTGCCCCGGGCGGCGTGCTAAAGAGTGTGCCAATTTCAGTTATGATTCCATGACAAGGGGGGCGCCCTAATTAAGGTTTGCCCCGGGTGTCGTGATCTCTAATTGCGGCTCTATGTCACTTTATGCTAATCAGTGACGCAAGAGCGTATTAAAGAGGATTCTGATTTGATATAAAGTTTACATGTGATTGGCATTCATAAAAAGTTTTCTATGGGTCCTTAGCTTCCAAAAACTCTCAAGATTAAAAACAACACAGAATTAATTTTTAAGCTTTTAATAAAAGAGATAAATTATTTTTTCATTATGCACGATTCCTTCTTCTCCCCTTGAACCCTCAATGAATTTGTTTCTACAAAAGTATGTAAAACTGTTCCTGAAACCTTTGTGCGTGCTTTGCACACATGAAATTCTATTTGTGGGTGCCTGATGGAGCGGAGCCTGGTGGAGGGGTGGCCCCGGAGCACCCATATAGTCGTCGCCACTGCCTTCATTCTCATACGAAACTCTAAGCCTTCACTCAATGTACTCTAACTAGTGTTTTTAAATGCATTCGACTGTTATTTTTTTAGAAAAGAATTTGCTTTATTAAAAATGACTATATTTGCTCCGTTGATGTTACTCTTCATTAGCACTATTGAATGTTTATTTAATTTCTAATTATATATTTTTTATTGATTTAAATTTGTTTAGGTAAAAATAACTGCGAATCCAGCTCTTAGGCAGTTTTGAAAAATGATAAATTATGTCATATGTACATGCAAAATATTCAGACTGTTTCTTTATATGCACCCACGAACAAATCTATGTAATTTTTTTTGAGAAAAAGTATAGATGTCACACACACATTTATTTATTCTATTTTAATTCAAATGAATGACTGCCATTGATACCATCGTCCCTGCTTCTTGGAATAAAAACTCATGAGGTTAAAAAAAAAACTATGTGCATTTACACTATTAATTGCTAACTAAAGGTTGCCCCCCAATTTGTAGTTATTGCAAAATGATTCCATATTACTTACTTTATGAAAGACTAGCGGCTACCCGCAACTTCGTCCGCTTCGGCTTTAGAATTAGGTCCCGAGAGAAACGAAGCATGTGTGAATAACAAATATGTTTGCAACTAAAGAAACAGCATTTAAATATTATTTGCTTTTTACTTCTTTTAAATGAAGTATAATGCATGGTAGTTTACTTCATTTAAAATAACAGAGTACGTAAAATTACTAAATTTAGATTTTTTTAAGGCATTTGGCGAGTAGAGACAGTTACGACAGTATTTGCGAACTGTTTTGAGTGTTCTTGTAAAAGAAATATTTATGCTATATGCATGAATTTTACCCTATGTTAATCAGGAATAGTGCAGCTTTCTATTAGCGAAAAAGTTTTAGAATCGGTTCTATAGTTACAGATATACCCATAGAGCGTAATGTATTAGAATTATTTTGAGTGTTCCTGTAAAGGAACTATTTGCGCTACATGCATTAATTTTAGCCTATAATACTCAAGAATAGTGTAGCTTACTATCAGTGAAAAAAGTTTTGGAATCGGTTCAGTACTTACAGACATACACATAGAGCGTAATGTAATTCTTATGAGTATCCCTGTAAAAGAACTATTTGTGATATATGCATAAAAGGTAGCCTATAACACTCAGGGTCCCCCAGTGTCTAAGAGGGTCTGCTCTCAAACCTGGAAGGCGGGAGGTGCCAGGTTCAAACACCGGTCGCGCCTGTCGACCTAGCCGCTCGCAGTTTTCCGTGATTTTTCAAAAACCTCGCGAAAATACGGACTGGGATCCCTTAGAAAATTCCACACAGAGGAATTCTCCATATACGCCTAGGACCCCATAGGCCTAGGACCATATAGGCCTAGGACTTTCAATCAGTGAAGAAAGTTTTAAAATCAGTTTAGTTGCTACAAAATTTCCATAGAGCACAATGCATTAGCATTATTTTGAGTGTCTTTGTAAAAGAATTATTTATGCTATATGCTTGAAAGGTTGCCTGTATGTTAATCCAGGGCATAAGCTATCTTCATTACAAATTTTTCCAACCATTTTTGTGTGATTCAGTCAAAAACACCCAAACACATAAACGTACACATTTATATTATTTGTAGGATTTGGAAATTTACGAACTTTAGTTAGTGAAACACATCTGGACTTTTCTTGGTACTTACCTATTATCCCGGCGGTCATTCCCGCCAAACTGTTTTTTTGTCAAATGAGTTGCCAAACTGTTGCCAATCGTATTCAAAACCATTAATAATTTCATGTGCCCGGCATTTATCGCGGCAAAAAATCGCTCGTCTTGGCGGACCGCCGGGATAATACGTAAGTACACTTTTCTTTATTTATGCTTTTCAATTTGGCGTAAAATCAACATAATTTCCATACTTATTTATGTTTTTCAAATGCGTGTGATTTTGCAAATAGAATTTCTGCTTTATTTCAAAAGCATAAATCATTTTGTGCGGGCGATAAAACGGTTTTTAATTAATAGTTAGAAAAGTAATTAAAATTTCCGAGCCTCAGGTACACTTTATCGAAGTCATGGGTCCAGGCATGCTCAAATTTTCAAAGCTCTGCTTTCTGTAGATTTGTCTGGAGAACATTCATTTTTATTATTAGAGATAGATATATTTGGCATAAAACTGGCATAATATCCGTATTATTTAATGTTTTTCAGATGCACGTGCTTCTTTATTGCAAGTAATAGCATTCTTGTTAGCTCAAAACATGAATCATATGATACGGGCGAAACTCGCCAAGCATGGCAACGTAAAAACGGTTTTTAATTAATAATTAAAAAAGTAATTAAAAATTTAAAATTCTAAGTAGCCTATAACCAACTCCAGGGTCCCATCTATATCTAAACCGAAATGCATCCTAATCGATTCAGCGGTTTAGGCGTGAAAGCGTCATAAACAAATAAGCAAACAATCAAACAAACTCACTTTCGCATTTATAATATTAATTAGGATAACCAACAATACAATCATTTCAAGTGCATCTGTGTAATTTGTACTACAGTGTGACATACGATACGTACATATAAATAAAAAGTGAAGGTGGCTCCCTCAAAAAATTTTTCGGGGGAGGTAGTTTTTTGTGGTGCGCCATGGAGCTTACGATATTAAATTTATTCAGGGAAGCACTAAACCAATTAAAAATAATATTATAAATAATATTATATATCTCGCAACCATCCCTCCAAGCAGACACGAAAACAATTTCAGAGGTGGGGAGAAGCTGGAAACGGCAGAATTTCCCACAAAAAGCCTGACTTTCAGCATCCAGTTAACAAAAATCTAAATTTCGGGGAGGGGGGCAAGTCCCCTTGATCCGCCTCCCTTGGCTAAGCCTCTGCCTCTTAGTCTGTGTTAGGCACTCGAAAAAATTAATATGACTTCTTCATAAACTGTAGTATGAACTGATATCAACAGTAAACTTCTGTCTTAATGTAATCAGAAAAAATTCTTTAGCTTAAAAATCGCCTCCCAAAATGAGACGATTCGCTTCCGTGTAGAGAAATATTGCAAAATATCGTATGCTTAAGATTTTTTTTTTTTTGAGAATGTTTCAAAACTTTTATTGGGTGAACGTTTATATGAATTCAATACCACCTGTGAAGGGTCTTTCTCAAATTTTTCTGAGTCTCTAACATGAGCAATTCTTTAAAAAGCTGTTCAAATGTTGAATGATTTCTTAAAAGAACCACCTTAAAGTAATTTGCAAGGAGATTCCATCACATGCAATTACTTTTTGATGCTTCATGCTCGGAAGTAAATCTGAAGACATTAGATAATATGCGACTATCTCAGACTACGATAAATGTGAAACGACATTTTTTTTACTTTGAACAAAGAAGTAAAAAGACATTTTGGTTGAGACAATATGCGAGACCGGTCTCGCGGTCTCGCACGAGACTTGGCCTCCAGGTACGAGACGAAACCACGAGACAAGACCCTGAGACGAGACCACGTGGTGTGAGACGAGACCACGGGGTGCGAGACAAGACCACGAGACGTACTTCGATATGAAAGGACGAGACGAGACGAGACTTGAGCCATTTCTCGTCTCGCATGGTCTCGCGTCCATCCCTTGATGTCATGTCTGTAACCATGCATTATTTTCAATCTTTTAAACAAAATTGAGATTTGAGAATAGCAACACGTGTTTTCCATTAGAGCAGAGCATGTTCGAAAAAGAAATATAAACAGACATCTTGAGTTTTTGGCATTTGACTGAAAAAGCTAAATCCTATTAGTGATATGTATTTTTATTGCAAGTCATGTCTGTTACCTTAATTATTTGTACAAAATATATTTATTTATTTGTTAATTCAATTGATTCATTTAGATCATTAGATTTTTTAGTCTAAATCAGGTATGGACAACCTTTGAAAATTTGCCTTGAGGTGGGCGAAGATTAAATATATTGAGTGTACTGTAGAGATATTTTCGTCAAATGCTTTTTCTAACGCCTGTTGTAATTGCTTCCACAACGGGCGAAGGGGTTTATGACGAGCGAAGGGGTAACTGTACGTTTAATTATTTTTATTTTCAAGATCATGATTACTAGAAATTTTTTGAATCTTAATTTATTTATTCTTCCAGTGCACAGATCAGTATGGACCAAAGATTTAAGAAGAACCTAGGCGTTCGGGATGGTTATGATTCCACTCCTAGAGATCCTGCCGACTTTTCCAACTAAGGATGTGTCCGACAAGATTATGAACTTCATGGGTGTAACTTAAGGGAAATTTTTGACGTTCCTAGGGGGCTTATAGCCCTTTTACTCCGATAGGAAATTTATTATACACAGATATTTGAAAAGTGAGAGCTTTCTGTGGGGAGCTTAAACGCCTTCCCATCCTTGTTACGCCATATGTGAACTTTCTTTTATAAAATATCAATTCATGGTGAAGGATTTGTGAGAAGAACAATGTAATTCACTCTTATTAGGTTTAGATGTCAAAACCGTTTTGTTATTAATCTTTATTTGTATTATTCATGTTTGGCAATGGTCTTCAAACTGTGTTTTCACCTTGGAGGAACGAATAGTAAATATGGAGTAGGCATCCTCTAGTTCTTCTATGGGGAAAAAATGAAGTAACTGTACGCGTAGCTCTGGAAGACGTGGCTTGTTAAACCTAGCAACTCTAAGCCACGCCCCTCCCCAGGGCTACGCGTATTTTTACTTCATTTTTCCGCATAGAAGAACTAGCGAACGCAGGAAAAAACGGTTACAGTTGTGGCTTCACTTTCTCCCCCTCATGCCTCCTCCGTATTATTCTCTCCTCCAAGGTTTTCTCTAAACCCCAGAATTCCGCGAGTCAAACTCCGGAGTTCCGCAAGTGCAAATCAAAGTAAAAATTTCAAAAGAAAATTATAAAGCACAATAACACATACTACAATAAATCAGAAAGAAAGGGAATAACTTATCGACATGTCATCAAATTCGACGTTTTTAGATTTAAGGGAATGTACCCTCTAAATGTCTGGTCGCAAACTCGTGCATGTAACGCCGAAACTAGAGTTTACGCCACCTTAGGGAAAAACTTGAGCGCCTCCTCCGCCCGGTGACCGGGGAAAACTTTAATTTTGGCGGTATTTTCTTTCAAACCATAAAGGAGTTTGGCGCCCGGACGCAACACGGCGTCTGGGGCAAGTGCCCCGAATGCCCTACTGTAAATCAGTCCCTGTTTTCCAGTCATCCCTAATAGTCTCCCCAGCTTTTCCTTTGGAATTAGATGATATTTTTATTGATCTATCATAAACACACAGGCACAACAACAGCAACAAAAAAGGTGTGAAATGGTTAAAATAATGAACTTCATCACATCTGTGATACTGATCCATTTTGAAAATGTTGTTTTACGATATGTTTTTTTCAAAAGATGGACGGGGTTCCGTGAAAATGGTTTCGTCAGTTGGAAGACCACTGTTCTAAGGAAATAACTCAATATGTAATTCTTGCTGTCACACTATGGGTTCCCAGAAAGAACGTCCATACCTGTTTTCTTACTCGCGTAATTAAAAAGTTTTGTCGATTCTTTCAACCGGGAATCCGTTTCGTTACCTACTATTTGTTGATTTTTTGTTTGTTTGTGTATGTAGCAAAACTGTGCCGATGTTTGCAATTAAAATATTTCATTTTTGTGTCACGTAAATGATGTGCTAACTGTTTCTCAAATTACACTTCTCCAAGCAGAAGTGCAATGAATATTCAACAGATAATTAAAAAAAAACTTTTAAGTTACTGTAGTTACGAACAGAATAGAAAATCGTTCTATTAAAAAAATGTTTTTTATGTTAAGAAATGTACTTGATACATTTATTTATTGACTTATATGTGCGCTAAGATGAAATGCAAAGTATTTAAAAGACCTCACACTGACCTCATACTTATAAATAAAGCAGAAAATTTGTTTTTTTTTTTATTGTGTTGTATGTTGCAAAAATATTTTTGAACAAGAGATTGCAAAGATGTTTTTGCTTACTAAATGTTTAATACATTTTTATATTAATGTTTAATTTAAGCAGAGTAAAAAGCAAACATCTAGTAACAGAATAATTCCTAGTTACATTAATTAAAATTACACACGACGCTTTTCATTCTAGTCTACTTAAAATAAATTGCTAATTTCTCTTTCTACTTTTACATCACAGTTACAATAGTAGCAGAATCCATTGTTTCGACTTATGTTTTTAATTCAACTATTAAAGGAACGTTGATGTGATTTCTAAAAGTCTTATTAGCTTGGAAAATAAAAATACAAAATAGTTCTTATTTGTATCGATGAAAATGGCACTCAAGACATTTTATTCTTCTCTACTTAAATTTCATATCAAGGGCGGATTAAAGGGGGGGGGAGGAGGTGACCGCCCCCCCCCCCGAGAAAAGAGAAATTAATGTATAAGATCCTATTTTACTACCATAAAATGGATGTACATGTGAATCTTCTAACTAACCGCCCCCCCCCCCGACAAACTTGCATTAATCCGCCACTGTTTCATATTCTATTTAAAGCATTGCAGTTGTTTCTGTAGTAACATTACCCACTGCTGTCACTTTAGCTGTTCATTCAACAACTTAGCGCTACTGCAAGTAGCAAGCTCTTCGGAAATTATGCAACGCATAAACAATACAAAATGCAAAATACCTAGAATAGTTTTAAGATTCGAGTATTTAGAAAGTGGCAGTAAGTTAATATTCTATATATTTTATGTTTATCTACAGAGTGATCAGAAATGAGTATACATTTTAAAAATTAATAATGCACGGAATAATGTAGGAAGAGAGGTAAAAATCGACACACATGCTTGGAATGACATGGGGTTTTATTGCAACCACAATGAAAAGTTCAAAAAATGGCCGACAGATGGCGCTTCATGTGAAAAGAAAAGTAATAATTAGCATAGCAAATTATGACAAAACAAAGACGATGTTCTTCAGAACAAATGCTTAACATGTCGATCATCATTCCTCAATAATAGCTGTAGTCGAGGGACAATGTTTTGAACCCGCTAAAATCACCATTTCTTCCTGAACTTCTGAGCAGCATTAGCACTTGTGCTCGGTCGACCACTATGGGGCCCGTCGTCTGACAGCCTGTGGCTTCGAACTTCGAAATCTTTCTCTTCACATCTAAACCTGTCATAGGACCTTTACCTTAGAAAGAAAGTTCTCGAAACTGGTGGAATTTCGGTTCTATCTCAATTAGGAGAGAAGTTTCTGGAAAAGCCTAGAAAAAATGATGTCACACCCGCTGGCAAATCTTATATACACGCACTTGCAAAAGTTAAGCACGGAGAGCTAAATGCTAATTTCCGGAAGCCAATTAGAATTGAAGAGGATGCAATTCGCTGCAGAGGTAGATGGAAGTATGCAAATATGTTAGGTAACAGCCAATCGCGTTTTCATGTCAAGAAATATGCGAAAAGGGCAGTCTTTTAAGATGCCAGCGTTATGAAGGGTTAGAGAAGTTGATTGTAAGTGCTGATAGAAGGTGTTTAAAACTTTCGTACAATTTGTTTTCAAGACATACGTGTTTCTATGACTTCCAGAAGTCGAATGGAAGATTCTGAGCACTGGCGTGCTGTGGGGTGCATTGAGGCAGAACAGTCGATCACAGATGTTGCTCTTTTCTTCGGCGTTCATCATTCTGTAATTTCACGTTTATGGAAACAATTCCAAACCACACAGACAGTTGTCCGAAGGCCCGTAGCCGGTCGCCCAAGGGTTACAACCCCCGCGGAAGATCGATATATTGCTATTTTAGCCAAGCGGAATCGCAGAGTGACCTCCACACGACCACACGTGTTACATCTATGGTTACAGGGTCCATTGGTAAGGCGATATCTGCAGCTCTGTACACCGAAGATTACATATGAGTGGACTGTACGCCCGGGTACTTCGAGTTTGTGTTTTTCTATCCGTCCAATCAAGAGGGGCACGATTAAAGTGGCGCCGGGAACATGTCAATTGGACTGTGTCTGACTGGGGCAATGTCATCTTTACTGATGAGTCAAGATTTTCTCTGGAGCCAGATGATAAGGATATGGCGTGAACAAGGAACACGCAATCAGCCCCAAAACATCACCGAACATCACGTATTCCGAGTCGGAAGCATTATGGTATGGGCAGGGATTTCATTAGGATACCGCACCGACCTGCACATCTTTAAACGGGGTTCTCTGACGGCTGTCCGGTAGCGAGATGAAGTCCTAGAACCCATTGTGAGATTGTACGCTGCAGCAGTTGGCACTACTTTTGTTTAATGGACGATAACGCTCGTCCCCATAGAGCTGACATCGTCGATGACTACCTGGAGAGTGAAGGGATTGCGCGTATGGCGTGGCCAGCATATTCGCCCGACCTTAATCCAATTGAAAATCTTTGGGATGCTCTCGGCCGTGCTGTATCTTCACGTTTCCCACCTCCAACCACTCTTATTGAGCTGGAAACTAATCTATAAGAAGAATGGCGATTGCTTATTTCTGCGGTGGTTGACCACCTAATTGAAAGCATGGTCACAAGGTGTAAACTTTGTAGGGGAAGGGGGGGGGCATGACGGGGTCCTTAATGTTTGGAGCTTAATAAAACCCACATCTTTAAATATTTTGAATATTTATTTATTTATAATTACTCTTACACAATCAATCTTTTGAAATAAGGAACTTAAGAAATTTTCCACTGATAGAAAATGAAAAAAAAAATATGACCAATTTTGTCAAAAATGCCAAACGCCCCATCTTGCCCCCTAGGTAGGGTGGGGTACCCTACTGGGCAAGATGGGGTATGCCTGTTATCATATTCTATTTTGGGTTGCAAAACTTGCAAACAAATACTGCATCATCGTCCTCATCATCTATCCCAGCACAGCTACAGCGTGCCCAATTCCCACAGAGAGAACATGCGACCCATCCTTCATTAGAATCCAAGTATTTTCCATGGCAGTAAAAGCAAGGCATATTATCTTCTTCGTTGTCACGTTCTGGTGAGGAATTATTATTATTGTTGGTTTTATTCTTATTCTTTTTCTTAACCAATTCGGTTTTCATATTCTTTTTTTGTTCTTTTACCTCTCTTTTTCTCTTTTTGTTAACTTCTGCCAGTTTCTTTATTTCATTGTTTCTTCTAACTCATTTTTATACGGGGAAGAAGTAATGATAACCCTTTTTCCTCGTTTCGTTGTCACACGTGAAATTTTGCGAGCTGCAGAATAAGGCATCACTTGCTGAGGACTACCTGCAGAAAATACTGATGGTGGAGTCAGGGGCGTAGCCAGGGGGGGGGGGGGATATCGGGATACATCCCCCCCGAAATTTTTGGATTAGTGATGAAATTCCCTCTATTTATACACATATAAGTTTATATCCCCCCCCCCGAAAAATTTTCCTGTCTACGCGCCTGGGTGGAGTAGTTGGCCTTTGATCTATTTCGATATTGGACATCCAAGTGGAGAATCCTGGCTCAGGGTCTGCTTCAATCTCAGATGGTGTCATGATAACAGGCATGTGGCATATCAGCGGTTCGTCAATAGTTATTTTGTGAATCTTCAACTGTGGAAACTGAAGTTATTTTTGCAAGTATTGTCTCAGCCGTTATCGTCTCAGGGTCAACTGAAGCTTCCGCGAAATGGTCATGCGAATGGTCTATTTGGAGCTGTTGCTCCGTTGTCCGACGTAGTGGGTTGTGGCAATGCTTCAATGATGGATAATCTCTCTGTTTGTGGAATATTTATCGTCAATGAGGAGCAAAATCACTATCGGAAAAAACTGTTGGATCGTATAGCCAAATCCCACATTTTTTGAAGCCATTTACAGCCGTGTCGACAATTCTGGATGCCTGCTTAAAAATCCCTGAACCCAATCTTTGCCAGCTTCTTTTTTTTTCTCACAAAGAGATGTTGTTTCCCATTTTTTACTGCAAGAGTGTATGCCAAAGCCCTTAAATATTTTGTTGTAAGTCCATAAAGACGACCCTCCTTTTCCATTATGTAATTGCAAAGTTCTTTCTCTTCGTCATCAGAAAGTCTTCGCTTTTTTGGGCCTAAAGGAACTTTCACTCAAGGTAAGTTGTAGGAGCACCTGGATCTTCTAGGGCTACACGAGCTTCTTTAACTTTTCTTTCAAGGGTCGTTTGTGGATCACAGAATATGTTTTCGACGCTAATTTATACGCCATTCTTCCTTTAATTACAACATCTACCGCATTTTTCATACTCTTTTCACTCCGATTCCCCCTCTCTGTCTTTCTTTTATAATTTATCACCATCCTAAAACACCTCAATTAAGTTAAGAAAACTCTATTAAGTTTAAAGGATCATAAAGTGTCTTAGAGAAATCATAGTTTTCTTCGAGGGGCAAGATGGGGTACCCCATAACCCCGTACCCCATCTTGCCCTTCCACGTTTATTTCAATAAAATAACTTACCTTAAAAAACTAAATCGAAATATGGAAACAAACATGCTTTTTCCTGCTGGTGTAATCATTGATAAACACGAATAACTTTCAGACAGTTCTAGAAAACTAATATTGAGGTACAGAACACATGCGATGTATAACACGAAAATCACAACGATCGTGACAAAAACAGTTTTTGGCGGTTGGGCATAAAAGCATGGACTTAGAAGCCGGTCACAACGCTGACTGATAAACAATACAATGGCTCGTCATTACGAGCCAGGGCGGCTGTGATAAGTCGTTCGTAGGACCGACGAGACCCGGTACCCCGTCTTGCCCGCTACCCCATCTTGCGCCCTCCCCTTCCCCTATACAGATGAGGGGTATCACATACCCTATTAGTGTCCTTTTTTTTTTTTCATTTTATGCTGTTTATTTTCCCTTTATACATAATTCTGTTTAAGTCTCCAGTATGTCATTATCTGATAACTTACAAAAATTTAATATTGTTTTCATTTCTGTATATAATTATCATTTTGTTTTATACATAAATATATATGCTACTTTCCTGCCGAATTTTGTGTCAACCAAAACAGTATTTGTTGATTTTTTTTTATTTTTTTTTTTTCATTTTACATCTTCGTGCTTAACTTTTGGAAGTGAGTGTATAAATAAATAAATATAAATAAAATAAAGTCAGGTTAGTTACACCATTTATAACTGAAGAACGGCTGCACCGGTTTTAATGATCTCTGATTTGTTGGATTCGTCTCCGCCCCGAATAGCAGAATAATCATTAAAACATCGGAAGACGCTAGGTGGCGCTGCAGAACGTCGAATTCTATTTAACCGCTTGCTATGAAAATGCCTTTTTACCTATTTCGACGAAAATTGGTATGTATGGATATTTGATCACGGAGAATATTTTTACACTATCCATTTTGCTATAACTTGCTGCTAGATGGCGCTGCAGAATGTCGAATTCTATACCGTGCAACTACTGCTATGAAAATACCATTCAACCGATTTTGATGAAAATTGGATATTTGAACTTCGAATTCTATTCTGTTTAAGCGCTTGCTGTGAAAATACCGTTCAACTAATTTTGATGAAACTTGGTACACATTTATATTTGAACATGGAGGATATTTTTACACTATTCGTTTTGCTATAACTTTCCGCAAGATGATGTTGCAGCGCATCAAGTTCTATACCGTTTGACCAATCGCCATTTTATACTTATATCCATTTCGTTGTTACTCACTACTAGATGGCACTGCAGCGCATTATTACTTTACCTCGCCATTAGATGGCAATGCAGAGTACCAAATTCTTGACCGGACAATTAATCTCTATGAAAATTAATATACATAGATTCTTGAACACGGACAATATTTTCGTGTTTTTTTTTTTTTTTTTTGCAATAACTCGCCACTTAATTGTACTGTAGCACATCATTACTTTAACTCGCCACTAGATGGCGCTACAACGTATCAACTTCTTTCTTTAACTCGCCACTAGTTGGCTCTGCTGCATATAAGGACGATTCAACTGATTGCTATGAAAACTGGTATAGATAGATATTTGAACACGGAGGATATTTTGGCGTTTTCCATTTTGCTATAACTTGCCAATAGATGTCACTTCAAGCCAATAACTTCAGGACCGTTCAACTGATCGGCATGGAAATTCGCATATGTAGATATTTGAACGCGAAGAATATTTTCGCGGCATCCGTTCTGCTATAACTCGCCTTCTGTACCGTTCAGCCGCTTGCTATGAAAATACTGTTCACCTGATTTCGATGAAAATTTGTACACAGATATTTGAGCACAGAGAATGCATTTACGCTGTTCATTTTGCTATGACTTGCCGCTAGATGACGATGCAGAGCGCCAACTTCAGAACCGTTCGACTGATTAACTTCAAGAATTGGTATATTTACACATTTAAGCAGAGAGAATATTTTTTCAGTATTCTGTTGGCTGTAGCTCACCATTAGATGGCATTGCAGCACATTATTACTTTAACTCGTTATTAGATCGCACTGCAGCAATCAATTTCTTGATCGTTCAACTGATTGCTCTGAAAACTGGTGTACATACATATATGAACACGGAGAATATTTTCGCATTATCCATTTTGCTATAACTCGCCCTTTGATGGCGCTGTAGCGTATTATTACTTTGATTCGCTACTAGATGGCGCTGCAGCGTATCTTGACCGTTAAACAATTTGCTATGAAAATTGGAACACATAGATATTTAAACATGAGAATAATTTTAGGCTATCCATTTTGCAATAACTTAGAGAGTAGATTGCACTGCGCCGAATCATCTTCTTCACTGTTCAAACGATCGCCATGAAATTCTATATGCATGATTATTGAACACAGATAGTATTTATGCGATATTAATTTTGATATATCTATTTATTATGATAAATAGTAATTACAACAAACCGTAATATAAAAAAAGAATCCATTCATTCCCGTGCGAAGAACGGGGACTTCAGCTAGTCTATAAATAAAGAAGTCTCTCACAGTGTGAGTTATTGTGCGCTATTGTTATTGCTGTGTTAGTTAATGATTTGCTTTCGCCCGTGTTGCTAAAATCTCTATTTTTATGAGGTATTAGTGTTCCGATTCGTAGAATAAAGTGACATATTCGTTTTTCGGGCTCGTTGCATTATTTTATCGTACACCCACTACCTATTTTCTTAACAGTATTGAGTACAATTTTCATTAATACAATTAATAATTATTTTGCTGTCAAACGCTTGCTTTTTTACATTTTCAGATCTTAAAATACTGGCGCACTTGCATTCTGAGTCCTCTGTTGCCGAATTTTTTCTCGTGAATTGCCTTTGTGGAGTTAATGGTCTTCAGTTCAGGGACGCTTCGATTTGAGTTGTTAAAGTAGTTAGCTCCTCAAAGTTCAAAATCGCTGATTTCATTACTTTGACTAGGTGTTTCTTGGTCGATTTAATACCAGCTTCTCAAAGCCCTCCAAAATTGGGAGCTAAGGGAGGAATAAAATGCCACGTAATATATTTATCTGTGACGAAGTTTTGAATTTCATCAGACTTCATCAGTTTGGATTGCTCCCTTAAGTAGAAAGACGCTCCTTTGAAGTTTGTTGTGTTGCCTGAAAACATATTATCTGCATTTCCTCTTCTGGAAATAAAGCGACGGAAGGCTGCAAGAAGCGCTGCAGTCGAAAGATCGGACACAACCTCGAGATGCACAGCTTTTGTTGAAAGACAAATGAATAACGCAATGTACGACTTTATTTTGATTTTACTTCGTGGCAAATTGGGTTTTGTGATAATTGGTCCCTCGAAGTCCACACCTACGTTTAAGAATGCTTTACCAACACGAAAACTACTTGCCGATAGGTCGCCCATAATTTGATTACTTTAGGGCGAAATCAGGTTAGACACTTAGCTAGAATTCCATTGACTACCTCTCTACCAAATGGAATCCAAAACTTCTGACGAATAAAAGACAGCGTAAGTTGTGGTCCGCTGCGTAAATGTGTCTGGTGATATTTCTGAACAATGAGCTTAGGGAGATGATGACTCTTATGGTCGTATTCACCAATCGCAATTATCTGTGAATCATTTGAGGATAGGCGAATTGGCTGAAAATTGTTATTCTCAAGTACAAATAATCTGTTCTTGATCTTTCCCTGAGCCCAACCTCGACCAGATGTTGAGAGAGAGTTGTCAAAGAATTCAAACCGGTTTTGGCGCGTTGCCAACCTCCGCCGTCGCAATCGCCCGCCAAGCACGTGGTGCTCGCTGGCGAATCATAGCGAGCTGTATCCACTTTATCCACCAGATATTGTCTGCGGATAGTAGGAGTTGGACTTGTGAATAAGGGAGAAAAGCACCCGTGGACAATTCACGGATTGTTCTCCAGTGCAGATTGAAGGATCCACGAATAGTGTGGTGAAAAACTCGCTCTCGTTAATACGGGCGTTAGGAAGAAGAACAGGATGTTTTTGACTTAATCTCAAATTGGAATTATTCAGTCATCCTTCTACTCTCATGATTCCATGTGTGCCCAGAAAAACGTTAAGAGATAATTGCTTTCTATTTTTAGGAAGAGGTAGTCTCTTTCTCAAATGCTCAAATTCTTGATGAAATACTGATTCTTGTACTGCTAGAATAATAATCTTGGCTGCGTTATCTATCACTTCCGATGAAAACACACCAATAAGTTTTGGGGTTTTGCAAACTCTTTATGAATCGCATGCACCAAGCTATGACCCTAATTAAGCGTGAGAATGACGAATATTTCTTGATGATTTCTCATAAATATTCTGTTCTACTTGTGATTGCGATGTTGGTGACTATAGCTGATGACTTTTCTTCGAATTTTATAGTCTTGATGAGAAAACAATGGACTAGTTGATGGAAACTCCAAATAGACCTGACTTAACCAATGAGGTCTTGACCACCACAGAGCATGAACACTTAGCTTGGAAGCAGAGATACTGCGTGATGCACAATCGTCTGTATACTCTTGACTTCTAACATGATGCCAGGATGCTTCAGCGATCAGTTCTTGAAATTTTTAAAGATTCGATTAACCACAAACGTTTTCCGTCCAGTTGGTGTTGATTTCAACTAATCTAAGACAATATGAGAATCGGAAAAGAGAAAACTTCATTGACTTGCATGACTTTTCTTAAGAATTCGACAACCACGACGTAGAGTTGAGAAAGAAGAAGAGCAACCAGAATTAAGAGGAGCTCTAATCTTGGCAGGGGCTACTCTTGTCTTAGGTGTGATCATCGCAACATATACCTTTCCTGAATCAAACTGGGTTCTTAAATCAAAGAATGCTGCGTAAGCGCGCTGAGATGAGTCAGCAAATCCTACCAGATAAATAGTTTAATGGTACCTTCTTCGGACGGATATCTTGGAATTTTGATTTCAGCTAGATATCTGAATTGAGTCCATTTTTGGGCAATGCAGTCTGTCACTGGATTATCCCACGTAATATTTTCTTTCCATAAATCCTGCATCAAGATCTTAAGCTGAATAGTAGTGGGTGACAGAAATCCAAGACGATTTCTAATTTTGGCAATGCTTTAATCGACATAGTTTCTTACGATTGGATTATAAAAATCTCGTAACTGTTGTAAAACAATTAGTCCGAGATCCCAGGGCCCCAGACCTTACTTATTTTCTCATTCTCAAAATGTATACAAATGCATTCTCAAAATGTCACAGCTATGGATAGAGCAGTGTTAGTACGTACAGTAAACGTATGCATACTTGATAGCTTGGGCCGACGGCCAATTCTCAGGTACCACTTGCAACAGATGCGTAAAAATAATACTAACTTTACTTGAATTCTCACAGCTGATTTTTACGTATGTTGTACAGAATATTGTTACAAATTTTGAATCAATACTGCCACACACTTTCTGTGGGCGATAATTGTCGCCAGATTCTTTAAAGATCGGAAGAATAAAATCTCATGTGGACACCGCATGACCTCCTTGAACGTCTGTTAAATCATAAATATTTTCGGTGCACTTCTATAAACGTTTTTGCTTGAAAGGGATAAAATACTGCAATAATCCTAAGGTTTAGCAATTGATAGCCAAATAGGTGAGATATCGGCAAACTAAGGTTCAATTATTGCAATCGACTGAGTAATTTATTTACAGGGTTAACCAAAAACTTTCAATTCATTAAGGTCTGTGGATACTTTCAATTCATTAAAAGCCTGTTATGAATCATTATATTTTGGCTATGACCAAAATCTCACCAACTATCTCAATCTTGTCAGCTTTTTGCGAAATATCGCCCAATTAGGCGCCAAAAACGAATAAAACTGGCAAGATTGAGATAGTTAGTGAGATTTTGGTCATAGCCGAAATATAATGATTCATCACAGACTTTTAATGAATTGAAAGTATCCACAGACCTTAATGTATTGAAAGTCTTTCGGTTAACCCTGTAAATAAATTACTCAGTTGATTGCAATAAAAGAAAAATGCACAATTGTATGTTACACTAGTTCTAAATACAAAGTCTCAACATTCTATAGTAAACAGGTGCAGAGTTATACGAAATATGCATGTAAATATTGTTTAAGTCAAATTTGGCGATATTTCGGCAAAACTCGCCGAGGTCCATGACAAATGGCGAGATTTTGCTTATGGACCAAACAATGACTGACTAACAGACTTAATAATATATTGAAAATGTCCATAGACATTAATGTATTGAAATTCTTTAGGGTGATCCTGTAAATAAATTGCCGTGTTAGTTAGAACCAAAAATACCTTACTTATTTTCTCATGCACAAAATTTATACGATAGAGTAGTGTTAGTACGTACAGTAAACGTATGCATGCATACTTGCCAGCTTGGGCCGACGGCCAATTCTCAGGTAGCATTTGCTACAGGTACGTAAAAATATTACTCACTTTAAAGTCTCACAGCTAATTTTTACGTATGTTGTACAGAATATTGTTACAAATTTTGAATCAATACTACCAATCACTTTCTGTGGGTGGTGATTATATCACCAGATGTTTTAAAGATCGAAAGAAAAAAAACATAATTTTTTCGGAGAGTGTATCTCTCCCTCCTATACTTACGGTCTACTCTAGTATGCTGTGTGTGTGCGTATGGTATTTAGTATTTTGTTGGGTCTATTCAAATCAGCTTTGTTTTGAAGAATACTATGGCAGAGTTATTAAAAACGTGTTTTTTGTAATACTTCGGATCAGGGCGTAGCCACGGGGGGGGGGGGGTTATGGGGGTCATACCCCCCCCCATGAGGAATTTTTTGCCATACAAAATGTATATTCTTCACTACATTATCACACCCACGTATACATATATATGAGTTGTAGTATTCGTAACCCCCCCCCATGAAAAATTTCTGGCTACGCCCCTGCTTCGGATATAAATTTAGTATTGCTTAAGGAAAGGAAGTTTGGCGACTTTTGATGTACATATGTATAAATGTAACTCGCACATCTCAAAAACTATTAACCGTAAATTGTTGATATTTTATATATAAGATTGTTGCAACATCTAGTAGTGCGACTCGATTTTTGGTTCCGATCTACAGTTTATTTACAGGACCACCCAAACGAATTTCAAAACATTAGTGTCTATGACATTTTCAATACATTACGTCTGTAGCAGAAGCGGATTATTGCAAGTTTGTCGGGGAGGGGCGGTTAGTTTGTGGATGGGGGCGGTTAGTTAGAAGATTGACATATACATTCATTTTATGGAAGTAAAATAGGATCTTTTACATTAATTTCTTTCTTCTGGTGAGCTTTGCCGAAATATCGCCAAGTTTGACGTAAAAAAATAATTACACATTTCGTATAACTATGTTTATTGTAGAATTTTGAGACTTCTAGAACTAGTATAACATACAATTGTGCATTTTTTTTATAGCAATCGACTGAAAAATTTATTTACAGGGTCAACCAAAAGACTTTCAATACATTAAGATCTGTGGATACCTTCAATTCATAAAAAGTCTTTGATGAATCATTATATTTCGGCTATGACCAAAATCTCCCTAGGCACCAAAAACGAATCTTTCAAATTGAACACAGCTTGCCGATATCTCAACTATTTGGCTAGCAATAGCTAAGCCTTACTTACTATTATTGCAGTACTTTATCCCTTTCAAGCAAAAACGCTTATAGAAGTGCACCGAAAATATTTAAGATTTAACAGACGTTCAAGGAAGTCATGTGGTGTCCCCATGAGATTTTATTCTTCCGATCTTTAAAGCGTCTGGCGACAATTACCGCCCACAGTAAGTGCCTGGCAGTATTGATTCAAAATTTGTAACAATATTCTGTACAACATACGTAAAAATCAGCTGTGAGAATTTAAGTAAAGTCAGGAACTTTTTTTTTATTTTTTTTACTCGTTTTCTTTTTGTCTTCGACTTCCCTTTATGGAAGGTTCTAAATTGGGTGTATACGTAACGTGACCATTTATTTTTTCCTTTAAAACGGGACATCTACTACTTTTTTGGCAATAGTGTATTTATTTCATTCCTCAAAACGGGACATCTACTGTTTTTAAGGCAATAGTGTAGAGAGACTGAATTTACAGGTCTAGGTATCTTTTAGTTGTCAAAAAAAAAAAAAAAAAAACGCGCAAAAAAGGTTGTGCTAATGGTAATATCAAAATAAAAGGAAAAGAAAACTATGAAATACACATATACTATAAAAAATAGTGCAAGACGTACGTTTCGGGGGGTGTAAGGGTTAGACCCTTCTTCGACTTCAAAAATACCATTCGACAAAAGGCACGAAGGTAGGGAAAGTGAGAAATGTAAACAAAAGAGGGCACACAGAAAAACAGAACTTGTCATTCGGAAGGAAAAAATTCTTAGAAAACCAGAGTGCAAAGGGAAAATAAAGTGGAGATTGGGGGAGTAGGAGGAATAAACAAAACAGGAACATGTATTTAAAAAAAGAAATTAAAGTTAAATAAATTGAAATAGTTGACAAAAAAAGAACAAACACAAAAATAATACATTCCCCCTGTGTTTTTTTTTTTTTTTTTGTCTCGATAGGGGAAGGCGGGAGGTCATTTTTTTTTTTTTTTTTTTTTTTTTTTTTTAAACAGACACTGCCGTTGGATGATTTTAGAGTTTTATCGGCCTTCATTGAAATCGTTACCGTGGGTTGCTCTCTTCCTAAAAACGGGACATTGCAGGGGACATTTTCTAAAAACGGGACATTACGGTGTCCCCAAGCTGTACACGGGGACAACGGGAGAAGCCACCTAAAAACGGGACGTATGGTCACCTTATGTATACGTCATTTCGGCTAAAAAGTGTCTCCCCCATCTTGAAGGGAGTTCGTTAGTTTCTTCCCCGGGTTGGTCAGGGAGGCGTTTGTCAGGGACACAGGGAGTGGGGAAAAAAAAAAAAAAAAACGAAAAAACGTTCCTGATACCTTTTACCCAGCTATTTTGTTAGGTAGGAAACAGTATCCATATTTGACCACAAAGCTTTTGGAACACCTTTAAATGCCGTTAACGGATATGAAAAAGAATAGTTTTTTTTTTTTTTTTTATATGCGTGGATACGGATATGAAACGGATCATTTCTTTCTCATATCCGAGAATACAAAAATGAAAAGGATCACTTATTTCTCGAATACGAATACAGGAATTCGAATACGGACGAGTTTGTTTTGGAATTATTAGAAGAACACGTTATCTTATTTTTAAACGAACATTTGTTTTAAAATTTAAAAGAAATTAACCTTTTCTGCTGTTATTTCGATATGTGACCCAGTGGCGGCCCGTGGTCAAAACTGTAAGTGCAGCCGGAAGCGTATGAGCCCCCCCCCCCCTTTCCTCCGGACAGGATTGGAAAATCTTTGTTACTGAATTCGAAAGCTGGCGGATTAAGTCCTCGCCGAGGGGGAAAAAAAAAGAAATTACTTAAAATATGTAAGAGATCCTATTTTACTTCCATAAAATGGACATAAATTTCAACCAGCCGCTCTTATCCTCAAAATTGCATTAATCTGTGCCTGATTCGAAGTTTCCTTAGAATTTTCTTTTGTAACGATAACTTGAGAAGAAAAGAAAAAAAAAGAAAAAAAAAAGAAAACTTACTTATTTTTTATAAGTCAAATCAATCCTCCTTTCTTTTAAACATGCGAATCGGTCAGTGATGTCCCCATAAAAAGGCGTTGTTTTAATTCAGATATCAATAATTTTAAAAGCTCTTTAAAATTTCCCATGTTTAACGAATATTCTCGCTCGCCATATCCTCTAAATGCCTGTCTTGCTTACTTAAAAACAATACTGCTTTGATGGGTAATTGTCCATTCATAAGCGTCTATTCAATCTTACCTTCTTGATAAATTCAGCAATATAAAGTCGAGAGTTTTCCGAACATATATTCTCCTTACCCCCTGCATCACATCTCGTGCGAGCCAATCAGTTAGTCGAGTTCTCAAGTTCAGCCGCCGTTAAAAAATCGTTCATCGGCTGTATCAGCTGCATACTCCCTTTGCCGGAGAGGCTGCTTACGTAGTCGTTGTCATGGCAACGGTGCTGCCAATTTTCTTTTCAGCGCTCTGAGCTGTACCAAAGATTTTCCCAAATGAATTGCGGGAAGATTAAAGTGCTTTTTTTCTGAATGAGCGATCCGGCCACAATACGTTTTTTACTTCCTTGTACGTAGTATAAGGAAGTAATGTGATCCCGAAAAATTTTGGGGGCCAAATTTCGACAAAAAAACCGATTTTGACTACCTCTAAATTTAATTAAAAATTTTTTTTCGATGCACCTCATCGTAGGCTAGCATGCACGATCATATTAACGCGTCTGCAACTCATTTTGACCAGCGGCGAGTCTACTGTGGCCAGTTTTTCCATGCCGTCTGTACGTACGTACGTACGTATGTATGTAACTCGCATATCTCAAAAACTATTGGTCGTAGAATGTTGAGATTTGATATTTAGGATTGTTCTATGATCTAGTTGTGCACCTCCCCTTTTGGTGGCAATCGAATGGATAGTTTATGTACAGGACCGCCCAAAAGATTCGAAATACATTACGCTCTATGGGCCGAAATTCATTAAACTCGCCTAACTCAAAAGCTATTAGGCGTAGAATGTCGAAACTTCATATTTTGGATAGTTGTAACATCTAGTAGAGCACCTCCCCTTTTGGTTCCATTCGACTGGATAGTTTATCTACAGGACTGCCCAAAACATTCGAAATACATTACGCTCAATGGGCCGAAATTCATTAAACTCGCATATCTCAAAAACTGTTAGGCGTACAATGTTGAAACTTTATATTTAGGATTGTTGTAACATCTAGTTGTGCACCTCTTCTTTCGGTTCCATGCGACTGAATAGTTTATCTACAGGACCGCCCAAAAGATTCGAAATACATTACGCTCTAAGGGCCGAAATTCATCAAAGCGTTTTTTTAGAGGTATTGGGCTATTTCAAACGACTCAGAAGTGATATATGCTGTAAAGAGTTAGAAAATGAATTTCTCCATTAAAGAAAGTGTCTTTATCATTTATAGTTCTGCTACAGGAACACTCAAAAGATTTCCAATACATTACGGTCAATGGCAATTTTAGGGGCATTCATCCATTTCAAGCACAATACCGTCCTACCACATAAGTTAGGTAATGGTCCGACCACGGTCACGTGCCTCCCTCAAGAACTATGCCAAAAGTCGCCAAGCTTGGCGACTTTTGGTGCACGTGTGTGCATATTTAACTCTCAAATCTCAAAAACTATTATGAAATTTCATATATAAGAATGTTGTAACAGCTAGTTGTGCATCTCGATTTTTGGTTCCAATCTACTGGAGAGTTTATTTACAGGACCACCGGAAAGAATTTCAGTACTTTAATGTCTATGGACATCTTCAATATAATACTACTGTAGATAGTCATTGTTTGGTACATGCCCAAAATCTCGCCGTCTGTCCTCGACCTTGGCGAGTTTTGGCGAAATATCGCCAAATTTGGCGATAGTCAGTCATTTGGTCCATGCCCAAAGTATCGCCATTTGTCATCGTTCTTGGCGAGTTTTGGTGAAATATCGCCAAATTTGGCGATAATCTGTCATTGTTTGGTTCATGCTTAAAATCTCGCCAAATGTCGTCGACATTGACGAGTTTCGCCGAAATATCGCCAAATTTGGCGCCAAAAATTATTTCGTATTTTGTATAACTCTAAAACTAACCCGTAGATTTTTTATCTTTTGTATTTAGAACTATTGTAATATCTAACTGTTTTCAATATCTTTTTTGACAGCAATCGACTGAGAATTTATTTACAGGGTGAGCCAAATGACTTCTAATACATTGAGGTGTATGGATGCATTCAATTAATGAAAGTCTGTGGTCAATGACTACTTTGGCTATCCCCAAAATGTCGCAGACTATCTCAAGTTATTCGGCTTTTGGTGAAATATCGCCAAATAAAGTGTCAGAAGGAAATCTTTCAAATTGAACTCAGCTTGGCGATATCGAAATATTTGGCTGGAAATCGCTAAACCTTACTATTATTGATATTTTATCTCTTTCAAAGAAATACATTTAGAGGAAGTGCGTCGAAAATATTTTTGATCTAATGGACGTGCAAGGAAGTCATGTGTTGGACACATCAGATTTTTTTTTTGTTTGTTTGTTTGTTTGGTTTTTTTCGGAGATTTTTTTAATTTACCGTAGGAATTCCATAATTCTAACCTCAATTTAGGAAAATTAGTAGAATAAATTATTTTAAAGTATGTGCTGATAATTTCAAGTGCAGCCCGGCTGTACTTGCTGTATCCCACGAGCCGCCACTGATGTGACCCCCTCAAATCTTTCATGTGCTCCCCCCCCCCCAAATTTTCAGTTGGTATGGGAGCGGGGATAATTCTTCTTTAGAAAGCTAAACTTTTCCTAAGTATATTAAGAGTATAGCAATCGGAGAGCACGTGTCCCCTCTCTGTTCCCAAAACTTTTATTTTAAACATTTATTTGACGGATCATTTTAATTGCTCCATTTAAAAAAAAAAAAAAAAAAAAAAACTCCAGTCCGTCTTGAGAAAATATTATTTAAAAGAAACTATTCACTGCCAGATTAGCTTAATTTAAACAAGGTTATTTTTTAAGCACTTCGTTTAAACAATTTTTCTCATTCCCAATAGGTTGTGGTTTTAAATGCTTTCTAAACATTAGTGTTTCTTTGAAATATTTTTTTATTTTTTAATGCAATACAAAGTATTTTATGCAAAAATGTTTTATTTGCTGAGCGAAAGTGAATCGGATTTTCCCTTTTCTAATAATACTCTCAAAGTTTTGCATCAAGTTATATTAATCTTTATAATAGATTTTTTGCATCCTTTTCTATCTTGCTGTATTTTATTCATATATGAAGTTCAATATTTGATAAGTTATCCTTCTAAATATTTATAATTCATCATTCTTGCGTATTTCAGCAAGTTTTTTTTCAGTTTATCTAAAAGTTTAATAAAGAAGAGAGCTTTATAAGATATAAATTTATCTAACAAAAAATTTTTAAAAAATTAATCAAGTACCTTATACATTGTAGTATAAATAACTTTTACTAATTTCATGACAATTAGTAAACGGCTGAAGTGTATAAGGTCTAGGGTTCTGGCCTACCGCATGGCCGTTTTCTCCAGCTGTAACGTGAATTCGGGTTAGAACCCCTCAAAACGTCCACCGCCCAAGGCATGCTTTATTAAGCAGACAACCTTTTTGTAGATCTGCCTTAACCACAAAATCTAAATAACTTTTATGATAATTTACAGTGAAAGTAAAAATTTTAATATTTTTAATATTAAATAAAAATCATAATCACTTCTAATCCCTATAATTGAGGGTGTCCTTAAAACACTGGCCTATGGTTTCCTTCTTTAAATGTTGATCTAAGACATATAGAATGAATTACACAGTTATTTTATGATATCGAATAAAATTTTCAGGAAACTAAATGTAAATAAATAGAAACTTTTATTTTTTTAATAAGTAAAATATACCCCATATATTAATGAGATGATGTAGAAAGTTTCAGATTTTCTTATTAAAGGTTTACAGACATGTTTCAATCACAGTTGGTGAGAGGCAATAATCTTTGCAATATCAATAATAGTATAAATACAATTATTAAAACTATTATAATAAAACTGATTAACCATTAATTAGAATAACATTTTAAGACATTTACATTTTATTTTGCATTTTAAGAAATGAGTTTTAAATATTTTAAACCAGTTACATTTAAAAGGGGGGGGGTTTAGCATTTAGAAATGAATTTTTTTTTTTAACTTATACTACAGTAACATTTAATTTAAACAGTTTTTTTAAAGTTGTTTTAATTCACTTATTAATCTCATAATTAAATTTTAGAGGAAGCATCTTTAAAATAAGAGTTTTAATGTTTAATTTGAATATTTTAATTCAAAAAATAAGTAAACTGATAAATCATTCATTATTCCTAAGAATATTCATTATGCCCTAAGAATAAAAACAAATTGAACGATAAGTTTATGAAATTAATAATAGATCAATTAAACAATTTCTCTATTTTATTATTTACTAGAGAATTTTGGACTCCCGTGCATTTTTAAAATCTCACCTTTTAAAGGTCAGAAGATGTAAAGACAAAATCTCCCCCCCCCCATTCTTTAAAAAAATATGGGCAATTTCATTTAATAAAAGACGCATGGCTCTAATCTACTGAATATTTTGACAGTAATTTGTATATTTTGATATCATTCATATAATTCATTACTACTTAGATGTCTCATAAAACTAGGAAATAAAAATGATTCAAATACTAACTAGAGAATTTTGAGTGGATACTGGGGAGAAAATCAAATGATTTCGAGTTTAAATTTCATTAGAATTTAAATAAATCGTTTAAAATCAATTGAGTTTCTATTCGGTGCTTAAAAATTTCCCTTTAAATAATTTTGAATATTTTGTTTTTAAAAAAAAATTCTATAAAATGATTGTATCTTTCTCAATAGAATAATCCATATAAAAAGTAATGTAAAAAAATGTGATAAAACATATTTTTTTATCGCATAGCTTTTACACGCTTTTGCTAGATATAATATTCTTGAATGAAAAATATGTACACTACATGTATTGTGTGAGTATTTTCGTGGAACAGGAATCTCAGTCTCACAAAACCTCTTTGTTTTCTTGAGATAAAGGCTTCCTGCACGTTATCCCCGATCATAGTATCCTTTGTACTTTTGTCGGAAGAATCTCCCTCACATTTCTTGGTAGGAACACTGACTTCATGTCCTATAGTATATCCATGTAGCTTGACTGGCCAAACGCAATTAATTCCTTTTTATTTAATGTTGTAAATTTCCGTGATTAATATAATAATATATCAAAAACATATGTTCTCAAAATATAAAAATTGGCTCCTTTACTCCAAAAACAAAAGAATTTTGGGGTAAGCCAATATTTAATTAAATATCATTATCGTATTTACTACAAGACAAAATAAGTTCATGTCCCATATTTAAGTAAAAGTTACTGTTCTGAGGGGGGGAGGGCGGTATTTTTTTCCTGGTTCGCGTTTTTTCTGGTTAGCGTTTTCTGTTCGTGTTTTTCCCTATGTTCGCTTTCGAATCCTAAATACGGATGCCTGGTACACCTCTAATGGTGAAATGGTCAAAAAAGAAATTTTTCATTTCTCATTTTCGGAATCAGTGGCCAAAATTCGATGGCTGAGAATGTTCCGTTAAGGCAAATTTACACGAGGGTGTATCTGGGTAGGGTGGAGAGGGGGGGGGGTATGCCTTGATAGGAGGACCTTTCAAGGGTTTCTAACACGTATTCAAGTTACATATGGAGCAAACCGCCCTACAATCTAGACAGTTACTGGAAGCAAAAATATGCTGTAATTGTGTATACATTATACTTTCCAAAAGGTGGGTAAAACGGGACAAAACTTGCTAACATTTGTTCAAGGTAAACAACAGTAAATATTTTGGGCAAATTATTTATATATATATATGTTACGGTAAAAGTAATAAACTGGTGATTATATATAATAACCGGTGATTATGCATAATCACCACTCAATACGGTAAATATGATAAATTTTTGAAAATTTATCAAATTAACAGGGTTTTTTTGCATAATTCCCAACTCGTAATGGTAAATGTGATAAATATGACTAATTGGGCCAGTAGAATAGAGTACAGTTTTTTTTTTTTTTTTTTTTTTTTTTGTAGTTACTACTTGTTGCGTCGTTGCTTAGTGGTGTGTTTTATCCATAAAGAATATGCGAACTTTGTATAAATGCAAAGATATATAATTGATACTTGGTTACAATAAGTAAATATTTACAAATTTTACAAAACATTAAGTAAATAATTCTGAGAAGTGCGTATTGGCTAAGGAGCCAAAAGTTACGACCGTCAGGTCGTGCGGTTGTAATGCGTATGTCAAGTGTCTATGCAGTTCGATTGTCTGTGAGTCCAAGTGACTGGAGCGCCACTCAAAAGGCGTCACTGGGTGCGTATGTGCAGGAACATATACTCCCACCCTATCAGGGCTTTAGTCCTGATATAAAGGAAGAGGTGAGAGCTTTGCTATAGTACGCTTCAGAACACTGTTTTTGGTCTGTACTGAGGCAACTCGCACAAGACCATCGTTGCCTGGATGCGTCTCAATGACACGTCCGAGCTGCCAAATGCCAGGAGGAACCCATCTTCGTGAATTAAGACGATGTCGTCCTTCTTGATGTTTGGTTGTGGAGTCTGCCATTTTTTGCGTTCTTGAAGGGAGCTGATGAAATCTCTCCTCCACCGCTTCCAGAAGCCTCGCTTGAGGTTCTGTAGGAGCTGCCATCGGTTAGTTGTTGTAATAGATGGATGATTGTCTGGGGAGAAAAGAGAGTGTATCCTGAAAGGAAATGAGAAGGGGTGAGTACATCGATACAGTCAGGATCAGAATTTTTTACATGGGTAAGAGGACGCGTGTTAAGCAATGCTTCTATTTGGCAAAGTAAAGTAGACAGTTCTTCGTAGGTCAGGAGTGTTTCGCCCATAACTCGTTTGAGATGAAATTTCACACTACGAATTCCTGCTTCCCAAATACCGCCAAAGTGAGGTGAGGCAGGCGGTATGAAGTGCCATTCAATAGATGAGCTTGAAAGATAATGAGCAGTCACTTCATTTTCTGGCAAAGAAAGCCAAAACTGCTGTATTTCGTTCAGTTTTCGTCGAGCACCTACGAAATTTGTAGCATTATCACTATAAATGTGACGTGGAGCACCTCGACGAGCACTAAAACGACGAAGAGCTGCTATGAACGCGTCAGCTGTTAAGTCACTGACAGCTTCAATGTGTACTGCTTTTGTGGATAAGCATATGAAGAAGGCTATGTAACCCTTCGTAGTCTTTGAGCCACGACCTGGACTGAATTTCAACGGTATTGGTCCGGCGTAATCAGTTCCACAGTAGAAAAAGGGTCTCTCGAGAGTTACTCGACACTTGGGTAAGTTACCCATTAGTTGGGTTTTGGTGGAGGCCTTAAATCTGTGGCACTTCAGGCATTTATTAATGTGCTTGTTTATGAGTCTCCTACCACCAATGATCCAATAAGATTGTCGGATGATATGAGCTAATAAGGTAGGACCGGCATGCAGATAAGCTACATGACGTTCTTTGATCAGCAGTTCACTGAATTTGTGTTCATATGGCAAAATGATGGGATGTTTTTTATTAAATTGCAACTCAGAGTTCTGCAATCGACCTCCCACCCGTAAGAGACCGGTTTCGTCCAAAAATGGGTGAAGAGAGCGCAATTTGCTTTTGTTTGAGAGGGATTCTTGATCTTTGATGCGTTTTATGTCGTCAAAAAAATGACTATTCTGAATCGATCGAATGATTGTTTCTTCGGCAAACTTGATTTCTGGAAACGTGAGAGGATTGGAGTGTATTGCCAAGTTTTTGTCTGGATCATTGCTATTTTCAACAGATATTTTGCAGTTTTTTATGAATCTCTGGCAGAATGCTAAAATGCGAATTATTCTAGATAACAAGGAGAATTTTCGAAATAAATTATCAATTAAATCATTTGATGCACTAATATGAAGATTGAAGATTGGATCAGATCTTTGTTCTGTTTTTACAACGTCATCTATCTCTTTATTGTTTACTTCACTCTTAGGCCAATTAGTTTCGTCTAGTCGAAGCCATTGTGGACCACTGAACCACAAATTGCAATTTGGAAGATATTTCGGATCAATACCGCGGGATGCGATATCTGCGGGATTTTCCTTTGTAGGTACATGTCTCCAATGTTTAATGGGAAGAACGTCCAAAATTTGGGAAGTCCTGTTGGCTACGAAAGTTTTCCACTTACGTGGATGAGCCGATAACCACGAAAGAACAACCTTGGAATCAGTCCACGCGAAAACCGAAACGTTGTTGTCTTTGAGCGTGTTTAATACTGACACAAACAGTTTTGATAGTAAATGGGCTGCACAGAGCTCCAACTTTGGAATGGATATCTGCTTGATGGGAGCAACTTTTGTTTTTGCGACTAGAAGTGTAGCTTTAGTAACTCCATTGTATGTTTGTCGACAGTAGATTACTGCCGCGAAAGCAAGAGATGACGCATCGGCAAAGCCGTGGAGTTGTACTTCGGAATCTGATGCCAGAGTGACAGATCTAGGAATGGAGATGTGATTGATTTCATTGAATGCTTCCTGAAATTTGTACCAATCATCAATTAGATGCGGAATAGTTGTATCCCAATCTCCTTTGGTGAGCCATAATTTCTGATAGAATATTTTAATCGAAACAGTGCAAGGAGAAAGTAACCCCAAAGGGTCAAATATGCGTGCGGATTCCGATAATATTCGTCGCTTTGTTATAGGTGGTGTAAGTGCTAATGTTGCCTTAAAAACAAAAGTATCAGAGCTCGGATTCCAAAATAACCCTAAAACCTTCGAACTGAAGTTAGAATCAGGAGTTATTTCAAAGTTTGCATTGTTGGAAGATTGACCTTGAAATTCGGCAAGGAATTCTGGTGAATTTGAATTCCATTTTCTAAGGTTGAATCCGTGTGATTCAAGAAGAGAAGCAATTTTTTTGCACGTGGATATTGCTTCTTGTGTTGTGTGGGATCCCGCTAAAAGGTCATCTATGTATATATTTTCTTGTAAAATTCTAGAAATGTTGGGATCTTCTGTGTAATCAAGAGCGATTTGTTTGATACAACGAGTGGCTAAAAAAGATGCTGGGGCTAAACCGTAAGTTACAGTTTTTAATTTGTAAGTGCGCATTTCATCTGTAGAATTGTACCTCCATAAAATTTGCTGATAATTTTGGTCTTCTTTTGATACTAAAATTTGCCTGTACATTTTTTCTACGTCAGCGGTGAAAACTATTTTGGGAAATCTAAAATTTATTAGAATATCAAAAATATCCCGTTGTATTTTAGGACCGACCCCTAAGATTGAATTCAAAGATAAACCGCTGGAGGTTTTGCACGAACCGTCAAATACTACCCTTAGCTTGGTAGTAGTACTGGATGGTTTGATTACTGCGTGATGCGGGAGAAAGTAATGTTGTAATTCGGAGTTATGGCATGCATTGCCATCTAGCTCCATGTGACCCAAAAGTTGATATTCACGCATGAAATCTTTGTATTGAGTTCCAAACTCTGGTTTATCTTTAAATTTTCTTTCCATTGCAAGAAGTCGAGAAATTGCTGCTGGCTTTGAATTGCCAAGCTCCGACTTAGATTTATAAAACGGTAGTTTTACGACAAACCGATTTTGTGTATTTGTTGTATATGTCTGTTGAAAATGTGTTTCCACAAATTCTTCTTCCGGTGTGAGCATTTTATTTTTGGACTGAGGAATATCCTCCAGCTCCCAAAATCTTCTAAGTTCTTTGTCAATATTTATTTCGTAGATGTGGAGACTAGATACTGAATCAGCTTGCGTGCATTCGCTAGGCAATTTTCCCGAAACCATAAATCCGAAGATTGAATTCTGTGCGATCAGATTACCTTGAACACAATTTACTTGACCGGGAAGCAGCAGAGAAAAAAACACATCTGATCCCAGAATACAATCAATTCTGTTTGGAATATTGAATGTAGTGTCTGCTAACTGAATGTTTTTAAAATGCAATAAATGCTCTTCATTTATTTTCGAGCTCGGTAATGGAGCTGTCAATTTATCTAAAATATATGCGTTCACTCGGATCTTGACTTGCGAGTCATATGGAGAAAATAATTCCATGTTTACACATCCTTTTGTGACCGAAATATTCCGGTCAGCTAGACATTTTACTGGAAATCTAGCGTTTTTCCTCACGATTCCTAATGAGTTAACTACACTCTCTGTGATAAAGGATGATTCACTCCCGGAATCGCACAAGACTCGAAGTTTATGGGCCTGGCCCGATGAATCATTTATTAATACGCAGGCTGTTGGTAGGAGCGAAGATTCTTTTCGATCCGTATTAATGAGTGAGTTATTTGCTTGTAGTATGTTTTGACTAGCCGCTTCTCCAGCTGGGCTGACGCCAGAAGCTGATGATGGCTGAGAGGCCTTTAAAGGGGTTGAAACTGAAGTGCGGAATGTTTGGAAATTCTCGTGTAAGCTTGAGTGATGTTTTTTATCACAGTAATGACATGAATAAGGGGACAGGCAGGAGGAATTAGAATGTTTATCAGACAAGCAGTTGGTACATAACTTATTTTTGCGTACGAATTGATTGCGTTCTTTGATCGTCATTTCTTTAAATTTGCTACATTTAAAGAGCAAGTGAAAGGGCATTTTTTTACACAACAAACATTTCGCTGCGTGATACACTGGTTTTGAAGCGTTAACCTTTGGGTTTTTATTTTGTGACTCATTATCACAGTACAATTCTAGAGAAGCGCATTTATCGTTAATAAATTCAATGAATTCTTCGAATGTGGGAAAATCGTTGTTAACTGTATGTCGTGCCCATTCTTCGCGAGTTTTTGGGTCAACTTTCTGTAATAATATATAAATGAGCCAAATTTCTCTAGAATTAGCTTGTGTGTCTATTGATTTAAGCCCGCGAATTACCTCGTCGGAAACATCGGCAAGGCTTCGCAGATTAATAGCATTTGCCTGATTGAAAGCTGGTTGATCAAAAAATGTTTGAACTAAAGAAGAAATTATTTGTTTTTTCCGATCGTATCTACTCAGAAGCTTATCCCAGGCTTCTTTGTAACTAGCTTCGGAAATTGGAATGTGTTTGATTATAGCTGCAGGTTCGTCAATTAATAGGCCTCTTAAATATGAAAATTTCTGAATGGTTGACAAACTATCATTATTATGAACTAATGATGTATATAAATCTTTAAATGAAGGCCAGTCTTTGTAATTGCCATTAAATGACTGAATATTCACTCTCGGTAGTTTAAAATTGTTGATTTGGCCGTTAGTATTAGAATTACTAGATGCAAAATTTGTAGTACTGATATTATTAATGCATAATTTTTCAAGAGCGTCTTGTAGTTTGGCTTTGGTTTCGTAATATTTATCTTCAAATTCTTCCATTTCTGATTGTTCTAGAGGAAGATTTGCGTCCGCTTTGTCAAAATCATTATATATTGATTCAAGTTTTTCGATCTTGTTGTTAAGATCATTTTTTTTGAATGTCTGATTTTCATTGTTGATGTAATTGTAAATGCGGGTCAGAGCTCCTTTCGCTCTGCCTCGGAGAATAACTGCGTTTTTCTCGGCATCTTCCGCTGAATTTATTGTTTTGTTTTTGTCATCCATTACGCGTGTAATGGAAAGAATGTGAAATTACTTGCGATCAAAACCAAAGACAAACTATTGCAAAAGGAAAGAGTACTTATCTTTTTTCCAGTCCGTTCATCCGTTAATCTCGCCGGTGCCTCCAAAAAATGTTGCGTCGTTGCTTAGTGGTGTGTTTTATCCATAAAGAATATGCGAACTTTGTATAAATGCAAAGATATATAATTGATACTTGGTTACAATAAGTAAATATTTACAAATATTACAAAACATTAAGTAAATAATTCTGAGAAGTGCGTATTGGCTAAGGAGCCAAAAGTTACGACCGTCAGGTCGTGCGGTTGTAATGCGTATGTCAAGTGTCTATGCAGTTCGATTGTCTGTGAGTCCAAGTGACTGGAGCGCCACTCAAAAGGCGTCACTGGGTGCGTATGTGCAGGAACACTACTCAGAAGTATGTTTTCTCGTTGGCCACTATGGCGTAAGAGACCACGAATTACAATATTTTATATTTTACAATTAAAAAGTCAATAAATTGTTAGAAAAAAAACACTCAAAATACTGGTGTTAAACGATAAAGCAAATAAAATTTTGTAAAAAACGCACATAAGAGGTTATAGGTAAGAGGTAAGAGGTTATAGGTAATAAATTGCTATTTTAAGTTGCATACATTTATTTAGTCTGAACGAAATTTGAATAAGGGACTGACAGGTGTAGGGAAATGAAAAAAAATATAATTTACATGAACTTGCACAAAACAGATGCACATAAAAAAACAAACTGAAGAAGTTACATATAAAAACAAACTGAGCCCGTTTTCAAGAGAGAGAAAAAAGAAAAAAAAAACATTTTTTTCAAAGAACGTTAAATGCTTTTACTACAAATTACTAAATATTTTAAGTTTACTTATTTAAGCATATTAGACTGTTATGACATTTAGAATTACAAAGTTTGCCAGATTTTTTACATTTGCACTTATCTGACTCGCATTGTCCCTTACAAACACATCTCTGATATCCCTGACCTCCAGAAAAAGGTGTCTTTCAAACGCATTCTCGAAGTGATATTGCTAGATCTGGAACATCGTCAAGCAAAATAATTTTTTTTTTTTTTTTTTCACAAATTGTGAATTGATTTCTGGTATACAACTGTGAAAGTTTCCTTGTTTCGTTCCTAACTGATAAAACTCTTCATTTTAAACTTCTAATATCACCTCTAATAAATTTCGGGATCACTTCTTGCTCTGCCAACGTCTGGGATTCGTTGTTGATGTACAAAATGTAACCCTTACGACCATTTACTGATGTGATTGCTTTCCAGCCAAGAACTTAGCATATTTTCAATATCCTGGTTGGCACGGTGAGCCGAACCTTGAGTCTGGCTGTTCCTAAGTTTTCCGTGCACAGTTTTCAGATACGGCCACATTGCTCAAGCTTCTTCTACGATTTTGTTACTAAACCCACGACCGTTGTCACTTCGCGGTACATTGGGAGCTACAGTAGTTAAGTTGTGATATACAACTTAACTACTGATTAACTATTATTAACTTTTTTAAACAAATTATCATATCTTTCTTTCGTCAGAAAATCACTGTTTGCCTTCTTAGTCTCCATAATATTAACTAATTTGGAATTAAAACGCTCAGGCATACCAGACATTATTCAATATTTTATAAAATACTAGAGGATAGCAAGAAAACGTCTAGAATTAGCTTGTGTGTCTATTGATTTAAGCCCGCGAATTACCTCGTCGGAAACATCGGCAAGGCTTCGCAGATTAATAGCATTTGCCTGATTGAAAGCTGGTTGATCAAAAAATGTTTGAACTAAAGAAGAAATTATTTGTTTTTTCCGATCGTATCTACTCAGAAGCTTATCCCAGGCTTCTTTGTAACTAGCTTCGGAAATTGGAATGTGTTTGATTATAGCTGCAGGTTCGTCAATTAATAGGCCTCTTAAATATGAAAATTTCTGAATGGTTGACAAACTATCATTATTATGAACTAATGATGTATATAAATCTTTAAATGAAGGCCAGTCTTTGTAATTGCCATTAAATGACTGAATATTCACTCTCGGTAGTTTAAAATTGTTGATTTGGCCGTTAGTATTAGAATTACTAGATGCAAAATTTGTAGTACTGATATTATTAATGCATAATTTTTCAAGAGCGTCTTGTAGTTTGGCTTTGGTTTCGTAATATTTATCTTCAAATTCTTCCATTTCTGATTGTTCTAGAGGAAGATTTGCGTCCGCTTTGTCAAAATCATTATATATTGATTCAAGTTTTTCGATCTTGTTGTTAAGATCATTTTTTTTGAATGTCTGATTTTCATTGTTGATGTAATTGTAAATGCGGGTCAGAGCTCCTTTCGCTCTGCCTCGGAGAATAACTGCGTTTTTCTCGGCATCTTCCGCTGAATTTATTGTTTTGTTTTTGTCATCCATTACGCGTGTAATGGAAAGAATGTGAAATTACTTGCGATCAAAACCAAAGACAAACTATTGCAAAAGGAAAGAGTACTTATCTTTTTTCCAGTCCGTTCATCCGTTAATCTCGCCGGTGCCTCCAAAAAATGTTGCGTCGTTGCTTAGTGGTGTGTTTTATCCATAAAGAATATGCGAACTTTGTATAAATGCAAAGATATATAATTGATACTTGGTTACAATAAGTAAATATTTACAAATTTTACAAAACATTAAGTAAATAATTCTGAGAAGTGCGTATTGGCTAAGGAGCCAAAAGTTACGACCGTCAGGTCGTGCGGTTGTAATGCGTATGTCAAGTGTCTATGCAGTTCGATTGTCTGTGAGTCCAAGTGACTGGAGCGCCACTCAAAAGGCGTCACTGGGTGCGTATGTGCAGGAACACTACTCAGAAGTATGTTTTCTCGTTGGCCACTATGGCGTAAGAGACCACGAATTACAATATTTTATATTTTACAATTAAAAAGTCAATAAATTGTTAGAAAAAAACACTCAAAATACTGGTTTTAAACGATAAAGCAAATAAAATTTTGTAAAAAACGCACATAAGAGGTTATAGGTAAGAGGTAAGAGGTTATAGGTAATAAATTGCTATTTTAAGTTGCATACATTTATTTAGTCTGAACGAAATTTGAATAAGGGACTGACAGGTGTAGGGAAATGAAAAAAAATATAATTTACATGAACTTGCACAAAACAGATGCACATAAAAAAACAAACTGAAGAAATTACATATAAAAACAAACTGAGCCCGTTTTCAAGAGAGAGAAAAAAGAAAAAAAAAACATTTTTTTCAAAGAACGTTAAATGCTTTTACTACAAATTACTAAATATTTTAAGTTTACTTATTTAAGCATATTAGACTGTTATGACATTTAGAATTACAAAGTTTGCCAGATTTTTTACATTTGCACTTATCTGACTCGCATTGTCCCTTACAAACACATCTCTGATATCCCTGACCTCCAGAAAAAGGTGTCTTTCAAACGCATTCTCGAAGTGATATTGCTAGATCTGGAACATCGTCAAGCAAAATAATTTTTTTTTTTTTCACAAATTGTGAATTGATTTCTGGTATACAACTGTGAAAGTTTCCTTGTTTCGTTCCTAACTGATAAAACTCTTCATTTTAAACTTCTAATATCACCTCTAATAAATTTCGGGATCACTTCTTGCTCTGCCAACGTCTGGGATTCGTTGTTGATGTACAAAATGTAACCCTTACGACCATTTACTGATGTGATTGCTTTCCAGCCAAGAACTTAGCATATTTTCAATATCCTGGTTGGCACGGTCAGCCGAACCTTGAGTCTGGCTGTTCCTAAGTTTTCGGTGCACAGTTTTCAGATACGGCCACATTGCTCAAGCTTCTTCTACGATTTTGTTACTAAACCCACGACCGTTGTCACTTCGCGGTACATTGGGAGCTACAGTAGTTAAGTTGTGATATACAACTTAACTACTGATTTACTATTATGAACTTTTTTAAACAAATTATCATATCTTTCTTTCGTCAGAAAATCACTGTTTGCCTTCTTAGTCTCCATAATATTAACTAATTTGGAATTAAAACGCTCAGGCATACCAGACATTATTCAATATTTTATAAAATACTAGAGGATAGCAAGAAAACGTCTAGATGCAACGAAATAAGACAGCTACTGAAATCACGTGTTTGTCACTTGTTGATAGAAGCCAATCAGTTATGCAAATGAAACGAATTTTCGTAGAGTTAGGAACTTTTATCACATTTACCATTACGAGTTGGGAATTATGCAAACAAACCGGTTAATTTGATAAATTTCCAAAAATTTATCATGTTTAGCAAATTTAGTGGTGATTATTCATAATCACCGGTTATTATATATAATCACCGGATTAATCCCATTTACCGTAACATATATATATATGTGTGTGTGTGTGTGTGTGTGTGTTCATTGTATATTTATACTACGAAACTGCTGTAGAATGATTCCTTGATTCGTAAGATTAGCCATTTTACTATTATATATATATATATGTGTGTGTGTGGGTGTGTGTCTATAAGTTCACATCCCCAAACACGAATTAAAACAAATATTTTTATGTATAAGTTTTCCCCAGTAATTATTTTGATCTAGTTTTGTAAAGTTAACAATAATAGTAATAATAATTTTTTAAATTTCCCCTAAACTAATACGGAGCTGAGCCCTTAAAAGAAATATACAACATGGGCGATATGGGCTGTGATATCTGAATGAGATAATTTTGGAAAAATTTGCCCAACTATTATTTAGAATTGCTTACCTTCTCTAAGCCGTTAAACAAAGATTATTATTATTATTATTATTATTAATTTTTTAAAAGCGTGACATCGGCATTGACAAGCACGAATTAATATATAAAATTTGGCACAAGTTTTATCAAGTTTTGCCCCGTTTTACCCATTTTTGCAAAGGTATATACTTACTTAATGTAAAACTTACTGTGAATTAATTCTTAAAGGGTTACGTCAATCAAAGTCTTATTTAGAAACATCTGAAATATATTATGATTTTGATTCTCAATTAATTTAAGTAAAAACGAAGAAAATGAAGACAGCATGTTTGTAAATGAAAAATTCTATATGGGATTAGATACAGTAAAAACACGCACAGTTCACCCGTTCAATCCGGTGTACGCCTACCTGTGTTTCGTGTGTGGGTGAAAATGGCACTCACCCCTCTCTGCTTCTTATTTCAAACCGGGGTGAAGGAAAAACTCTCTTTCTTCTTTTCCCCGTTTTTAGACAAAGTGGCTCGGCCTGGACAAAAGGAAGTGCATTTTTTACAGGACCCCTATTTTGCACCTACTTTTCCTGACCAGATGCGTAATTAATCACTTACTTCTTTTCCCCATTTTTAGACGAAAGCGGCCTAAACCCTAAATTGTTTCCAGAAGAGTGATCAGAGATAAACGCTCTTTATAGCCCCGGGGAATTGTCGGCGACAAAAGGTGGCGAAGGATTGCGTTCTTGGAATCTGAGGGGTAGTTATCCCGACGACGTTCGGCTTAATTGTTACTAACCGGAAAAAACGCGAAGGGTAAAAACGCCAACCAGAATAAAAGAATTTCTCCCACCTAAGAACAATAATTTTTATTTAAATATTTAACATAAACTTACTTCGTTTTGCATTAAATATGAGAATGGCATTCAATGAAATGTAGAATTGCACCAAATTTCTTTTGTTTTACATTTAAGAATATGTTATATCCAGCAAAAACATTCAAAAGTAATGCAATAATAAATATGTTTTATCAGACTTTTTAAAAATTAATTTTTATACCGATTATTCTGTTTATAAACGATACAATCCTTTTATTGCAATTTTTTAAAATAAAACATACTAAATTATTTGGAAGGAAATTTTTAAGGACTGTATAGAACTTAATTGATTTCAAGTGATTTATTTAAATTCTAATGAAACTTTAACACGTAATAAACCTACTAACAATTTTGCTCGGGCCATCATAGGCTGGCTACTTGTCCGGTGGTAACCCGAGCGAAATTGCTAATAGGGAAGTTGATTTCTTTCCGCTGAAATATTTAAATCATCCCTATTTCCTAGTTTTGTGTGACTCTATATAGGAATGAATTGTATACATGCCATTGTATACATTTTACTATAAAGTAAAATAAAGTAGTATCAGGATATTCAGGTAGATGAGAAATATGTGCCTTTGATTGACTTAAATTTTAACACTAGAAGCGCCAGAGCAGTCATTTTGACTGTTTTCGCCATTTTAGCTTGGATTCCTAAAAGACCCTTTACTTTAGGAAGTCATAATTTTTTGAATTCTCCTAAAAAACCTTGAAAATTATTGGCACAAAATATGCATTGAATGAAAATAAAATTAATGGAAATATTTTTATGTATACCTAGAAGCGCCACGAGCAGTCAAATTGACTGCTAGTGAAATTGAGTTTATTCATCATACTCTATCACGCAGAAACAATCTTATCATGAAGAAACATTTCCCCTACATATTCCTTTCATTCACTATTTCTCTAATCCATGAAATACTTGTCACTTTCCGCCCCCTTCCCCAGTCCCCCTCCCGCTCTTGTTTTTTGTTCACCCCTTTCTTGAGAACAAAAACTTTTTAGCCATTTCCTTTCACTGACTTTCACCGGGCTACCAAGCTACCCTTTGCGCACCTTCAAGAATTTCTCCCCATATGCCATAATGTAAAAGAAATCTTTGTCGTAGCCCTGTAGAAAAACTATAAGTCCTATACACACCAAAATCAATACCGGTTTTGCGACGGAGGTTTATAACATATATACTCCATTTGAGCTCAATCGAATGCCCCGTTTAGGAGCTATCGTGTTCACACACACACACATACATACATACATACATACATCTCGTAAAAATAGCATAAATGAATTCAGAAGACCTCAAAACGTCTATTTACACCAAAATCTCGAAGTCAAATTCCTTACATGGTACATGTTCGGAAAGTAAAAATGTACAGAAGCAGAGGCAGCTTTGAACATTGAAGAGAACTGGTCAATAACTTTAGAAGAGCTTGATGCTTTTATTGCTATTACTTATGCTTGAGGAGCATATCGTTGCAATAATATGGATTACGATTTTCTGTAGAACAATACTTGGGGTCCTCCTTTTTTTAAAGAAACAATGTCCCGTAATCGTTTTCGAGATATGAAAAATCTAAGATTTGATTTGAAGTCAAACAGGAATCAACGTTTAGAAATTGATAAGTTTGCTATTTTTTCAGACATCTGGAACAAATTTATAGAAAACTGCTCTTTCATATAAGCCAGGAGAAAATGTGGTGGTGGATGAACAACTATTTCCATCTAAAGTTAGGTGCAAGTTTATTCAATGTATGTCGAAAAAACCAGATAAATTTGGTATAAAATTTTGGATGCTAGTTGATATTGACTCAAAGTTTATGTGCAATGCTTTTCCATACCTTGGAAAGGAAAACGCAAGAAATGAAAATGAAAGCCTTCCTGAAAATATAATAATGCTCCTTCTGAGCCGTTATCTGAATACAGGTCGAAATGTGATAGCGGACAACTATTTTTCCTCACTTTCATTAGCTAAAAAACTTAAAATGATGAATACAAGTTTTGTGGGGGCAGTAAGAAGACATCGAAAAGAAATTCCGCATGAGATCAGGAAATCAAAAACTCAGCTTCACGAAACAGTTTTACTGAAAAATGGAGACACTACACTGACAGTCTATCAGGGTAAAAAGAATAAAAATGTCCTGCTTCTAAGTACCTTGCATACAGATGTAAATGTAGAGTCACAAACTGTGAAAAAACTTTTAGAAACAGTAGAATTCTACAACAAAACCAAATGGGGAGTCGACATTATTGACCAAATGACACGTAAATATTCTGTGTGGGCTGCTTCCCGTAGATGGCCCGTGCATATTTTCTATAATATGCTGGATTTGGTAGGAACTAATGCCTGCATTATCTACCGACAAATGAGTGGTAAGTCTATATCAAGACATAACTTTCTTTTTCAATTGGCAGAAGAATTGAGAGCGAGTCATTTGAAGAAAAAGACAAGTGCACATGTGCCCTCAGAAATTTCGAACACTACTAACAAACTCTCAAAAAAGAGACGTCAGTGCCAAATTGGATTTTGTAAGAACAACAAAACAAGTGATATGTGCCAGAAATGTTCACATTTCATATGTGGTAAATGCACTTCCAGCATTAAAAAAATTCTAATATGTAAAAATTGCGAATAGCATTAAAATGAGTTTTATTAAAAAGTAAGTAAAAATCCTTTTTGTAGCATGTATTTTAACAAAAATTAACATTTTATTCTTTAAAAAAGCTTTTAAAAATACCATATGCTTTTTGCATTTAAATAAATGTACAAAATTCTTTGAGCAGTCAATTTGACTGCTGCTGGCGCTTCTAGGTAGGAAGAAAGTGCGGCGCTTCTAGTGTTAAAGTAATCTGATATTTCGGAATAGTTATGTATAAAATAATGTCACCAGGGATGCCCACACATTTTTTTTCGGGGGGGGGGGTCTGCTTTTTTAAAGGTGAGACTCAGTGACGTAGCAAGGCGGAGGCGGTCCGCCCCGGGTGTCACCCCTCCTCAAAGGGCTGACACCCGATGGCTTTTAGAGCAAAAATTTCAAAAATATCGCATGTATGGGGGCAAAAATGCTCGTATGGGGGGTGACACCACTTATATCCGCCCCGGGTGTCACCCACTGTTGCTACTCTACTGGGAGATGCACGGGATTTAAAATACTTAAAACCTGTTCCTCCCCCCCCCAAAAAAAAAGTGGGTTTGTTTGTGTGATTACGGCACCGCTACGCTAGGGCGATCTGCCTAGGATGGGGGTGCCTCGGTAGAAGGACTTTCTAAGGTGTTCTAATGCGTATTCATTTACACCTTACATTAACGCGTTACACCTGGAGAAAAAAGCCGCGCGGTAGCCAAGAACCCTGGACTTACACTCTTCAACTGTTTACCAAATTATCATGAAATCATTAAAAAGTAATTATACTATGCCGTTAAAGGTATTCGATTAAAAAAATGCTTTTTAAAGCTTTATAAGATAAACTTATATGAAGCTTTCTCTTCTTTATTAAACCATTAAATTTATTTTAATAACAAGCTTTTAAAAAAGATGCTGAAACACGCGAGAATGACCATATACAAATTATAAGGGTAAATTATCAAATATTAAACTTCATATATGATTAAAAGAAAATCAGAATAAGGGATAACAATAAATATGTTATAGCAAGTAATGTAACTTAATGTAAACATGTGAGAGTTATTTAATTATGAAAAGGGAAAATATTATTCACTTTTATTCACGAAATAAAATCTTTTTTACATAAAGTATTTTGTATTGCATTAAAAAATTGAAATTAATTAATTAATTAATGCTTTAAAGAAACCCTATTATCCAGGAAGTATTTAAAACCAGTACAACAGACGGAAAATTAGAAATGTTGTTTAAATCAAGTGCTTAAAAAAGTAACTCTTAAATTAAATAACCTTGACAGTGGACAATTTAAAAAAAAACATTTATAAAGACGCAGACTGGAGTTTCTTTTTGTATTTTAAGTGGAACGGTTCAAACGAATCGTCAAACAAATTTTTAAAATGAAAAGATTTTGAGTCCAATTAGGTGGGGGAGAAGGGGACACGTGCCCCTGCCCCCCTCCTCCGATATACGCCTATGGTTCATATGGATTACATTCTTAGGAAAGCCTAATAACAAGATCTTTCTAAGGAAGGCAGAAGGCTTATGACCGCTCTCAGACCTACTGAAATCTTGGAAGAACACATGAAAGACTTGAGGGGGGGGGGCACATATTTAATTTAAGAGTAGAAAGGGGAAGTTTCTTTTAAATTTTGAAAGAAATGTTTCTTTAAAAGATTTTGAGAGGAAGTTGGGGGGACAGGGGGACACGTGCTCCCCCCCGAGTATTGGCCTATGGTTCATACGTATTATACGCTTATAACAATACTTAATAACATAACAATAGCTTCCTAAGGAGGGCTTATCACTACTCCCAGACCTACTGAAATTTTGGAGAGGAACGGGAAAGATGTGAGGGGGCAAATATCAAATATAAGAGCAAAAAAGTAAAGTTTTTTTTAAACAAATGTTTATTAACATTTTATTTTGAAATTCTAATCAGAATTTTTATTTTTTAGAGAGGGGGGCACGTGACCCCTTGTGTCCCCCTCCCGACGCTTTTCCTATGGTTCATATGTTATATGCTTAGGAAACCTAACAACAACAGCTTTCTAAGAGGTTTACCACTCCCAGACCTCCTGAACTGAAAGTTTATCCCTTTACTCCACAACAAAAGAAATTTGGACATAAAATCCAATTACATATCTCATGCATATTACAAAACAGAGAATGTTTATGTCCAATATTTAGTAAAAATTGAACAAGTGCGCGTTCTTACCGTTCGCGTTAAGCACACCGATGTGTTGTTCATGTTTTCTGAAATCAGTCTTATTGCTTATTTCTGTTATTTCTGGCATAGATATAGGAATAGTGAATTCCTATATCTATGATTTCTGGCTGGAATCTGACTTTTCGGTCATCTCTGTCCGGACCGGTTCCGATTTCGTACCGAAAGGAACGGGTCCGAACCCGTTCCTTTTCCTTAGAGCGGATCCCAAAAGGACCGGATCTATAAGAACCAGATCTTCAAAAGGACTGACTTTACTCACCACTAATCTACATGTTTCTAAAATTAAAAAAAACTTTGTGAAAAAAAACACGCATAAAAGGTTACCTGTATCTTGAAAAACAACAGAGACCCTCTAATCTTAGGGGAACAGAGCTTAGTCGACAAGTCTGCAGTGGAACTTTAACTGAAAATAACTTAACTATAAAAGTCGACTCAAAGAACAGAAAAACATTATTATCTTGGTCTAATCTTAAGGTGACCATACGTCCTCGAAATTCGAGGACAGTCCCCAAATATAGATCTTTTTTTTATTTTGTCCCTATATGTCCCCGAATTTAAAGATTTGTCCTTTTTTCCCTGAAAGTTTCCGTTTAGTTTATTTGTTTCAGAAAAAAACTGAAGAATAATAAACCAACTAAAAGCGCCATCTACTCAGAGAAACAATGAAATTCGATCTCTGAAAACGTTTGTTGTCATTGTATGTGTAGCGTGTACAGACATTCAATAAAGTATCCGACTCAGGGATCGTAAATATCATGATATTTTCGAAAATATCAAAAATGTCCGATATTTTTGATATATATCTGATATTTTGATATATATCCGATATTTTGATATTTATAAATATTTCTGATAAAAAGTTAATTTTATTGTTGATAAATATTTTCAAGCATGATAACAAATATTCAACTTATATTTGCTATTAGTTATATATTTTGCATTTAACAACAAAATTTTACCAGATAAAGTAGGAAACAGAAACAAACTAAATATGTTTTATGTACTCACTAAAATGCAAAATGTAAGATTCAATCTCCAGTGCCAAGTTAATTTTATTAATTACAAATTCAAAATAACATATAATTCCCCTTTATTTCTTTTTATTAAAATATTTAAACAAAAAAGTAAGTTTCTCTGCTTTCTCAGTCCCTAAGCGATTACGTAGTTTGGACTGGACTAATCCAAAGCTAGAAAATATCCTCATTCTAGCCCAGCTGTTGATGGACTAGCAGTAACTAACGGCCTAATTAGGTGCAATGTTTTGTCTTTCAGATGGTCTTTTATTTTGATAGTGTTCCTCCAAACTATGGGTTCAATATTTAGAAATTCATCTTCAAACATAAAACTTGGAAAAGGGCTCTTTTTGGCTGAAAAGTTCATAGCCATAGGCAAAAGTTCTTTATCAATTGAACGTATGAAATTAAAAGCTATGTGGGTTTCATCTTAACTTAATTTTTTCCCACAATATCTGTGGTCCAACATATATGCAGCTAAATGTGCCGATGATAAAGCCATTTCTTTCCTGTCTGAGAATTTTCTCATATCTTTCCTGCCGTATACTTTTAATTTTTCCTTTAATTTGCAAAACATGGCAACACATTGTACATCGATCACTTTGGTCCTCATAAAGTGCATTTGAAATGGGTCCTAAAATATCTATGTAATCAGAACAGTTAACCATTAGGTTTACATCATTGACTAAGTTGAAAATGGCTTTATCAATTTCAAGTTTGTGCTCTTGATAAATTTGCACCAAATTTCCCCTGTTGTCATTCCATCATTCTCCTGGTAAGGTGTCATCTTCCATTTATAGGGAATTTCACCTATTCCAAGTGAAATCTATGCATTTGTTGAACTTAACTCCATTTAATTTACAAGGGTTTCTTTTACAGGGATGAGATTCTTCAGCTTTTTAGCTGATTTCAGCTTTTTGCGAATAAAGAGGAAATCACTTTTTTGTCTTTTTTTCTCTGAAAATTCTGTTTTTCTGTGAATTCCTGATTGTATTTATGAGTTAACTGTGTGATATTTTTATGTTGTAGCACGTTCCAATGTTTTTCTTCTCTTAAAACTTTCACATTAATTAGATATAAATATCATATGTATAAATTTTTTGCTCTCGTATGATTTCAGCTTTTTTGCTCTTTTGCCAATCTCATCCCTGCTTTTACATTTTCAACAATCGCTTAGATAAGGAAAGTATTATTCTAAAAGTCATTCCCCTTTCAATAGGGATGATATAGAAAGTCTGAGAAGATTATGTCCTGCCCACTCCACCCCCTTCTAAAATTGATTACTCAAGCAGTGACACCCTTGTGGTAAAAAGGAGGATGAAATTTCTTGGAATCACCAAAGTTTCTTTAGAAGGAATAAACAATACGATAAATATATCCGATAAAATAATAAACAATAAGGATACTATAAAAGAAAAATCTTTTCTTTTCCTGCCCTAATCGGTAAACTTATTCCCACACTTTATATGAAAATATCAAAAATATCATGATATTTATTATAAAATAAATATCGGATATATATCATGATATATATCACGATATATATCCATTGATATATATCAACGAACCCTGATCCGACTATGAGCCAAATTTCCCATTTCAGTTTTGTTAATGATCAATCACCTTTCATGAAGAACCATGCTTTAAATATGAAATTGACGTACGAAATTTTTCTTGCACTGGAATACTTTTTTTAGAGGGTGTACAAAGTTTCATGAAAAATTATCACAAAATGATCCAATGTAAAAAGCAATGTCTTCTGAAAAATACAACTACTATTCCAAGAGTTAAATTTTTAATAAATTGCAATATTTCAACATGATGTTCTTTCATATTTCTGGTTTAAATAAATATTTATAAATGAATGAAATACGTCCATTAATTTATTAGAAATAAGAATACACAATTGATATAAAGAGCTATTAGAGTTCATTTTTAAGTATCAAAGTCAGTCAAGATTTAAAGTATGGGTACACATGGTAATATGTTGTGTCCTCGAATAAGTCCTCAAAAATATTTTCTAGTGTCCCCAAGATTTCCTTGGATTCGAGGACAATACTTGATTTGTCCCCAAAATACTGTTTAGAAATATGGTCGCCTTAGCCATAACAGAGTGCTCCCGCTTGTGCGTCCCAGATTTTCTCCCCGTGACCTGCCGTCTCGTTCACCGCGAGGGTTTTTCTCCCGTCCGCTCAGGTTGTGGGGGAATTTTTCTGCCCGTCCGTGGACTGACGGAAGAACTTGTTTTATGACCGGACTGCCACGTGGCCGCAGTTAGGACTGTGCGACTTGATTTATTTTCTTGTGTGCACGTGCAAGTTTTATGGCGTGATTACCCGCCAGACATCTTGGATTATTCTGTTATGTGTGTACTTTTCCGAATGACTGCCCATCGTCAGCCTTCTTAAGAACTGCTGATTAGTTTCATAGCCTCATCTACACCTGTGTGTGTTTCTACGAGGACTGCTGTATAGCGATTCATTGCCTCATCTGTTATTTGTGACTTAAGTGCTTCCTGTGATTCACAATGGAAACTACTGTGCTCACTCCTACTCTCGAGCACATTAGCTCGACGGACCACTTCAAACAAAAATTCTCTCAAGATACTGTTGAATTCTTTGACCTTTTTCTATGTGCTACTCAGGTATATGACGACCTCATCCGACGCACCGAGGGAGAACAACAGCAGTGCCTGCATTTTCCCACACAATTAATTTTCTTTGCTTGACACCTAACATAGAGGTTCTCTGTAAGTCTAATCTGTTTAATTACATGATGCAACATTTTCCACAGAAACTTGCATGTATTGCCAATCAGTACAGTATTAGATTTAAACAACTTAAAAACGGCACTTATCAATTTTACTAAAATTAAATCTAGTGGTAGGAAACGCAGCATTTCTAGTGACGAAGAGTCACCAGCTTCTACTACATCTAACAAAGTAACAATAATACATCTTAATGTAAACAAAGACCAAAACTTAGCTAATGATACTAGTTCTGTAGCAAACATTGAAACTCCTGAAAATTCTATGATCACTGAACATGCTGCGGACATTGCCACTTCGGCTGAGCTGCCCAGCACTCACACGCACGCCCAAACCCCAGATTTAAACTCAGCCAATATGGACACTTCCATATCTGGTACACAAGGGAACCAAAACGAAGAAAATACTAGAGGCTCCACATTTTATGCCGAAATTGTCGGCAACTGGATGGATATACTTCGCGAACTCAAGGATATCTTGGGCGAAACCCCGAAAACCAACTTATCTGGAGAACTACTTAGGATCAGAACAAAAAACATTGCACACTACCGTAATGTGCAGGAGTATCTTGAAACAAAAAACATCAAATTCAGCACAATTGATCCCAGGAGCGAGCAACCGAAAAAAGTTGTTTTAAAGGGTATCCCCACTTCCACTCCCATTGAGGAAACTGAAAACTTTTTAAAGGAAACATCATCCCCTCAAAGTAGCATATATGCGAAACAAAACAACTAATCTGCCACTCCCCCTCTTTGTTGTGACTGTGAGAAACTCTCCGCACTTTGGGGATATATACAAAATAACTGATTTTGTTAGAAATTACTTCAAGGCAGATATATTTTGATAAATCAGAAAGACGTAAAGCAACCCACAGAATGAACATTCACAGAACAGTTACATATAAGTATTAGGAAACATTGAGTCTATAATTATAGCACTGCTTTGGCAGGTAATAAATAAATAGAAAACACAGATAAATTTATTTCTAACAGATTTTAATGGTATTGATGTCAAAGTTGAGACTCAAAAATCCAAACCATTCAAACAATGTTATAATTTTCAAGCCTTCGGGCACAGCTCGCTTACCTGCAAATTAAGCCCAAAATGTCTCAGATGTGCCGGCCCTCATTTAACCAAAAACTGCACTCTGCCTAAGGATTCTAGAGACGCCACTTGTGCTAACTGCAGTGGCCCCCACCCCGCTAATTACGCTGGCTGCCCTAAAAATCCCTATAATAGAGGGAAAAACTCAATTGCCCCCGCTCTTGCTAGGGGAACTCAAAACTTGACTAACTCGAAAAATAACAAAAATTCTCGACCTAGCTTCAACAGCAAGAAAGTAAATAGCAATGTTTCTTACGCTTCAGTTTTGAAAACAAATACTCTAACCCAAAACAAACATACTCCCCAAACTCTTCCTAAACAGTCAAATTTTGCACATCACAACAGATTCAAACTTTTGGACGATGAGTCTGAGTCTGACACTGACTGTTCTGTTTTCAGTGACCCAGAACCCTTTGAGGAAACTGAAGCTCCGGCTGAAGTCCCCCAGGCTCAAACGGTCACCAAAACAACACCAGACACAAATACTGCTAGCAAGGCTGTAAACATTCAACCTGATAATACAAACAACTCCAAGCAAACGACTAAAATCCAACCCCAAACTAGTAAACAATTGAATAAAAACAGGACTAGTTGTGCCACCACTAAAACTAAACGGCGACCTGTAAACAAAACTAGAAAAATAAAGAGGAACACAAAATATAAGAAACAAAACAATGAAACTAATACGCTTAGTTTTTTCGAAATTATACAAACTCTGCGAGAGCTAAATGAAGCAATAGGCCTCAGAAACATACTAAACTTTTTTAGAGACCTTCGACAAGTTTTAAATAATGATGAAGATGACAATATGAAAAAAGCATTAAAAATATTTGAGATAATCACAATTCATTGTAACTTCAACGAAAATCATGGGTCAAAATCTAAATAATCTCAATATTTTCTGCTGGAATGCGAACAGCATGGATCCTCGCATAATGGAACTTAGGGACTACCTAGCTCTAAATGCATTCGATATAGTCCTCTTACAAGAGACAATGTACCGACCAAACAAAAATTACAACATCGCTAACTACAATCTATAACAAAACACTCCTACCCAAACTTCTCAGAGACGCCCTGGCGGCACAGCTATTTATGTAAAAAAGAGCCTCATTAGCAGACAATTGGACATAAATTTCACTCGGCTTGAGTGCACAAATGTCATTATTAATATAAACCAAAATAACTTCCTCTTTAGCTCCATTTACATCCGATCTAACGAACACTTACCCGCTCAAGACTTATTAACGCTAATTAACTCTCACCCCCAAGTCATTATGGCTGGGGATTTTAATGCTCACAGCACTGCTTGGAACTGCGTTCGCACCTGTAGTAGGGGCCGTCAGCTCCTGAAGTTTATCACTGATAACAACATCGCGCTAATTAAAACAACCACCCCCACTCATTACTCCCAAGGTAATCCCTCGTTTATTGATTTCTGTCTCACCAAAGACTTTCATTATAACACTGCAGCTCGTACAATAGACATGTTTGACTCTGACCACCTTCCCATTCATATTAGTGTTGACTTGCTCTTCCACTCTCCTCCAATTAACCCATTTATGCCTAGTGTCCCTTTTTTGGGACGGCATTTTCGCTATTAGTCGAAAACGTTATTTATTTTTCCTAGGCTTTATTCATGAGTATTGAGCCTCAACTCTACAAAATATTTTAACATGACCAAGTAGGATGTTGATATTTCGATTTTTATGCATAATGATTTTAAAAGAAATCAACCCTTGTTCAAGAAGTTGACATCAGAAATTTATCTATTATTTCTGTTATCAGTAAAAATCGAAGAAAGTCGCAAAAATATCCAGGTACAAATGGGTTAAGTAAACATACACTCGTACTAATTGGAGAATTTACACCGAGTCTTTGTTGGATGCTCAGTTTGAAAACTTGCATCTTGACTCTCCCACCTCACTTAACTCTGCAATTAAAGATTTAAATGATACCTTAACCACTGCCAAAAATCTTGCCTCTTACGAGTGCCCTTATAACAACTTCAATCTCCTCCCTGCTGATATCAAACAAAAGATTAGGGATAGGAACAGAGCGAGGCGTTTTTACCAACGCACTAAGTCCCCCCTACATAAACAAGATTATTATCGACAAAAATTCCTAGCTAGAGAGGCTCTCTACATACATCGTCAAGAGCGCTGGGAGTCTTTTCTAGAAGAACTAAATCAAGACGAGTCCGATGTTTGGAAAATAACTAAAAGAATTCGGAGGAAAAAATACGATTTCCCCCCTCTCCAGAGCCCTTCGGGTATTGCTTACACGGATGAGGACAAAGCCAACACTCTAGCGCAAGCTTACAAGCAACAATTCACTGTACACAATGATCTCGTTAACCCTGATTTTGATAGAGATATCAAGGCTCAGATTGAGGATTTTCTAAGTCGTCCCCCGACTCAGTCCTTACCCCTTAGTACTAACTTAGAAGTAAGCGAAATAATTAGCAAACTTAACAATAAAAAAGCCCCCGGCATAGACAACATAACTAATCTTATGCTTAAAAATGTCCCACATAACATTCTTGATCTTATAACTCAAATCATAAACACAATTCTCGATCTCAAAGTTTTTCCTGATGTTTGGAAAACGGCCATTGTTTGTGCCATTACTAAGTCTGGTAACCTGGCTATCCCAGAAAATTACAGACCCATTAGCCTTCTGAGCAGTCTCAGTAAAGTAGCTGAAAAAATTATCCTGAGGAGACTTAACTCTCATTTGCGGGATAACAACATCATCATTCCTGAGCATTTTGGCTTTAGGTCCAAACATGCTACCACTCACCAGCTCCTCAGAGTAGTGGAATTTCTTTCTGAGGGCTTTAACCTCAAGGAGTCCACCGGAGCAGTAATGCTGGACATGAGCAAAGCTTTTGACCGCGTCTGCCATAACTCACTTATTTACAAACTAATCACTATAAACACGCCGGATGCGTTGATTCATTTGATTAACTCTTATCTGAGAAATCGAAAGTTCTCCGTCCGCATCAACAACACTTACTTCAATCACACTCCTATTGAGGCTGGTGTACAACAAGGATCACTCCTTGGTCCTACACTGACACACAATATCAACATCTACATAAATGTTATTCCAAGAGATTCTCACACATCTTTAGCAGTATATGCAGACGATACGGCTATAATGTCCAGATCCACACACCCTGACACTATGGTCAACAAAATTCAGCACCACATTGACACACTTGAAGATTGGTTCGCCACTTGGAAATTAAAAGTAAATCCCTCTAAGTGTCAGGCCATTCACTTCACTAGATCCCGCAAGATTGCGAAACCAATATATATTAATGACGAAAGAGTTGAATGGGGCAGGACCTGTAAGTATTTGTGAGTCATGCTGGATTCCAGACGGACTTGGAAGGCACAGGCTACCTATGCCCGTAACAAAATGATTGCGGCCATAAAATCTATCTCAAAGTTACTATACCAAAGCAAACTTAACATTCCCAACAAACGAAAACTGTACAACATGATTGTCCTCCCTGCAGGTACATACGCTAGCCCCATTTGGGGTTATGCTGCGAAAACAAATCTAAACTTAATCACAACTCAACACAACAAAATACTACGAAAAATTAGACATGCTCATAGATACATGAGAAACACGGTTATACGTAGAGATCTCATGATTCCCTCCATGTACGAAATTATTTTAAAAAAAGCCCAACACTTTTATGACAAAGTCTATAACTTACCAAATGAACTAATTGCAGAAATCCCTGATTATGACTTCCGCGATTCAGACAACCGGACACGGCCTAAAGCTGTCCTCCTGCTTAATGAGTAGGATTATTAGCACAAATTCTCATTACCTTTTCTTCCAAATTACGACTTCCCTATTTGTGAGTCCTGATCTTGTCCCACCCTTGACATTGTCTTCTAGAGTCCCTTGTATATATTGTATATAATTTATTTTCATTTTGCATTCTTCTCATACTATTTTGCTCTAATATATATTACTATTTTACCTTTTCTATTATGTATGTATCTGAACCATGGTAGGCTTAAGCAAATTCAAGTTTTTTTATTCATTTACATCGTCCCGTTACCAGGGGCGGTTCCAGACTGTAGTTTAGGGGGAGGTCACTCCGAATTACGAGGGTCGTCTGAAGACTTCTTGATGCCCTGGACCCTTATGCAAATGTAGGCCCCAAAGAGGCGTATAACTAGGCAGGGCCCGATCTATGACCAGTATGGGCCCCCATCTATGAAATTCGTTAAAACTGGGCCCCGTACACTTTAAACAACTTATTCACCCCCCCCCAACCCTAAATCATTGTACTTTTCTAAGATTCTATCTATCCTCCCCTACAAAAGTGCTTTTAAAAAATGAAAAACAAAAACAGTAAAATTATATTTAAACTTCGTGTTCTAGCTGAGTGTGCGCCCCTTTTTCCGCTTGCATTCCGGGGGGGAGGGGGGGGCAAACCTCGCCAGCCCCTAGCTTCGGCTCTTCCCCAACTGCGAGATTTTTATTGAATTCATTGCAGATACATGTATTCAACAAAAGCACAATCCATAATAAAATTAAGGGGATGGTGGACACCCAAATCATCAAAATTGGCCCCAAAAAATGTGTTTTTTCTTTTTTACATACTAATATTCTACAGTTAAAGCTGAACCATGGAGAAAAAAACCGCGTATGTCTACAGCAACTTATTAAAAAGATATTAGGTTTTGAAAAAATTAAAAGGGACAGTTAAATGTCCACAAAAATGCAAACAAACGCGTCAATAATACGCCCCAATTTTTATTGAACGTTTTACAAAATAAGCTAATATTCGAATGAAATTATTTTAAAAATATCTTTTGTTAAAGTAAAATCATAAATAAAATTATTCAGAAGAGACGGTGTTAAAGGTAAATGGAAAATTACACTTTAAACTGTATTTTCTCCAAATCAAGTTTTTTTTGTGATTTTCTTGCCTTCAAAATGCTCCATGCGACTTAATTTTGGTCGGAATTGTACAAAATTTACTACAAACATTCTTCTCATATATTACAATAAATCTGTGTATCCTTTTTAAATAGGGTCAAAATTTCGTTTATGAAATTTCACTTTTATTTACGAAAACTGAAAAATTTCGGGGAAGTTTGGTATATATCCATGAAAATATTTCTAAAAAATTAACTACTCGGTCGAATCAAAAACCGATTCACAGACTTTTTATAAATATATTTTTATGCTATTATAAAACAAAATTACTAACAAAAAGTTAAAATTAAAACGCATGGAGCATTTTTTCGAAACTAAAAAATTAATTAATTTTTAATTAATTACTAATATTTTTAAAATTTATTTTAATTTCTTTTCAGTTGTTTATAATGCTTTTAGTTTAATATATTCAAATACAAAATTTCACAATCCTATCTTATTAAATTTTAAAAAAAAACTTTTTAATGTCCACCATCCCCTTAATTTTTAATCGAAATTTCGTCTTTTCATTTCAGATAATTTTCTGAGAATGTGTCTGGAAATAACATTTAACGATTAAAATTATTCGGATCATCACTTATTCAGGTTGAGTGGAGAATGAGACTAGGCTTCCCATAAGACCAAGGGCCTGGATCCGGGCCCAGCTTTGGCCTATGCCGGTCTCTGAGTACCCACTCTCTCCCCGGTTTGGCCTATCCCGGTCTCCCGGTATCTAAGTCTTTGCAAATACCTTTTCAGAGTAAAATTAGAGTTTATTGTTACAATAATGGTTATTGCTACAAGATTAGGTTATTGATTAAGGCAAAGCTACACGAGAGTTATATATCTAAAGGGGATTATGCTTTAGGTCTGGAGTTTTGAAGGCGTTCTAGAGCATAATCACGTCACGTTACAACTGGAGAAAATCACCCCAAACTCTAGACCGTTAGATCGACCGCAACGTGGTAGCGCAGAACCCTAGATCTCTAAATTTTAGCCATCTACTGCTTTCAATGGTCTTAAGCACTCGACCACTGTTATTGTTTCAAATCAATTGGAGAATATACATAAAAAATAATTTGAAATATGAAAGAGTAAAAATGTTGTACACATAAAAATAAATAAAGGTAAAAGATTGAAAATTGAACAGTGATAAATTACCATGACTGTGGAAAATCACAAGTTGCACACCCCATAATAAAAAAAGTAATATTACAAAAAGTTAATTAAATCATCCAAGGGGAATAAGCATAAATCTGAAAGAGATAATTTTTTAAATAAGAATTTTAAAAAGAAGACAATGACACCTGTTTCAACTAGACAACCATGTTACTAAATGAATTTTTCTCAAAATAGATTTTTCCGTAACCACTCAAAACAACCTAATTTTTATTAATTTTATCCAGTATATTTTTTTAATATTACTTTTTTTCAAATTGTCGGCAGTACTTTTAATCCTGCACGAAACTTTTGAAAATATTTTTTTCCAGAGGAAAAATTTCTCATAAAATTTAAAACAGTAATTTTTATTATTCCAAATCATGAAGTATATTAATCCCCCATCCTTCCACACCAACACGCACAAAGCCACAAATAAATAAAATTGATTACTGGTATCAAAGATATATCAAACATTAAACTATATAGAAATATTTAACATGAATATTTCTTAAGAATCTTTGTGAGGAATTATTATTTTTTTTTTATACTAGGGGCCAAGGCCCCCAGACTCGCTACGCTCGCTTTTCGTATGAGGCATTCGGCCCCTAATAAGGCTTATTCGTAAAAAAAACATAATTTCAACAGACAAAACCCGAAGATTGGATCAGATAGAATGTTACTGAGCTACACATTTCATGGTTCTTGCATGTTCATTGATACATAAAAATTTAAACTTCATACTACAGTAGACCCCCTCCCCCTCATAACACGGAAGATATTTTGTTATGGGAATCCGTGTTGTACGGGTCCTGAGCTATACTCCACCTGGAGTGCGGACTCCGCTTATAATCACTGGAAAAATTATTTGCACTCCTCAGAAACACAATGATATTTAGTATTGCCATTCAAAAGTTATATTAATTAGGAGCTAAAGCATAATAAAATCAGAAAATCTGTTTCAGCTTTATTTTTAATAATGTAAAACCTATTGGACACCTTGCAAATTTGCCACCCATGGCAATTTTTCATTATTTGGCGACTTGCGTACATGTAAAGTTAGTAAAAGCTACGGGACAGATATTAGTTAGACGGTATTAGTTATTCTGTTTCGGAAAAACTAATAATCGCTAATTCTAAACTCCTGTTGTCTAAGCGAACTTACTATTTGAAAATTGTCAACTTTGTGTAACACATTTTGAGTTACTTATTTCATATTATTGTAACCTATTTATAGAAAAAAAACAGGTGATGCCTATTCTACAGCTTACGAAATATTGTAACAATAGATTAAAGCTGTTGTGAACTAATAGTATTTAAATATATGTAAAAAATACATGTGAAGCATATTCTGTAGCTTACGAAATATTGTAACAATAGATTAAAGCTGTTGTGAACGTGTTGTAAATGTTAAGTACGCGTTAACATTTTAATTCCATTGAGAATGTTTTGGAATACATTTAGGACAAATGATATTTGTTGATCAAGTATTATCAGATAAAATCCATTTAATTTAATTGATTTACATATTAGACTTTTAAACGTTATTTCATATCCAAGCTCACAAATGATAGTGACAATTAACGTTATTTTACAGTCATTTTAAAATTCTTTATTTAAAATTAGAAACTCCTACTTTAAAATTACTTTTCAAAAATCTTAAAGTTATTCAAAAAATTAAAACTGTAAAGTTACACATAATATAATTTATCTTCATGTAATTAAAATATTCATCAAATTATATTTATTTTTAATTAAGTTAATACTAATAAACTATTGTCTTGCATAGAGCAGACTCGTATTAATACTTTAAAAATATATATTTTTTTTTTTTGTGCCATTGAAAAATTACTATAATATAAAATATACATTTTTTATTTTTAAAAAATTAATCAAAGCAGGAAATTTTATCTGTTTAATAAATAAAAATATAATATATATAAATATGTATTTACCGTATCTTTCTCCATTTAGTTTTTCCTGTGTAATCTCGTTAGGTAAGCGATCAGTTATTTCACTTCTATAGTATAGTCCACTATGTTTCTGGTTTTTAAAATATTTGCTCATCCGGATATTCCACTCCACAGACCTGTGTGGAGTTCTTCGGATCTTCAGGGCAGGGGGGGGGTCTGCTATATTGTTTTTTCCCCTTTTCGCTTTTCTCCTTGTCCGCAGCGGGTGGAGCTGCTCGCTTAATCATCGGATTGGCGTTTTCTTACAACTTTCGAGTCTTACAGATGCAGACTTGTTTGTCCCGTTTGTGCTTTGTCTCCGACACATAAGAAAATTCCGGCGACTATTCATATTTCCAATCAATCTTCGCATGTGTTTCAAGTTTAGTTCCTTGTATCCGAAATACCGAAATTGGCGACACTAAACCTTTTACTTTGTCTGGGTTTAAAATGGAACAATAGTTTATGTCTGCTACCTCTGGAGTCCCAACGAGAGTTCTACACCAGAAAGCAGATGCTAGAAGTGTTTGCTTTTCCAAAACAAATCCACATGCTGTTCATTTGTGAAACACATAATGGAACTGAAAAATGGCTTTTGGGGTGTCGGCAACTCCCTGGTAAACTAATAGGTTTCATGCCAGGAACAGGCATCGCTAAGAATTTATAATGGTTCTTGACCCCCTCACTATGCCCATCTTTAAACTTAAAAAAATATGCCACTACTAATTAATGGATTGGTGTTTCGTCAATGGAAAACACCTGCTTAGCGCTTTGTTGAAAATGCGATTCCCCTTAGAATTTTTTTGGATACTGAAAGGAAGCATAAGTTTTCGGAGAGAAAAATGTTTTACAGAACACAGGATTTTTGCCGCTAATGTGTAGTGTATCATCCCATATTTAAATTTTACACAGCTGCTTGCTTCCAGATATTTTCACAGGGAAAAACAATTTCTTCTATGGAACAAATTTCATAATTAAAAGCTTATAATCATGGAGTGTGATGACAGGGTTACGAAGGTTTTTTTATTTAAAAGCCTTCTTATGATTACCATAGCCCTTTCGAGTTTCGAGTAGACGTAGAGCTAAAAATTCTCATTACTTTATTGAATTTCAAAATATATCACAATGATCTGTCTAATGCAGGACATCACTGAAATGTGCACATAAAACTTCAAGCTAATTAGTCAGCTTCAAACTTTATAGCACATATTCATTGAAATTTCAATTAAGAAGTGTGGTGGCTAACAATGCTGGAAACTTTTTATTGTGTACAAAGTAGCTAATTAATCAGAATTATTTTCTCGGAGTTACAAATGCTGTAAAAATATTAAAACTAAAATAGCTTTAATGACGTTTGATTATAATTTTATTCTTCTAAATTGTAACGCAGGCCAGAGCCTGATTATGACCAATGGGGGCCCCCCATCTTTGAAATTTGTTTTATTTTTCATAAAATTTTGATATAAAAAATGTATTTCAGAACAATATTTGAAATTGGGGGCCCTGGGCAAAGTCCCGATTTGCCCAAGCGATAATAAGGCTCTGACGCAGGCCGCCTAGCAGCCCATAGCCCATACGCGGAAGCATACTCAATGGGTAATCCGGCCCTGTTTAGGTATGATCCCTTCCTTCGTGACCCCCCCCTTTCCTTCTCTATAATTTTTATGATCTTGTAGCAGTTACGGTAGATTTGGATTCCATAAATTAATTATTTACAAACATAGGTGCTCCTTAGACTGCTTTTCAAGACGAGGAAGGCTTTTTGAAAAGGGGGGGGGGGTTCGAATACGAAAGTAATAAATTACGCACACACAATTCATACATTTTTCTATAAACTATTTTTTGATTTGGAGTTTTCTTTTATGATGGGTTTGGTGCAACTACCCCTTGCACCTTTACCTTAATCAGGCTCGTTGTGACTCCGCCTTCCCTTGCTCTCCATGGATATGGATTAGCGCACATATTTACAAAACGGCTGCATATTTTTCTGCCAAAGAGGAACGTCTGAGCACATAGAATATTGTGTGCATACTTTATATTATAAAATAAACTAGTAAGACCAATGGTCTTCTAAAGAGAAATTCTCTTTAGAAGACGGCACAATGAATACAATGAATACGGCACAATGAATAGAAGCACAATGTGGTATGTACCCAGACAGCACAAACTTGTCCAGAACATGTCCATATGATATCATGGACAAGTTCGGGACATAACAGACATCCCCAAATTTGTCTATATCTTGTCCATAATACGCCCCAAACTTGTCTATATGGCACAATACGGCGTCCATAATGATATTCTCTGGACAAAATATAGACATCCATATGGACATGTTATGGACATCCAGAACTTATCTATATGGACATGTTATGGACATCCTTATGGACATGTTATGGACATCCATAACTTGTCCATATGGACATGTTATAGACAACTAGAATATGTCCATAAAAAGACATTCTGTGGATATTTATCTCATATCCACAGTTTATTTTTATGCTATGGATAAGTTACTACCATAAAGGAACAGAAGTATCTGTTTCATCAGTAATTTCTGAAATGGAGCTATTACAAGAACTGCTTGTGGGATCACACATATTTGAATCTTCAAAAATATTTTCATCGATCCTATTTTCAAATTCATTATGAAAATAATTATAATCGTGCGCATTAATAGGCTTCGATTCAATATCATTCACATTACATTCAGCTTCAATCAGGAATAATTCATCATTAACTTCTTGTTCAACATTTCGCCATTCCTGACGAGTCGATTCAATTTTTTTATTAAAATACATATTAAGTCAAAAAGTTGTACATTACCTCGTATTGTAAAGAACAGAACAGTGATATAGGCAAGCAAAATGCAAGAAGTGCGCATAAAAATGTTATAATTGTCAAAAAGGAAACTTCAAATATGTGGGTACTATCTACGACAACCACCACAGATTATTAAAAACAACGTATACAAAAATGCATACACGTTGTTGATCAAACAAACTAAGCCAATCAGAGTTTGTCGCCGATAGATTTTCCCATTTATGTCATAAAATAGACATGATTGGGGTGTTTAGATGTCCAATTCATGTCATATTACAGACATAATATGGGTTTTCCCGTTTTTGTCGTAATAAGACTTAATTGATGTGTTACATGTCCCAATCATGTCTTATTCTAGACATATAATGGATTTTCCCAAAGATGTCGCTAAAATGATGTCCAGGAGATATCTTATCATAGACATAGACATGTTTTGGACAAGTTTGTCCAGATATGGACATAAATTGGGCAAGTGTGCTGTCTGGGTATGCATGCATATGATCAAGGCCTTTCTGAATTTTTTTCCCTTGTCCAAGCTCGACTTGGGCGCTCTTTTTTTTTGGGAGGGGGGCGGGAGATGGTTAATCTAGGCCCCTATTTTGGGCCCTTGTCCGAGCTCGACTTGGGCCCTCTTTTTTTAAGGGGGGGTGGTTAATCTAGGCCCCTTAGTCGAAGACCATTTTGGGGGGGTCATGACCCCCGTGACCCCCCACCTGGAACCGCCACTGCCTGTTACCGAATATGAGTATCAAAAACCTTAAATCAGACAAAATAAAAATATACAATTAAAATTTCTCAATCCTATGGGAAATTAACATGGATGGAGGTTTGTTTGTGCCGCCGCTTATAAAGCAGAAAGATCGGTAGTCAGTTGTCACTCAAGCTACAAATCCATGGCCGCTTTAAAAACACTTCCCAATCGTAAACAAAATAAACCACCACTAATATTGATCTGATATTCTTCTTTCCTTGTATGGCAACTTCCATATGACAACAAAAAAGTTATTTATCGACATCGACTAAACCGAGAGTCGCCATTTTTGAGAGATTACCAGAAAAAAAAAAACGAAAATCCCATGAGACATTCGCCCCTATAATTAAAAATACACAGTGAAAGGAGGTACGTGTACTTCTTTCTCATAGATTTTCTGTATTTTTTTAGGTGTAATATATCATTAATGATTGAAGATGGGATGTAGTAGATCCTAGCAGGGTTGGGCTCACGGAATGGACAATAAACCAGTATGCATCACACGTAGTTGTTTTAAATAAATTAGCAAATTAAAAATGTTTTATATATAAGAATCATAAGTATCTAATTGATGTATGCATGCGAATTTCAGAATTTGCGGTGTGCAGCACGGATTTCGTTTACCTTAAAATGTCTAGCACTGGTGCTCGATAGTCCTTTTAAATCGATGTACGCAATGTTAAAACGCTTTCTAAAACAATAACTTACAAAGTAGCAGTGTTCATCTTTCCATGTTAGTAACATATCTTACTGCTAGTACGTGTTTAGAAATTAAAACTTTAATTTAATTTTCATAGTGATCATTAGTTTCTTTAAACAAAAATTTTAACAAACCGATTACAATTACTCTGTAATTAACTTCATTTTTATAAAAAAAATCAGAAAATTTTGCTAGTTTAGATTTAAATTGTTAAATTCCGTACAAAAATATTTACTGTGTTATTTAATTATTCAAACCCGAACCAGTTTTCTTTTATTTTTTTATGCCAGATGACTTTAATTTTGTTTGGCTTACTTGCTTTTTAATATTTTATTTTAATATAGTGTATAGTTTTCATTCGAATTTGCTAAATTTATTGAAAATTTCAAATTGCAATAACTTTTGATCATTTAAAGTTACAAATAATAACACACTCTAAAGGTAATTGAATACTTTGCTTTGAAAACAATTTTGGTGAAAATGTGCTTTAGCCCACCGCTTGGCAATTGTCAACAAACTGGTGAGTTGGCACTTTTTTGTAGAACGTCTGAGATTGACACCACTTCTGCTGTGTTTGGGTCATAATCTCTGGGTTCCGTTATTTTGTTTTTTTTTTTTGCGTTCAGCAATGTCCGTGTGATGCAAAAGGCTGCGAGATTCAGCCATAATGAAAGCGCGCTTGATTTTTACGGTCATTTTCCCAAGATGCACCATACATACAGAAGCATGAACAAATGTTGATTTGGGAAAACCAAATATGGTTCTTTTCCGTTATCTCACCACCAGCCAAATTTGGCGATTTTTTTTTTTTTCTCAGCAGTAGAGGGCGATGCTTGGCGACAATATTTTCTGGTAACCCACCCTCGTTTGCGCGGCGATCTTCATTTTTTTTTTTTTTTTTTTTTTTTGGTAACCCAGATTCTTAATGCGTAGTACAAGCGCTACTGTTTCAAAAAGAAAGCAAAACAAATAATGCGACGTACTGATTATACTAATCTCAGAGTATGTTGTTTATTCATATGCAAACGTGTATCCTGAATCGTGCGGCGAGCTTGGTTTTTTTTTACTAACATTGCTTCTGTGTCCGTAGTATGTTAGCTTGTGTTTGAATAGTAAAGGATAACGTATTTTTCTGTTTTGTATTCGTCAACCTATTGATTTATTAATTTTGCGTAGACCGAGTGCATGTGTTTGCATGCAGAAAAACGCCGATTGGGTCTGTTTTGTATCCTTCTGCGATCCTGCTGTTGTATTGATGTATAAACGTAGTATGTATAAGTGTGTGTAGCCATATTTACTTCAGTTTAGGTGAGTGTTGCTTTTACATATGTATTTGTATAAATATGAATTAATAGGAAATGTGGCGACGAATGTAGATGATAAAATAAGTTTTTGGCAGAGTTGTTAAAGGAATTGTTTTGTAATGTGTGAATGCTGCCATGTATATTTTGAAATTGTGTGTCTTCATAGTTTGAGCTTCAAATTGAAACGTTTGGAATTTGTAAGAAGCAGCTGAAAATGTGAGAATGTTTTAAAATATTTCAATTTGTGTAGAATTGCCGATATTTCGATTTGTGTAGAATTTTCAGGATATAGAAATTGGTGAATGCAATTAGTATAGCAGTCAAACCGCCTTGCACATGCTCGGTGTGTCAATGAACTTGTTAAAAAGAGAATCCTGTAGGTTATTTCGTTGTCGTATTGTGTCGATATTTAAAATATTCATTGGTTTGAAAATTATCGTTTTAGTTTTATAACAGTAATACGTTTTATGAATTGTTCATATTATGATTTAACATTCATTGAAATTTTTCGTATGTAATGGTGGGTCTATTTTGTATGTTTACATTTTTAATTTTGTATTTTCTGTTAAAATGTTTGTTTTGTAGGCATTGAAAATGTTTAAGGCGAAATAAATATCCGGTAGGTAATTGCGGACAGGAAAAATCGCCTAAAAACATCGTAGCTACTTGGCGACAAAAAAAATGTTGCCAAAAAACATCGGAGCTACTTGGCGACTAAAAAAAGTCGCCAAAATTGGGTGGTGTCGAGATAATGGAAAAGTACCCCAAATATTTCTAAAAATGGAAGTATTTAAAGTAAAAATTACAAACTATTAAAAACAAAAGAGGGAGTGACCCTCGATAATATGCTAAAGCTGGCCCTTAGCGAGACCCCAAAAACATTAGTCAGTCCGGCCATCGCTTTAGGGGGCCCCTCGAAAATATGCTAATGCTGGCCCTTTGCGAGACCCAAAAGAAACATCAGTGGGTCTGGCAATCACTGTAGGGGGCCCACTTGAAAATGTGCTAACGCTAGCCCTTTGTGAGACACCCAAAAAACATCAGTGGGTACGGCCATTGCTTTAGGGGGCCCCCACGGAAATATGCTAATGCTGGCCCTTTGTGAGACCCAAAAAAAACATCAGTGGGTCCGGTCATCGCTTTAGGTGACCCTCGAAAATATGCTAACGCTGGCCCTTTGCAAGACCCCAAAAAACATCAGTGGGTTTGGCCATTGCTTTACACGGCCCCCTCGGAAATATCCTAACGCTGGCCCTTTGCAAAACCCCCAAAAAACATCAGTGAGTCCGGCTATCGCTATAGGTGGCCCCAGGAAAAAATGCTAACGCTGGCCCTTTGCGAGACCCAAAAAAACATCAGTGGGTCCGGCCATCGCTTTAGGGGGCCCCTCGAAAATATCCTAGAGTTGGCCCTTTGTGAGACCCCTAAAAAATATCCATGGGTTTGGCCATCGCTGTAGGGGGCCCCACAAAAATATGCTAACGCTGGCCCTTAGCGAGACCCCAAAAAATATTAGTGGGTTTGGGCATCGCTTTAAGGGGCCTCTCGAAAATATTCTAACGTTGGCCCTTTGTGAGATCCCCAAAAAACATCAGTGGGTCCGGCCATCGCTGTATGGGGCCGCACGAAAATAGGCAACCACTAGCTCTTTCCTAAACTAAAAAACATCAGACTATCTTGTAGACCCTCAAAAAAAAAAAAAAAAAAAAAAAAAAAAAAAATTCAAGAACGCACAATTCAACAGAAACATGAAAAGTTATAATTATATCTAACATGCAAACTAATTTATATTTTATAATACATAATTTTCAGTGTATGAAACAAACGTAAGAAGTTTCACATTTACTTGAATATTTTTTGACAGGGTGTACTTATCGTAAACTGCACTAGTTGCAGCAAATTAGAATAGCTAGATTACGAAATGAGGAAAAATAACGCATGCGCACAAATGCAAATTAACAGCTTGTTTACGTCATATTGAGCAAGCGAATTCGTTACATTCATCTGTTTACGTCACACAGTAGCTAGAATAACAAATAACAATTATGCATGAACGAAAATGCAAGATATTTCGGATTTTTCCACAGTTCTAATAATATCCAATTTGCAATATTTGGCGCTGTATGGCCCCTCCAAAAAAAACTTTGCCAAGCAGTGGGCTAAAGCACATTTTAACCACAATTTCTATAAAACTGAAATTTGTGAACAGCTAGAAGACAAAATTGGTTAAAAATTGGGATAAAAAGAAGCGTTTTCCAAAAGTTTGCGATTTTGTCTAAAACATATCTCGAAAGCTATTGTATATAGAAAAAAATAACCAATTACAATCTTGTAGGAAATTTTATAAGCTTTCATTTTGTAATTGAAGTTTTTTTTTTTTTGCTAAGACGAACGTTTTTTGAGATAGAAGTGAAATCTAAAAAGTGACCTTTTGAGGGAGCCAAAGGGGGGACGCGGCACCCCAAGAGGGGGGAACTTTTCTGTTTCATACAACTACACACCCAATTAGTGTTTTCCCCAAGTTTTAAAACTATATAAATTTCCCCCCCATTTGCTGGTTTTTGGTCTAATTTGCCTGGTCTATTGGTAAGTCCCTTGTTTTTGATAAATGGAAATGCCACTAGGCCCCGCTTGCCCCCGGAAGCAGAAAGTGGGTAAAAGTGCGACATATGTCGCAGAACAATCACAATCTTTGCAGAACATTTCATCTTTTAAAAGAAATATATAAAATTATATGTTCTGCAGAGTAATTAAAACGTCGTGTCCTTTATGCTATGCTTTCTCTCTTCACTTTTAGCACAAATTTTCTACCTAATTTGCATTTTACTGTGGTTTGTCAGACTTGGACAAAATGCCTGCAGAGCATTTGCAACTATTTGCAAAGTTATGTTGCAGAACACTGAATATAATTCTGCTCCTGGGTGCTTGCCCTTCAAAATTTAAAATATTCAGTGCTTTGTTTGAAGTGTCATTAATCATGTTATACCTACTGTGTGTAATGTGTATATTTGTTTGTGTTTCTATGTAATTTTGAAGTGTTTCATGATAGTATTACGTATTAGACATGTTCTTTTTTTTTCATGCATACATTTAAATATTTTCAGCTCATATCTAGTATTAAATACCATGGTTATACAAATTTCTATTTTTCACTTTGCAAATGTGTTTATACATAATTAATTTGATATTGCACTATGTTAATAAATATTGTGTGAATCAGTGTAGTCTGGGGCCCCTGAATGGTGATGGATGTTTGCATTGCGCATTTGTATATTTATCGATGTAGTATCTGTATTGAATTGGTGTTTTTAAAAGTTTAAAGGTATTTAATGTAATATATTAATTTTTCACTTGTATCATGAACTGGAATTGAAAAATGAAAATTTTTTTAACGATCAAGTAGATCGTATTTTTCAAATGAAAAGTATTATACAAGAATTTTACAGTATGGAACCTCTTATCCGGAAACCAGTTATCCAGAAAACTAGTTATCCAGAATCATTTTTCAATTGATTAAATTCCTATTTTTTCCGAAAGAAAAGCAAAAAATGAGTTTTTAAAAAAATATATCTTTTTTGTTTTTTATTTTTACTACTGCAGCTAGAATTTATAAAGTAAGCAATCTGGTAAGGTATTTTATTTATTTTTTTAGTGTGTGACTAAGTTTTCAAGAAGTTATCATATATTTACTACTTCCTCTCTAAATCATTATTATTTATCTTGATCATATTAGAGTTTTTTTTATATTATTTTTGTAGTATATTAACAATTAATGTTTAATTCTAATAAAAAATAGAGAGTAACATTTATGCTACCAATCAAATCACTAGATATCATGTTAATCCCCAATCAGTTATCCAGAATACACCCGGTCCCAACCATTCCGGATAACAGGTTCCATACTGTATTATGAAATGTGCTTTAATAGGTGTATTTAAAATGTGTATTGAAATATATATTTTTTAATATTCAGATAGAAATCTTTTTATGTTTATTATAGCACAGTAACAAGAGGGGGGCTTTGTTGGCCCTATCAGGCATTAAAGCTTTATTTTTCGGTCTTGTTACCGTACTTTGCTCTTAAATAATTAAGCTTAAATGCAAACAGTAAACAAGTTTCAGTTCACATTTATTGATTCTAAAAGTTAACCTTTAAAAAGTCTTTTATTTGCCGTAATTCAATATTGGCCAATTAATTCATAGCATTAATTTAGTCTGTAATGCTTTAAAACATATCTGTTAAAAGTTTCTAACCTCATTGGTTTCTCAAATGTGAACAATTGCTATCACACTTTCCTTTTGGGTTATGCAAATTAACTTTGACTTTTGCGTTATGCAGATTAAAGCCGATCTTCCAATGACGTTGTGCGCCTCGCACATGCTGTCTTTCTCCCGGTACGGATGTCCTTGTAATAGCGTACTTTGCGGGTCGTGGCTAAGATTTAAATACTCTTTCTTTGATACCTGGCTAGCTTTGCTTGCTTAGCTCTTTTTCTTTTAGCATATTAGTTTGACAATGTTAAGATAAAAGCAATACTATAATCGCCGGCTCAACTGAGCACTTAGCCTTTTTTTTAAAGGGATGCTTTAACTTGTGACACACAATGTTACTGTAAGTTCTGTTTCACTTATTTTGTTGCTTTTCCCGGACTGTAACCGGATTTATGACTTTGAAAGTATCAAGAAGACTGAAATAAAACTGTTTTTATCTTATTAAACATTTTTAGTCATTTTACAATTTTTACACTGTCTTATACATTGAGCAAGCTTTTAAACTGCTTCATTGGGTGTATATATTCTGCTGAAATGTTTTAGTTAGAAGTTAGTATTGAAGGACTTGAGTGAAATTAGTTGAGACTTTAAAATTTTATTCAGCCTTTTCTCACTTGCCCGTTTCAGTACTGACTAACACTTGCCAAATATGGCAACCTAGATATGCTTAATTCTCACATTTTAAGCATATCTAGGTTAAAATCTAGGTGCAATCTAAAACAGACTGAAATAAAACTGTTTTTATCTTATTAAACATTTTTAGTCATTTTACAATTTTTACACTGTCTTATACATTGAGCAAGCTTTTAAACTGCTTCATTGGGTGTATATATTCTGCTGAAATGTTTTAGTTAGAAGTTAGTATTGAAGGACTTGAGTGAAATTAGTTGAGACTTTAAAATTTTATTCAGCCTTTTCTCACTTGCCCGTTTCAGTACTGACTAACACTTGCCAAATATGGCAACCTAGATATGCTTAATTCTCACATTTTCCACTGTGGGGTTATAATTGCGAAATGGCGCAGAGCTAAAATTACCCTTTTGCAGCACGTTTTTTATCGATATCGCCTAAAATATCCGAATTTCGAAATAATCACTTTGAGGTATGTCGGAACCAGTCCTGGAGAATTTCGGATACAAAATATGGTAGGTCTAGGAGCAATGCGAGACAAGGACGTACCCAGAAAAAAATTTCGGAGGAGGTCCAAATGGTGAAAAAGGAGTATTTTTCACAAAAAGACTTCATCATTCTTATTCTGTTAACAAAAACTGAAATTTTTGGGGGGGGGGTCCGGACACCCTGGACCACCCCCCTGGATACGTCCTTGATGCAAGACACAGACAAACTAACTGACTAACATTTTACAATCTATTTTATATATGATTATTTTAGTCTATTTTATATATAAGATTATTCGATAAGATATATTTTACAGTCTATTTTTTTTATATTTTACAGTCTATTTTATATACATACCAAATTAGAGCTCAATTGAATGCGCATTGTTTTAGAGCTATCATGTTCACTCACACACACACGCATCTTATAAAAATAGCATAAATGAATATATCAACCTTTCAAGTATATTAGGCAAGTTGGAGTCTATAGGCTGATTATTTTACCAACTATGCAAAAAATTCCAGAGCTGGGGCTCGAACCCAGGACTACCGCTTAACGTGCGGGTGCTCTACCACTGAGCTACTCTGGGACGATTCCCAGATGAAATTGTCGCGAATTAATTGTTTCATCTGTTCCATCTGTGGTTTGCAGAGGAAGATGATAAATGCCATATATTCACTTTCTAAAAATGTATAAAACTTCCGCGGCGTAATGGAGTTGTCGCGAATTAATTGTTTCATCTGTTCCATCTGTGGTTTGCAGAGGAAGATGATAAATGCCATATATTCACTTTCTAAAAATGTATAAAACTTCCGCGGCGTAATGGAGTTGTCGCGAATTAATTGTTTCATCTGTTCCATCTGTGGTTTGCAGAGGAAGATGATAAATGCCAACGGTTCAAAAGCGAGAAATTTCATCTGGGAATCGTCCCAGAGTAGCTCAGTGGTAGAGCACCCGCACGTTAAGCGGTAGTCCTGGGTTCGAGCCCCAGCTCTGGAATTTTTCGCATAGTTGGTAAAATAATCAGCCTATACACTCCAACTTGCCTAATATAGCATAAATGAATCCAGAAGACCCTAGAACTTGTAAATACACCAAAATTTCTTAGTCAAATTTTTTCATGATTACAATATTTTCCTTACATGGTACATGTTCATAAAGTAATTAAAGTTCCAGCAGACAGTGTCAAATGTACTCCAAATGTTTTGGGATATAAAATATGGCTTTTACTTCTTATTAAACACTTAGTGTTAAAATTTGTTAGTAGAGTCCTTAACAAAGGCAGCTTTTTTTTTTTTTTTTTTTTTTTTTTTTTTAATGAAAGGAGGAGGAATCTTTTCAGATTCTCAATTACAAACACAATTTTAAAAAGCTGTTAAACATATTTTGCCCAGAGGATGAAAAACCCAAAGCACAATGTAATTATTCATAATTACCGAATTAATTGCATTTACCATAGCATATTTATTAAATTATGAATATTTCTAAATATAATTATGCTGCTATTAGTATTTACAGTGAAACCTCTCCAAGCGGCCACCACTGTATAGTGGTCACCCCTCTAAACGTCCAATTTTTCATGGCACGGATTTTTCGGCTCATAGACCTAATGTTAAAATAATCTTTATCAGCGGCCATCCGAATCCCTCTAAACGGCCACAGAGTGAGATCGCCAATCTCATTTTTCGGGAAATTTTACTCACTTCATGTTTATATTTTGAGCGGAAAAACTCAAGGTCAGGTTTATGGTCAAACATAAGATCCAGGAATAACTGGAATTGAATCTGTTATCTCTTACGTCTTCTTCCCATTGGCACCATCCTTGGAAACTGAATGAAGAACTGAACAATCAGGCACTGAAGGTGACCTACAAATGAATTTTTGTGCTTTTCAGCTGCTAATTCCATCCCTGGTGAGAAATTTCCCGATGTTTGTAATGGTGAAGCTAAACTTTCAACACAAGTGACTTTAGGGAAAGTTGATGAAATTATGGAAAATTCCCGAAGCGGTAACAAACAAATCGGTTAGCAATCTGCTTTTTAAAGTGAAAAACGAACTTGAAAAAAATGGTTGTTTCAGAGAAAAGTAAAAACTTAAAACAGACACAAATTGTATCCTTTTTTCAAAAATTGTAAGAAAGCATTAAATAAAGACTGTTTTCTCTTTATATAAATTTAAAATTTCATTTTAAATAAAGAATATGTGTCAGGCTTGGTTATATTACGCATTATAGCAATTATCTTAAAATAGTAAATAAAACCCTTCAGAACGGCCACCCCCTCTGAGTGGCCAAATATTCTCTGTACGATGGGGTGGCCGCTCAGAGAGGTTTCAGTGTACTTTGTAAAAGATGATGTTTTTTCAGGACAAAGATTTTTAAAAGTTTTACAGAAATATATGTTTTTAATCACTTACAAATAATATAGCTAGTCTTTCATTGTTATTTAGTTACAAATTTCAAAAGCGAAATCTCATTCACAATTAAAATGAAATTTTAAAAAATTATTTGGCCTGAACTATTAACCAAATATTTAATATTTGTCCTAAGCTATTGGCCGAATATTCAGTGTTCAGTCAAATCACTATTCAGTACATCTGCATCTTTCTGCACAAAAATCTTGTTTCTTATTTATATTTTTAATAAATGTATGATTTTATTTAATTTATTTTTTTAAGGTGTAAGGTGGTTTGAACTCATTGTGTATCCTTGAGATACGTGAAGGTTCCCCCAGTTTCATTCAAAATGAGTTATCAGATGCAGTCTCCAGCACCACCCGTTTCGAGGCCAAGTAAGTATTCCCGTATATTACTTGAGAGGAGATATTATAACTTTGAAAGTTATCATTGCTAGAGTATATGCTATCATTTAAATAAACTTGCAGCAGTCTTCCTGGAAATTAGTGTCAGCCTCATAGTTTTCTGAAGCAATCTGATCAAATTTATGCTTTGTTTTTCTGATGGTTTATCAGCTAATAAAACTTACTGTGCCTAGAGTCAAATAGGCTTAGGCAGAATGCAACATGTTAGAGCAGTATTTCCTAACCATTTTGGATCTGCAGACTAATACATAATATTTTAAGACTAGCAGCAGCAAAAATAAACAAATAAGTGAATATTACACAAGCTTGCATTTTATTTGTCAAATCATGTGTTATATGAATATAATTTTTAATTAAATAATTGCTGCTAATTTTTAAAAATATATTTGAATGACATAGCTCCTCACTGGTCTGCAGTACTATTGATGGGAAGCATTGTGTGAAGAGTGCAGGAAGCAGAGGTTTGGTAATATCAGGGCTTTTAACAGGCTCCCCAAAGTTCAGTCCCTATAGTTTTTCTGTGGTCCCTAATGTCCCCTATTTACAGCATATAGTCCCTATTTTCAATCAAATATGTCTTGCAATTTCTTTTACTGTAATTTTTTTCTCAAATTAGGGAAATTTTGGGATTTCACCCTAAAAATGGAGAAATTTTGAGATTTTCCTTTCAGTCTGGGGGATTTTTTCGCGCATATAGATTTTCTTTATAGCCAGGAATCTTTACCTACTATTAGCTATATTTGAGTTTTCCCTCTACAATTTAGGTATTTATTTCCTACGAAAAAAATTTTTTTTCTTAAGTTTATAGATTTTTTTTTGTGAAGCAGTGGGATAGGAGATTGGTTTTGTGTTAACTGGAATTCACAGCATTTGTACTACACACATGTTATTGGAGAATTGGAAAAAAATGAAGCCAAACGCGAGCATTGAACCCCAAACATCCTATTTATCAGCTCGCTATCAACCGAGCTGTATATAAGCTAAGTTAGAATTTTCAAAAGCTTTTTTCTCGGAATTGATCCCCTATTGAACGCTATTACATTTAGTGGTGAACATCCTAAAGGAGTACTATTATTATATGAAGTTTCTTTATGAGATGAATTTCCCTTGTTAGTCTACAAAATCTAATACTAATTAATCTACGATATTTTCTAATTTGTAATAGTCTTGATTAACAGGTATAAAATATCGACAAAAATATTCTTAAAGGCAGTTCTTATTAAAGTACACGAAACACTGTTTTAGAAACAGGTTAAGAATGCAAAAACTGTACGTATAAATGGTTTATATCATAGTTAACTTATAAACTTAATTAGCACATTCCTTCGGAAAAATATTTTGACTGCACTTTCACGGCCATCCTCAGTCCTTCACTTCCCCAGTGGGAATGGCACCAATGACTGCCTCGCCTCCTTTTTGTTGGGTCAGTGTGATAAAAATCAGTTTCTAATAAAATTGTTCTAAAGATTAAAACATAAATACATAAATAAATTTTAAAAAGTAAATGGTTGCCTGCCCAGTGTTTTTCCCAGGCTTTGTGTCATCCAACAAATAAAGGCCAGCTGAGGCCTTACTTTATTTTTTGAAAACTTTGTAATATCCAAAGTTTTTATTTTATTTAAGTGTTGAAAAAAAAAAAAAAAAAGCAGAGCTATCTAAAAGTAGTAAAGTTTCTTAAAATTTAAATGTACCTTTAGCTTTGGTGTAAACATCATGAATTAAATCTACCTCTTAAACTAGATTTTTCCTAATAAAGACACATAAAACATTATTTAATACGGCGGATTAATTAGTTAAAACTTTTTATTTGGGAATACCTTATTCCCCCGTACACGATATATATTTCGGTTACACACATAACCATCTTCAGTCGTTTCTGGAGCTCTCACTAATGGCGGCTTCTTTTTATATCTTCGTCGTTCTTCTTCTTGAAAGTTCGATGCATGACGTCGTCCCATGATTGGTCGATTGTATGAAGCGTATCGTTGATGCTGCCCTCTGTCGTCAATATTTCTAAGCTCTCACGAATGTAGGCATATATACTATTTTTAAAGTTGGCTATTTTTTTAATATTTTTAAAATCAATGGTAATGGGCTCTTTCAAAGCTAGACGGGCTAGGGCGGTACTTTGTTTCTGGAGGTTAATGTCTTTAAAATGTTCGTTTTTTCGTTCTTTAATTTTTCTTTTTGTAACGCCGATGTAGCAATTTTCTTTATTAGTATCGTTTGACATAAAATTAATTTTATAGATCCCTGCGGTTTCGATGGGGTTGATTGGGTCTTTTTCCGATCTAATGCGCTGAAAGATTGTTTTATTAGGTTTAATTGGAATACGGAAGTTCTTTTTACTGGCGATATTAGAAAGTTTATTGGCTATCCCTCGGCTAAAGGGGATAGCGGTAGTAAAACGTGGTTTATCTTTTTGACGGTTGTCTATAACATTTAATTTTCGTTGCCTAGCTTTGAAAACTTTGTCGAAAATTTCTCGAGGGTAGTGGGCGTCTTGACATTGTTTCTTTATGAAAGCAATTTCTTTTTGAAGGAGGTCGTCGTTAGAACACACTTTGAAAGCGCGGTCGATATAGGAACGAATAGCAGCAATTTTATAGTTGAAAGGGGTTTTAGATTTAAAATTTACTATATTAGTATTACAAGTAGGTTTTCGAAAAATGGTGGTCTCTATGAGATTATTGTTTCTGGTTATGTTCACATCTAAGTAATTGAGGCTATTATTGATTTCTTTTTCGTAGGTAAATTTAATGTTCGGGTCTATGGCATTAAGTTGATTGATCAAATTATTTTCTTCATTATTGTGGGTGGTAAGGATAGCGAAGATATCGTCGACATAGCGAAGCCAAAGTTTGATGGTATTATTGTGTGTCTGTTTAATCTGTTCTTCAAGGATTCTCATTTTCCAGTCGGCAATTATTCCGGATATGGGGGAGCCCATGGGGACTCCTTTTATTTGTTGGTAGAAGTGATTATTATATTGAAAATATGAGTTATTTAAAATTAGATTTACACCACTAGTTAGGGTGTTAATTATGTCTATATCTTTAAAACTACTTTGAATTTGTTTGTTAATAATTTGGTTCATTTCCTTAATATCTATTGACGGGTATAGATTTACAACATCGAAACTTACCATAATATCGTTTTCATCAAGTTTATAATCGCGGATGTTTTTAATGAAATCGTCGGTGGTTCTTGTATTATATCTTTAAAACTACTTTGAATTTGTTTGTTAATAATTTGGTTCATTTCCTTAATATCTATTGACGGGTATAGATTTACAACATCGAAACTTACCATAATATCGTTCTCATCAAGTTTATAATCGCGGATGTTTTTAATGAAATCGTCGGTGGAAGTTAGAGTGCTGTTAGATGGGGGTATAATTTCTTGTATTTTAATGAAATCGTCGGTGGAAGTTAGAGTGCTGTTAGATGGGGGTATAATTTCTTGTATTATGCCTATATCTTTAAAACTACTTTGAATTTGTTTGTTAATAATTTGGTTCATTTCCTTAATATCTATTGACGGGTATAGATTTACAACATCGAAACTTACCATAATATCGTTTTCATCAACATCCGCGATTATAAACTTGATGAAAACGATATTATGGTAAGTTTCGATGTTGTAAATCTATACCCGTCAATAGATATTAAGGAAATGAACCAAATTATTAACAAACAAATTCAAAGTAGTTTTAAAGATATAGACATAATACAAGAAATTATACTCCCATCTAACAGCACTCTAACTTCCACCGACGATTTCATTAAAAACATCCGCGATTATAAACTTGATGAAAACGATATTATGGTAAGTTTCGATGTTGTAAATCTATACCCGTCAATAGGTATTAAGGAAATGAACCAAATTATTAACAAACAAATTCAAAGTAGTTTTAAAGATATAGACATAATTAACACCCTAACTAGTGGTGTAAATCTAATTTTAAATAACTCATATTTTCAATATAATAATCACTTCTACCAACAAATAAAAGGAGTCCCCATGGGCTCCCCCATATCCGGAATAATTGCCGACTGGAAAATGAGAATCCTTGAAGAACAGATTAAACAGACACACAATAATACCATCAAACTTTGGCTTCGCTATGTCGACGATATCTTCGCTATCCTTACCACCCACAATAATGAAGAAAATAATTTGATCAATCAACTTAATGCCATAGACCCGAACATTAAATTTACCTACGAAAAAGAAATCAATAATAGCCTCAATTACTTAGATGTGAACATAACCAGAAACAATAATCTCATAGAGACCACCATTTTTCGAAAACCTACTTGTAATACTAATATAGTAAATTTTAAATCTAAAACCCCTTTCAACTATAAAATTGCTGCTATTCGTTCCTATATCGACCGTGCTTTCAAAGTGTGTTCTAACGACGACCTCCTTCAAAAAGAAATTGCTTTCATAAAGAAACAATGTCAAGACGCCCACTACCCTCGAGAAATTTTCGACAAAGTTTTCAAAGCTAGGCAACGAAAATTAAATGTTATAGACAACCGTCAAAAAGATAAACCACGTTTTACTACCGCTATCCCCTTTAGCCGAGGGATAGCCAATAAACTTTCTAATATCGCCAGTAAAAAGAACTTCCGTATTCCAATTAAACCTAATAAAACAATCTTTCAGCGCATTAGATCGGAAAAAGACCCAATCAACCCCATCGAAACCGCAGGGATCTATAAAATTAATTTTATGTCAAACGATACTAATAAAGAAAATTGCTACATCGGCGTTACAAAAAGGAAAATTAAAGAACGAAAAAACGAACATTTTAAAGACATTAACCTCCAGAAACAAAGTACCGCCCTAGCCCGTCTAGCTTTGAAAGAGCCCATTAGCATTGATTTTAAAAATATTAAAAAAATAGCCAACTTTAAAAATAGTATATATGCCTACATTCGTGAGAGCTTAGAAATATTGACGACAGAGGGCAGCATCAACGATACGCTTCATACAATCGACCAATCATGGGACGACGTCATGCATCGAACTTTCAAGAAGAAGAACGACGAAGATATAAAAAGAAGCCGCCATTAGTGAGAGCTCCAGAAACGACTGAAGATGGTTATGTGTGTAACCGAAATATATATCGTGTACGGGGGAATAAGGTATTCCCAAATAAAAAGTTTTAACTAGATTTTTCCTTCTTAAACATAAGGTAGAGATTGACAGGCAAATTGCATAAACCTACAGGCAAACTGCTGACCTTGATTCTAGACTTGAAAATTAAATAACTACAGGTAAATTTCTGACCTTTAATTGTGCAAACCTATAGATAATTTTCTGACCTTATTTTATTTTGCTTTAAGACTATAAGCTATAATTCCTGGTAATGCTTTTCATTCATGTTCTTAGTGTCGGGTAAATTTCAGACCTTGTTTTCTTTATGCAAATTATTTTGAGTAGCTCTGCATGCATAATTTGCAGTAACTGTTAAATTAACCTTTTCTGTTTAATATATAATAGAATGGTTTCAGTGTGCTGATACATAGAAATGTGCTTCATAGATGGAAGGCTGTCTTCCACTCTTTGTTAGATGTTTGCTGCTGTTGTTATCAGAATTGTTACTAATGGTTTATGGAAGACAGTCATTTTATTATACATTTTTTTTAGTTTTTAATCCATTTAACCAATTGTTCATAAAGACGATGTGTTTATACTTATAAAGAAAAGTTTGTTGCATTTTTGAAGTCCTTTATTGAGCAGCAAAAGTTAAACATTATGCTCATCTTCTGACACTTTTGGTATCTTTTGCTGCATGACCTCACTCCAGATGTTATTGTCACTATTTCTAATTATTCTCGTAGGTAAGCGTAGGAGCGGTTATTAATTTTAGCGATTTTTTTATTCCCTCAAAATCTATTGTGATAGGTTTACTTAAAGCGAGGCGGGATAAAGCTATGGATTCTTTGTTAAATTTTATATCATTAATGTGTTTTGTTTTGCGGTCTTTTATTTTTCATTGGGTTACTCCGATGTAATATCTGGTTTTTTCACTTTCATTATGTGTTAAATTAATTTTATAAATTCCTGCGGTTTCGGTGGGGTTAATTTGGTCTTTTCCTAATCTTACACGTTGGAAAATGGTTTGATTAGGCTTGATAGGGATCTGGATATTTTTCTTTATTGCAGAGTATGAAATTTTGCTAGCTACTCCTCTACAAAAGGGAATAGCGGTAGTAAATTTTAATTTTGGTTTTTGTCTATTGTTAATTGTATTTAGTTTCTTTTTTCGTTCTTTAACCAGTTTATTGAAAATGTGCTGTGGATAATTTGCTTCATGGCATTGCTTCTTGATAAATTCGAGTTCGTCATGCAGGAGATTTTCTTTAGAGCAAACTATTAAGGGGCTATCTATGTATCGCGCTATATAAGGCGCGATCAATGTTGCTGCAATGTTGCTGCTGACTGAAAATTAGAGTGTCTGCATTACTTTCAAAATGGAGTGACCCATTTTTTGTGTCTTGACAATTTAGTCACAATCAAATGTGCTTAATTCCATACTCTTACCCATTTTGCATTTGATGATTTGATACCATGAGCAGCACTCGTTGCCTTGTCAAACTGCTACTTACGTCATTTGTTTCCAGGCTTGAGCACAGCTCAAATTGTTATAAAGCCAGCTATCCCCAATTCAATTGCTCACCAGTGTATATTAGTAATAAATTTACTATGCCAATACTATAATAATTTATGTATACAATTTTTTCATTCCATTTCAGTGTCTCATGGCAACTACAACAATCCTTCTGATATGCCGCTAGCAAATCCAAAGGAGCAAACATTGCTATGGCAACAGAACTCGTACATGACAGATTCTGGTATTCATTCAGGATCTAACACTCATGTAAATATTTTCTTATGTTTTAGAAATGTTTTTTTTTTTTTTTTTTCCCAATTTATATAGTTAATTCATATTATATTATTGGTCAGTAAAATGCTAGAGTTATTAGTAGTAAAACAGTAATCTTTTTTCTGCTTTGGTGAAAATTTGAACTTGTTACAGCTGCAAAATTGTCACCTTTTGTATCACTGACCTTCATATTGTACCGACCTTCATATTGATTGAAACCTTCATATTGTACTTTTTTTATTTGTGTAATTTACAAAGATCTGCATTAATTTTAATGTTTAATCACTGTAATTTTTTGAGTGTTCTTATTAGTTTTTGACCAAAAAATTCACAAGAAAAAAAAAAAAAAACAAAAAAAAAACAAACTTGTGCTTTGGAAACCTGGAAAAATCTTGAAATTTAACCAGATGAACTGTATAATTATATGAAACCATTTTTTTTTATTTTTTAAATTTAATATCATGCATGTATGTTTATATATATGATTCAAAACTCTTAAGAAAAAACATGTAAAGGGTGGTAGAGGGAACCAAGACAGTTGAAAATCACTTAGCAATGTGGGGTCAGAAACATTGTCTTCATATACCCTTTAATAATTACTTTAGAAGTATTGATGTGTTTTTCTAATTTCTTAACATAGTTCCATAAACAAAGGGCTTTTCTTTGAAAATTTCATCCATGCAATGAAATAAAATTTCAGGGTGTCTACAGAACCTGGAAATCAGGGAACACCTGGAATTGTTAGGGAATTTTGCTGTTCTGGAAAAATTAGGGAATTTTATAATTTTTACTTTAAATCAGGGAAAGTTTTGATCTTTGGTCAAGTGCCCCCTCTGGTTGATCTAAAATTAGCATTCATGGGATGGGGGAGCCAACACTCTCCTAATTGTAGTGCTGATATTTCTTTTGTAAATTATTTCAAAATCATATTTCTGTCCTTTTATTATAAGGCAGGTTCAGGTGGAGTAAAATTATGTGCTTACTTATTTCAGCAGTCCAGCATCTGGGAAATGTACTTCAATTTTTTCCACCCAGGAAAAATCGGGAAATATGCTTCAAAATAATATGGAATTTCCAGACACCTTCAGGAAATCTCTTCTCCTCCAAAGAACCTGGCCAAATTTTATTTTTTATTGAACTAAAGCATAATGATGGTCTTACACAGCATGTGTAAAAGTGTAGCTTTTATGAATTGACAAAATTTGGCATTTTAAAATACGAATCCCACCACAATTTGACTCCCGCCAGTGCTGTAGAATTAAAATACTCATATTTTACATTTATATTTATTTTACAAATTTACGCAGCTAAAACAATATACTTATGATTTTTGCAAACTAGGACTGATTTTTAAGGTAAAACTGGAAAGATCTGCATGTGTTTGTAAAAGATTAAAATATTTTAATTACTGAAAATAGCAGTCCTCCCAAATGTTTCTTTTCTTGATGTGTTCATAGAAATTTAAGAAATACATTAGACAAAAAAATTTTTTGCTCTTTTCATTAGGATTCAAATTAAGTGTGATGGTTTTGCTAGAGAAATCTGTTAATGAGACATGATCATAATGTTTTCAAAGAGTACTATAAACTATTTTTTTTTAATACAGTTTTAAAAATTAAGTTGATGAATTTCATATTCCAAATTATCTTATGCAAAATATTCACAAATATTTTGATTTGTGTTTTATGATGTTTATTTTTTTATTTTTAATGTGTATGCAGTTATATTCTCTCCACTTCCCTGACCTTTCCTTAAAAAAAAAAATTAAAAAATTGAAGTCTCTTTTTTTGGAGAATTTGATCTCCTCCACTCCCAAAGATTTTATAAAAACTTGTTGTGGGCAATAGAATTTGGGAACAAGCTTGAACTACTGGGCGATCAGTTTAAAAGAGTACCCATTGCTTTTTCTGATCACCCTTAAATCTGACTGATGTGGCAACTATTCAAACACTGAAGTGTAATTGTTTAAGCCTTGTTTAAGTGTGGGTAACTATTTCCAACATTGTTGGACTGTTTTTGTGAGGTAAAACAAAAATGAAGACACACAATGATACTTAATCCTGTGATAATTTTATTTTTGAAAAACAATTGAACTAAAAATTTTGGTAAAATCATACAAGACGGTGCGGATATAAACATGGACGGTGCCCTATATAAACACGGCAACAGTCGCTGGAGCTTGGCAGTTGCCAAGCCTCAGCGACTGTCGCCAACCATTTTGCATGATCAGCAAAGTCAAAGTATTTTAACACATTAAAATTGCACATTAATAACCAGGCTATGAACAAAGCATGTTAAGAGAATGAGAATCTCAACTGACGGACAAAGAAGTTACTCAAATCCCTGCCCAAACTGCCCTGATTTTCAACTGTCTCCTCAACACATCTTCAACAGCCCTGAAATTCAGGCCAGGCTTCTCAAGATCGGCCTGGAAGATCCGAACAATTTGATTTTTTCGGACAAAACGGTGGAGGTCGCCGAGGCTGTCTTCGACAGCTTTGGTGTGATCTTAGGCTTCCCTTTGTGCAACAACAACAAAATTGCACATATATTCCACTAACGAAAACATTAAACAAAATACTCCGTCCATATTTAACCCAAAAAACGTCTGCAAATTCAGTAACAGGCAATTTAAAATGAGCAAATAGTGGACCATTTTTAACTAAAAAAGCTACAGTGGATTAAACAACCTAGTTGTACATCTAATGTAAACTGGTCAAACACTGGCCCATTTTCAACTCAAAAAAACTTGGTTAAAAAACTTAGTTTTGCACCTCATGTAAAGTCAGTATGATTAGAATAGCACATAAATAGCACTTACAAAAACATATAAACATCAAATATCAATTTAAAATTCACATTAAAAACCTTAAACGTTGTTAAGATTTGTTAAAAGAAAAGCACTTACCTTTATATTTTTTAATTAACCGCTCAGAAATGTTCCTAACACCCACCGGCTTATAACATAAAACCAGCATGCTTTCTTTTATTTAGTTTTATATTGACACTACATTTCTAACAACTACACACACTGGCTGATAACCTAAAACCAACGTGCTTTCTTTTGTTTAGCTTTATATTCACACCATATTCCTAACAAACACACACACACATTCTTTTCACACAATAACATAACATATTTCATTCCCTTCCATCCATAACATGAAGCAATTTCAAATTCCTAAACTGACGATAGATACATTTTTTTTATGGTTGCCAGTCAAAAATACCACCGGCAGGTTACTTCACTCCCGCTGTGCTGCATCACCCCCGATGGCGTCAGAACGATCACCAAATGAAACGTAAACACAAACATTGATATGTAAACAGCACTGGATATGGAATATAGTCCAAAATTTTTTACACTATCATTCCTTACATCAAATGGTGAAAATGTTTGCCACCGTTTTTAAATAATACTTTCTCAATAGAATAGATTTTTTTCTTTTAACCCTTTCCAGCACAAGAACTTTTATTGTATTTTATTGTTTATACTGATGCCTGGAGTAAGTTAAATTTCTGATGTCAATTTAATGAAGCATGGATAATTTTTCTGCAAAATACCTATAACATTTAAAACAATATGCATGACACTTTACCTCCTAATATCATTTTGTGCAAATTTCATTATTATCTGGTAAATAGACATAGGAAAATTGCCTAATGCTTCTGAATTTTATGATGTACACCATCAGTAGGTGACTAGACTAGAATGTCTAGCCACCGCCCACAAAAGGGTCAATATACATACATATTAGAAAATATTTGGAAAGTCTTTAAAATCATGGAAATTTTCTCTGATGATTATCTGGGAATTAAAAAAAAATAATTTCTTATGAAATCAGGGAATTTCAAAGAAAATTGCATGTAAAAACAGGGAAAATTAGGGAATTTTTTTCATGGAAATGTTGTAGACACACTGAATTTGTAAACTATTCATTTTAGTCAAGTGCTTTCTGTAAAAAATATGCATTAGTTTTTGAGAAATCTTGTTCGGAAAGTTCACTGTTACTTCAACCCATCTACTTTGAAAGTGATTATTAACAGATAAATTAAGATGACTTTTCCAATCGCACGTTTCTATGCTATTTTAAACCATCTTGTTTCCCGTTACCACATCTTACATGTTTTTTTCAAGAGTTCTGAAGCTCCATATATACATTTTATTCTTCTTTAGTACTAAAGGCTGCTTGTTTATGTACTGTTTGGTTGGTGACTACAGAGACACTTTTGTTATTATACTCTGTGGAGCAGTGTGAATTTTCTAGTTTCTCCATTGAATATTCATGTTTTCTTTGGAAGAGCTGTGTAGATTATTCTATGAGAGTAATAGCAATATATATTTATATATATTTCATCCTTATAACTCAGCTTTGAATCTGACAGACATTCTTTTCCTTGGTGCCTTATTCTTCCTCAGTTTTTACAAGCTAGTTGGTGGTTAATTTTCAACTTTCTTTACCCAGTTGTTTGTTAGCAACTGCTCTTTCTGGACTGGTTCTAACCTCGTTCAGCCATTCATAAGAACCTCTTCCTTAAAGCTCCATCTTAAGGTGGATGAAAGTTAGTGACTTGTTTTATCAATCGATTTGGGGAGAATTGAGCCCCCGGACATTAAATAATACACACTTTTACAAATATGAGCCCAGTAAAAGCTGCAACATTGGTGTTAAAAATGGGGTGTAAATGACTATAGCAATAATACTTGACCAATTTGTCTGCCAATTTAAAATTTTTATATATTTCTTTTATAGGCTCCCCCATCTCTCTGTGGCAAGGATGATGATTTGGATAGTGACCAGATAGTGTTTGATTGGGATCAACCTGGATTTGGCCAAGGATTCACCCAAGAACAAGTGGATGGTAATTTTCTTTGATTTGCATGTTTGTTTTTCTGCTGAGGGAAAACTATAAGGTCTCTTAGATATAATGTAGTTTCACTTGTTAGTTTGAATAAACACTTCTTTCAATTTCAATTGAAATATATATATATATATATAATTATTAAATAAATACAGTAGAGAGCCAGAAATCCGCACAGCTTGGGACCATGGCTTGTGTGGATTTTGGGATTTTGTGGATTTCGGGCCATAAAAAATAAATCATTACATTTCTGATTTTCAAAAAAAAAAAAAAAAAAAATAGAATACAACTACAATGAAATGAAAACAGTGTCAAAAGTATTTCTCTTATATTTTTACAGTAAATACAAAAGCACAGGAGAAAAAGGAAAAAATTACATGAATACTAGCATAGCAAATGGTTTCAAAATTTCCTGTTTTTAATTTTGAAAACATATTCTATGGTAATTTGTTTTGAAATATTATTTTTTTTTCTACTTTCAGTTTCTTTCTTTTATTTATTTATTTTTGCAAATACTATATTATCATTAATTCTTTTTTGTAACAGAACTTTTCTGTTCGAAAAATTTATGGTATTCTTCTACTTTTATCAAATGGATTTTATTATTATTACTACCCAAGTTTTCACCATCAAAATCATATTTATCTGGATTCAAAACACTTTTCAACAATTTCATCACTAGTGGATGACTGTGAATTTCATTATTTATATAAGGGAAAGTGTGTGGATTTCGGACTTTTGCAGATTTTAGGTCGGCGGATTTTTGGCACTCGACTGTATATAATTATATATATATATTTAATAATAAAAATGAACAGAAAAGTGAAAACTGTTTTTTTAGTCTCCATTCACTCTCCTCCTTTTCTGAAAAAATAAATCTTCAGTATTTAAGAAAAGACTTTTATTTAAGACTTAATTTTTCTCACAATGCAACGCTAGTCATTTCAAATTGTGGTTTATTCAAGAAAACTTTCTAAAAGTTTCTCAAAATTATATAATCCAATTGAATAAGTGATTGAGTTCCTTAAAGATTATTGCATAGATGTGATTCTTCCACCAATTGGCGGAAATCCACCAAATCGCTTGGCAAAATTGAAATTCCTCAGAAATCTGCCAATTCACTATGCAAAATTAAAATTCCATTTTCACATGGCAAAAATCCGCCAATTTGCAAAAATTTAAATTCTTTTGCTTGGCAAAAAATCCCCCAGTGCTCTGTTATCAATATTTTATTTTTGCAAGTTTTCCTTCAGATGTACAAAATTTCTTGGCTACGCCATAGCGATGATGCGTCGTATTGTTTTCTCTCTTTGTTTCCGCTCATGGAAAGCAGTTTCCCCTAACATTCCGCGAGTTTACCCCAAGGTTTCCAGTTTTCCCCATCGGCTGCCATACTTTCTCCCTACGTCTTGCCTTTCTCGGCTGCTCGGCGGATCACAGCAACCAATTAAAATTGTTCTGTTGCTGTTTCTAGTGGCTTGTTTCTTGTTTGTTGGATTTTTTATGTTGCCGGTCTTGGCATCCGGTGGAAAGCATGTTTCAATCAGCAAGCGCGTTGCGATAGTTAGCATTTATTTAAGACCGTGTTTATTATGAAAAAGGTATATTTGGAATAATTTAGGTAATTTTTCACAGAGATTGACTGTGATTACCTACATGCATATTTACAGCATGTCGGTAATTGAGAGAATGGATGCTGTGAAAGCAAGAGATGTAGATAAAGGCATTAAAAACAAATTCTGTTGGGATTGGCTGGACAAAAAAATTAAACTATCTTTAAAATGTGGTGATGTAAAATGTATAACATTAATTTTTATGAAGCAATTCTGCTTGGAGTTGTAGGGAACAAATTTAATCTTACTGAAATTATTTCAGTTTATTATCTTTTTACAGGAAATATATATGTAAGTATAACTATTTTTGGTAATTAAGAAATCCCAAAATTTAAATTTAACAACCTTTAAATCCATAAATAATACTACGAGCACATTAATAGCAAGGCTATAAAATTATTTCGCAAAAAACTGTTAGAATTGAGCCTTTCCCTTGTCAGAACTGCAAGCCTTAGCTATACAAATGCATGTGCTACCATGATTTTAACTCTTCCAAAAATGATAAATGAAACTTTTAAAATATGATTTGAATGTAATGATAATGCGTGCCTTTTTTCACATGTTCATGACAATTATCAATTTTTCTTGTACTAAATATTTAAAATAATGGAGAAACTTACCATTGGAAACATTTTGTTGGCTTCTAAAATATTTTTCATTCATTAATGCTGTTTTCTCTGGACCTAAACTACTACTATTATCCATTAAAGACATGATTGATGGTTTTATGACTTCATAATATCATTTAAAAATGCTTTTCTTGTAAAAAAAGTAGCATATAGTATATTAATGGTGTCCTAAACAGTGCTTATTATGTATGTAAGAACGCTTTTTTTCATTGGATTCAATGAGACAAGGTACTATATTTTGAAATTTTATTCATATGTATTAATTAATAAATTTTATTAATTTATCAAAAATATAACTCCTTCCCTTACATGCACACCTTGATCACTGTTGCTTTATAGACTACTACCTGATGTACCCGTTCTTCGCACGGGAATGAATGGATTTTTTGATATTAAGATTTGTTGTGATTACTATTTATTGTAATAAAGAGATATAGCAAAATGGATATCGCGTTATATTGTGTTCAATAATCTTGCACACCGAATTTCAAGGCAATCGTTTGTACGGTGCAGAACGCGATGCGGCAATCTAGTGGCGAGTTTTAGCAAAACGGATATGGCGAAAGTATTCTTCGCGTTTAGATATCAATGTATACGAAATTTCATGACGATCGGCTGGATAGTCCTGAAGTTCATGCGTTGACACGACATCTAGTGTCAAGTTATAGGAAAATGGATTGCGCCAAACTCTTCCCCGTGTTCAAATATCTATGTATACCTATTTTCATAGCAATCATTTGCACAGTCAAAAAGTGATACATTGCAGGGCCATCTAGTGGCTAATTAAAGTAATGATTTGCTACAGCGCCGTCAAGTGGCGAGTTATAGCAAAATGGATAACGCCAAAATATTCTCATTGTTCAAATAGCTATGTATACTGATTTTCATAGCAACCGTTTGAATGGTCAAGAATTTGGCCTGCTGCAGCGTCATCTAGTGGCGAGTTAAAATAATAATGCATTGCAGTGCCACCTAGTGGTGAGTAACATCAAAAGTAACAAAGTTAAAATATATTCTTGAAAACTGTAAGTCTTGAAAACTGTTGTCAGTTTCGTGCTGAAATGTGTAAGTATAAAAATTTTTATGTCGAACAGTACAGAAGTTGATACGTTGCAGCGCCATTTAGCGGCAAGTTACAGTGATGTAAAATACCCGGGTATTTATTTTCAAGGGTAAATACCCGGGTATATATCCAAAATGGATATTTACCTGGGTATTTATTTTTGAATTAACACTATTGTTTAAAAAAAGCTTGTATTGGTGGGTCAGGATAATCACACACACACACACACACACATATATAAAAAGTATAAAGTAAAAAGAAAAACGATAAACTTAGGAACCCTTTAAACTTTTCGATTTCATAAAATATAATTTATGAAAAGAAGCTATATGATACATATTGAATAAAATACTTGATTAAATATAGCCTATAAATATAACTGTTGGAATAAAATTGTAAATAGGAATAATAACAAGGAGCAGTGTATTTGACAATTTGAAAAAAAGGAGAGAAATTCATCTATACTAAACATATACAGACAGTAAAATCTGAATTACGAATCTGAATCTCAGGAGACCAAAAATCAAATTTGTAATTCTGAAAAATTCGTTAAACGGAAATTTTATTATAAAAAATTTGGTATTAATGATTTTTTTAATAGAAATATTTCGTTCATCAGTCTGAAATATTCATAGAAGTTTTAAAATTACCGTAAAAATATTTTTTTAAACCTATTACTTATAACTACTAGTTTTGTAACTATTTGCATGTAATTTTTATTTTAGTGATCATTAAATCAATCATAAGATGATTATAATCCCCGCTCCCCTTCAATAACAAACCATAATAAACTATCACAGTTTAAAAAATAATAAACATAAAGTAAGCTCTGGGATGTAGTAAACTAAGCTATGAGATATATTAATCAATGTAATACATTAAAAATATTGCCAAAGCTGTCACTTGCACAAAACAATTTAAGGACTACCATAAAACATCCTTCATTATTAAAGTTAATGAAAAAAATGCGGTATGACTGATAAAGTAGTTTATGCCAAATAATCAAATGCTTAATAATAATAAAAAAAAAACACTACAAAAATACTCATAATGAAGTTAAATTAAAATTAAAAACTTTGTATTAAAAAAAAGGAAAAATAATAGAAATCTAATTGGTATTAATCATAAATGTTGTTAAGAACAGTTATTCCATTCTAAGTTGAAAATACCCAGTTTTTTGGTATTTACCCAGGCCTTGGGTAAATACCCAAAAAAAATTTACCTACCCAGTGGGTATTTACCCACCCCACATCACTGGCAAGTTACAGCAAAATGGATAGTGAAAAATATTCTCAGTGTTCTAATATCCGCGTGTACCAAATTTCATCGAAATTGGCTGGACGATATTCGCATAGCAAACAGCTAAATGGAATAGAATTTGACGTTCTGCCGCGCCACCTAGTGGCAAGTTAGAGGAAAATGGATAGCATCAAAACCTTTTCCATGATATAAAACTGAGGTGAACCAAATTTCATGGTGATCGCTGAAACGGTGCTGGAATTTTTCAACCTCATACACACATACCAACATTCATTTTTATCTATAACCAGTCTTATTATATTTACCAGTCTAAAATAAAACCCAGTTTCAAATCTAAGCCTCGCCAAAGTGCCAACATATGCCATTTTGCAAGAGTTATTTCAGGGAATCATTTGAAGCATTGACTTTAGCAGCAATCAAAATGGGAAATGGTTCGACCGCCAAACAGTAAAGCAGGCATTTATTTGAAAAGTGGAATCCCTTAATACAGCCGCTTTTCTTAAGTTATCAACTATAACGTGTTTTATTCATCGTTATCTCGATGTACTAAATGCGAAGATTTCAATTTTCTGAAATTTGGCGGAATTCCCCCAAGTTAAATCAATGTACTCAATTGGTGAGAATTCTGAAGCTAGATCGCTTGAAATGCCCTTAACTGCATTATTTCTGCACGGATAATTAAAATTTAATGCTGTATTCTAATAAAACCTATGCACTTGTTTTCAAAAATGCTATTTCCTTAAGCTCTCAGTAAATTGCACCAAAAAGCCTAAAACTGTGCAAACCACTAGAACGCACTTTCTAAAAATCGGCCTATCAGCCATTTTATTTTTCGCCTAACTAAAAAACTTTACATATTACTCTCGGAAATCTTCAATCCTCATTGTTTTGCGTATAAGACATTTCATTCCTGCTCTCATTTCTTATGCGTACACGATATTATAATTAAAAAAACAACCTTACAAATATAAACTAAAAAAAATAATTATTATTCTTTTATTTTTACTTTAAGAATTTAAAACATTTTATTCGGCAAAATCGCCACACATGGCAACCACAATGCTTATTTCACACTTTTTTCACTACAAGGGTTACAATTACGGAAAGCTTTCTGCCTGGAGAACATAAAAAATCTCTTAAATTCCGGGAATGGGTGGACTTTCAAAGTTTTAAAGTGGACTATCATTTATTCAATATTATTTTACATATCTGTGCAAAATTTCAGGCTGACAGGTCCATTTTTGTGGATTTGTATATTACCCAAATCCACAAACTGACAAACAGAATTTCATTTTTATTTATAAGATAACCTACGCTTGTTTTTAAAAATACCCTCTCATTAAATTGCGCCAAGTGCTAGAATCATAGAAAATCTGACACACTTTTTGATTTTAAAAAAGCACTAAAGTGCTATATATTAAAAGTGTATTATAATCCATGGGTCTTCCCTATTTTCTTTCCTTATTCCATTAAGTTGAAAGTATATCATTATTCATGAGTGTGATTAAACACAACTGAAATTGATATTTCTATCCTTTTTCTGGATGTAATATATTAGAAATAGATGGGAAAAGCTGTGCAGAAAAATGCACAATTCGAACTGAAATAAAGTTTAACCTGAAATAAACTCAATCAGGTGTAAGTTAGGTAAAGTTAACACCTGAATTTTCAGGTAAAGTTAACACCTGAAATAAACTCATTCAGGTGTATTCATAATTCAAGTAGCAGAAGCAGGCGATAAAATAGCGCTTGGCACTAGAATCACATCTCCTCAAAATCGTATATCAACCATTTTATTTGTTGCCAAAATTTAAAAGTTGCATGTTTTAGTCTCGGAAAATTTCCAAATCCTATTTTTCTTTTGAGTATAAAATATTTCATTCCTGCTCTGATTTCACATGCACACGATGTTTTAATTAAAAAATAACCTTACGAATAATGTAAACAAACAAAAAAAAATGTTATTTAATTTTTATTTCAAGTGTCTGAATAATTTAATAAACTTGCCAAACATGGCAACCTAGATATGCTCAAAGCTCGCTCTTTCCACTGCAGTGTTACAATTGCGAAATGGCAAGAACAAAAATGATCATTTTGCGACACGTTTTTTTATCGATATCTCCTAAAATAATTCGAATTTCAAAAAAATCGCTTCGAGGTGTGTCTAGTGTAGCTCCGAAACGGGTGATCGTAGACCTACCAAATTTTGTACGGAAATTTTCCAAGACGGGTCTCGACACAACTCGAGGCGATTTTTTTGAAACATGTCGCAAAATGATCATTTTTGTTCTCGCCATTTCGCAATTGTAACATTGCAGTGGAAAGAGCGAGCTTTGAGCATATCCAGGTTGCCATTTTTGGCAAGTTTATTAAATTATTCAGACTCTTGAAATAAAAATAAAAGAATAACAATTTTTTTTTTTTGTTTACATTATTTGTAAGGTTATTTATTAATTAAAACATCGTGTGCATGTGAAATCAGAGCAGGAATGAAATATTTTATACTCAAAAGAAAAATAGGATTTGGAAGTTTTCCGAGAGTAAAATGTGCAACTTTTTAATTTGGCAAAAAATAAAATGGTTGATATGCGATTTTGAAAAGATGATTTTAGCACTTGGTGCACTTTAATGAGAGCGTACTATTAAAAACAAGCATAGTTTTTATTGAAATACGGTGTTGAATTTTAATTTTCCGTGCAGAAATAATGCAGTTATTAAGGCAGTTTTAAACGATCTATATTCAGAATTTTCACTAAATTAAGTTAATTGATTTAAGTTGGGTGGGGGGAATTCTGCCAAATCGTACGCCTACCAAATTTTGTATGGCAATTTGCCAGGATGGGTCCCGCCATATCTCGAAGCGATTTTTTGAGAAATTCGAATTAAAACATCTGTTGTTTATTGCCTTATATTTGAAGCCAAAATGTGCCAAACACTACTTTTATTGTACAACTAAAAGTCAATGCCCATTGTGAAGCAATTACAACGAGCGCTCTTCTGAAAACGTGAAAAAAGTTTCTCATTCCAAAGATTTAGTTTTGTGTACATAGTTATTCTTATGTCCAAGCAGATGGTTTCTATGCTTGGCTTGATTTCCTCTTATCAATAATGGATTTATTTGTGAGAAGAAAAATTAAACTGCGTAATCTAGAAAAACAATTTAAAAGCCTTTATAAATAGAGCAGTCTTATCTCTTTTCTTTTTATAAAGGGTTGCATGATGTAATTTAAAAATTTAAAAAAATGTCCATTTCATGTAGTGTCTGAAGTATTTAACGCTAAAAAACAAACCTAAAAGACAGCATGATGTGGAAATAAGATATTTTGAAAGTGAGAACAGTCTAACTTTTGACTTTTTTGATACCGAATGATGCTGACATAGTTTTTTTTTGTGTGTGTCATTATATTGCAATGATCTCAGGTTAGTACATATATGATGCAAACTGTAAGTCAAGAGTGAAATAATTTTGCTTTTTCTTGATTCCACTTCACTGGAATTAATTCGAATTACACATGTGAGGAAAATTTTCGTTTCCTACTGTGTGAAGAACGGGCACGCAGCTAGTGAAATATAAAATTAATGATTTGAAACATCATTTTAGAGCTTTGCTTAAATGTTAAGTTTCGTATTATTAGCTTCTGTAGTTTTGTTTAGATGAAATATTTACATATGTAAAGATATCACCTTCTAGTCACCTTAAAATACATATGTTATTTTTTGTCAGTTTTGCATTTTCATAGGTAAATTGTTTTAAAAAATTCTATCTTTTTTTTTTTTTTAGAAATGAATCAGCAGCTTAATCAAACAAGATCCCAAAGGGTGCGAGCAGCTATGTTTCCTGAAACTTTAGAGGAAGGAATTGAAATTCCTAGTACACAATTTGATCCAACACAACCTACTGCTGTGCAGCGACTCGCTGAGCCATCCCAAATGCTGAAACATGCTGTTGTGAATTTGATAAATTATCAAGTAATTTGCTTTGTTTAATTTTGATAGAACTTGTCTATATATTCACATTCGTATCTATTAATACTTTGACTTCAATTATCTTTGATTATGCACAGTAAAAAGCTATTTGTTACACATTATATTGACCTAATTTTAATATATAATGTGTATATGTAAATAAGTTATGAAGTGTGTGTGAGAATATTAGGCAATGAATTTTTTCGCTAAGGATATTTAGTTTGCTGTATAATCAAATAGAACAGTTTGCCTGTTTGTTTTACTCTTTTACAGACTGCTTCTATTTGTAGTCATTCACTTCTATCTAAACCTTGTTTTAATATAGAATATTTTGGATAAGTGCATGAACAATGATTTTTCTTGTTTCATGAACATTAAAGTAGTTTTTAAAAAGTATTTTGAGTAAAGCAGCATTGTATTAAGTGTAAGTAGGTTATAAAAAAAATATATAGATTAGGTGCAGTGATTTGAGCACATGAGCACGAGAACCCCCAAAGGAAAAACTGAAGAATAAACACATTAACAAATTAAATTTAAAGCAAATATTAAGCACACTTCTAGATTTATGTGAATTTAAAACGTGAGTTTTACTCTCTCCCCCCTCCTCCCACTATTATTAAATACGCTTATTATAGCTAACGCACTGTAGTGTAGGTTACTACAGCACAATCTTTAATCAGTCGCACGTGCGAACGGAACTTTTTTCCCTCTGAACTGCTCTCTGGGATAAGAAGCCCAAGACAGCTGGGAAGAAGCACGGCACCCATGAAATCTGTCCGTTAGCACAATTTCTTTGTGCACCCATGCCCACTTTTTGCGGTATTGCTTTCGGATTTTGCCTTGGTTTGTTATGTTCGGTTAGTTAATTATTTTTTATTTCATTTTCTTAATATTTTTTTACAAACTAGTGTAAATAATTAAGATACGTGTTTCGGAGCTAAAGCAATGGCATTTTTCATATTATCCTATGAAAATAAAATTGAAATAAAATGAGTCATGACAGCAACTTTGCTAAAACTTATCTTGGTGACAAAATGTAAGACCCAAGATGACTTGTTTTCTTTCAGTTGCATGCATTGTTTTCCTTGAACTGCTGGGAACGCAAATATATTTTAATGTTAGGTGCATCGTATTTGCATATTTAATTTTCTGAATTTCTGTGAACCTCCTTTTAAATCCCCCACGAGCTGCCACTGATTAGGTGTCAGAAACTACATTTTATCATTATAGATACATTGTGTATATCAAATGTACCGAGTTTTCAAAATCAAAAAGCCTGAGATCTGCTTTTCTAAGCAAAAAAGCTTGAGATTTCTTATGCATATATTTTCAGAATAAAATGCACTTACAATCAATACAGGCATATATATTTTTTTCTTCTTCTTTAATACTATACATGTCCATTTAAACTTACTGTTATCCTATTACTAGAGCTGTGTCATCTGAGTAAATTTAAAAATTTGTCAGGAGAAATGTTAGAAAATATAAAACACAGTCAAAATACATATGAGAAAGTATTCACAACTAAAAATTATATTAAGATACCTTATAACACTTAAAGTAGGTAATATCTAAATTCATAATATAAATAAAAAGAGACAATATTCTCATACAGCTAAAATTTCTAGCATATTTCTTGATACATAATGAATATTTTAAATTTGAGAAAAATCACTTTCTGAATAAACTCTTAAAAAGCCTGAAAAAATGAAGAAAAATCATGAGTCCCCCCCCCCCCCAAAAAAAAAAAAAAAACAGAAAAAAGACTGAAACTTGGGATATCTGATAAATGTTTTTTTTATTTTGTAATTTCTTGCATTTTGTGCTAGTTTAAGCAACATGTCCAGTTCTTTTTTTTTTTTTTTTTTTTTTTTTTTTAAGTGTATGTATGATTTTTTTTCTTTTTTTTTTTTAAATACATGTTGTTATTTTATTGTGTAGGACGATGCTGATTTAGCCACTCGAGCCATTCCCGAGCTAGTTAAGCTTCTGAATGATGAGGATCAAGTAGTAGTTAGCCAGGCAGCGATGATGGTCCACCAGTTGTCGAAAAAAGAGGCGTCACGACATGCAATAATGAACTCACCCCAGATGGTTGCTGCGTTAGTGCGTGCCATGACTTCTTCGAATGATCTGGAGACCACAAAGTGTGCCGCTGGCGTACTGCACAACTTATCCCATCACAGGCAAGGTCTTCTAGCTATCTTCAAGTCAAGTGGCATACCAGCATTGGTCAAATTACTGAGGTAAGTTGCTTTTTTCATGAAGGTCCGTCTTTTTACCAAGAAAAACTGTCATGCTGAACACATATGATTATAAGTTACTTTATAAACAATTTATAAAATTTTTCTCAAAAGGTGCGTCACAGCTGGATGAAAATCTCTGGTATGTGGGTTAATGGGTAAAAATGGTTGAATATTAAATTATTTCTCTTTCATTCAAAATTCATACATGTATATGAAAAAATGGATGTGCAACCTTAAACTTAAAGAAATTTTGACACAGAAAATATAAACTTGCATATAAAAGATTGTTTTCCAAATGATGTTTGTTTTCCAAAAGTAACTAGTGTCATTAAAGCTTTAAAAATATTTCTCTGTTAAAGAGTGTAATTTAAACACTTTTACTAATTTACTCTGCTCAGTTTTTAACTATCTCTGTTTAGTTATCACTCATTGCTACATCTATTCTGTCCATTCTTGTTTTTTTTTTTTTCTCTCTTTTGCATGGATTTTTGATGTTGTGCCTAAATTTAGTCTTTTAGCCCTATGAAGTGCTTCTTCTATAGAAATATTAAAATTTCTTCTTTTCCTCAAACTGATTTATTTATAGATTTTTTTCCCTCAAACCTATAAATAAATCAGTTTTAATGTCACACTGTATGTCAAAGTTATGATGGTTAAATATCATAATTTGCTCATAGTTTCAAAATGCATTGTAATTAACTTAAAACTATCAAATGTGTAGCTCTCCAGTGGAGTCAGTGTTGTTTTATGCTATCACAACCCTTCACAATCTGTTGCTGCACCAAGAAGGATCGAAAATGGCTGTTCGATTGGCTGGAGGCTTACAAAAGATGGTCACCTTGCTCCAGCGAAACAATGTGAAGTTCTTAGCCATTGTTACAGACTGTCTGCAAATCTTAGCTTATGGAAATCAGGAAAGCAAGGTAAATTTTGGCTGCATTTTCTTTGCCAAAAAATGCTGAAATTTGTATGCACCAGTCTCTTTTTTATATGGTAGATACATTCTGAGCAATACTTTTAAAACAAAACTGTAAGAAAAAAAGCTATACTTGAATAATGGTAGATAGATTTTGGTGTACCACTCTGTTCATGCTCAGTTGCAAATATAAGCAACAGATCTAAAAAATCTCAAAGAACAATAGTTATTACTATTATGCATTTGTAAAATAAGCATTGAAAAAGGGTTTTTGTCATTCTTTTACACCATACTGTTTTGAAACTGTGTAAAAAGATAATCGAATGTATATCTATGTATATATAAATATTCTAAGGAAAACCTCTGAGTCCCTTTTGCAGCACATTGTTCAAACGGATGAGCACGAAATTCAACACAGTTTAAGTTTGTATGGAGGTGGTTGTGCAAATGTTACAATTTCTATGTAATATGCTATTGCATCTTAAAAAAGTAATTTCGCACCAAGTCGGACAATGGTTTCATTGTTGTCTATTTTGAAATAACTGCACTAAGTTTAATTAGTACTATAGGGTTATAGTATTACAACAAAATCTGCAAAAATTGGAATTATTCCACAGTTTGGTGAAACGTCAATGACTAAAATGTGCTTTAGCCCTGTGCTTGGTGACCTTTTTTAGATGGTCTATAAGTAAGCGAAGTATAAATTCCATGTTTTGAAGCTGTGGAAAAACTAACCAAACAGGTTAGGTTGCAATCCAACAGACGCTTCACAGAAACACACTAATTCGGCAATTTCTTCACAATCTCTTGCTACGCAGTATGCTAAAGCAAATTTCCACCCAAAATATTATTGAAGAAATACCCCTGCAATTAATTGGGAATGAAAATAATATTATTAATGAAGTGTATGGAAATATTCCCGGAAACATACTCTGAGATAACATATTGAAGTCATTTATAATAGAACCTAAAAATGGTGATTGAACTTTTATTAATGCTGACTAAAATAATTTGCTAAGATGATAATAAAATCAATAACTATTCAGTAGAATTTTTGAATTCTTTGAGCATGAGTGGTTTGGGCTTTTTTTCGGTTAGCCGGGATCAAAGAAAAATTGCCAAATAATTGTGATCTGCACCAAATGCTTACAAACCTAAAGCGATTTCCAGTACTTAGTTCTTTATCCTTTTCCATATTTTGGAAGTTTAATTTCGTATTTTAATTTAATTCCAAGCATTTTCCCTGATTTCACATTATGTAACCAATAAGAATACAAATTTCTTTTTAGTTTATTGATATTTTTGTATGTATTGAATTCTGTACATCAATACTATTTTGTGCACAGATTAAAATTTCTGGCTTTGTTTGGGGGAACGACAGTGTTTTGCAGAAAAAACTGTTGGCTGGATTTGCACCTGGCAAACCGAAAATACCATAGTTTGCCACCACCCCATAAGTTAGTATTGAAAGTTAATTGCATCATTATGCTAATCAGAAACTTCAGAAGAGCGTGGGGGTTGTAGAGTGAAACTGTACAAAAGTTGTCATTACAGGCAGATATTGTCTCTTATCCAAGGTGGTCACTTTAGTAGATTCCACTGTATATGGAATCTTGAGACGTACTCTTTGACAGAAGAACTTTATTTATGCTCATATAAAAAAATTTAATGCTCCATGGTCGAATTTCGACCACTGCTGACAACTAGTATATATACAGTGGAACCCCGATCTATCGTTCCCACATTCATCGTTTTCCCGTATTTATCGTTTTATTTCTATGGTCCCTGCACAAACTGTATTCTAATAATGTTAACAAAACCCGCATGTATCGTTCGCCAAAAATTCGCTTTCCCACATTCATTGTTGTAAAATGTTTCTTCTGACCGAAATGAAATTGAAGATCAAGTGGATCAATATTTCTTACAAATCGAATTACTTCCTGGTACGATATCTTGGGTTAATGATGGTATAGGGGAAAAGTTCTTACATCCAGCAGGAATGAGTATGGTGTGAAATGTAGTGATTACATTTCCATTGATTTAGCAGTAGCAATGTGCGGTACCCTAAGAATGGAAGAAATGTGACACAAAAATGAAAATAATCCCAAAGAAGCTGAGAATAATATTCGTGCCGATGAGACTGAACTAACACTAGTGCCTAGTTTATACTACGCAATAACAGTATTTGTAATTGTATGACTTTTATATACAAACATGAATACACATAAAAAGATGCACACACACACACACAAAAAAAATTAATAAATAAAATACTGTAAATCTTAAAAATTTTGTTTAATTAAAAGATTAATGAAAAACCCAGTGTAAAATTACTGATTTTTTAAAAATAAGAATCGCTTAATTTCTACACAACTTCAATTTGTTTCTTTTACAGTTTGGTAACAAATTTAGTATTTTTGCTATACTGTATACATTGTGGGTATTCATAAATACTGTTTTGTTCTTATTTTGACTTTAACCCGTATTTGTCGTTTTCCCGCATGCATCGTTTTTTACTATGCACCCCTTGAAAAACGATAGATCGAGGTTCTATTGTATATATATATATTTTTATCTGTTTCATCCCTATTGTTACTCTCTTAACTCTATAGTCTATATTTTTCATATTGGATATTTTTATGTTGCTTATGTCCTAAAAATAATCTTTCAGAAATATATACTTTTTTCTACACTCCGACTGCAACTGTTGATGTAGTTATTAATGTATGAAAGTTACTTGTACATATGTGTTTAAAAAAAAATGCTGTAATTGAATTTGTTTTAAAATGAATGTACTTCCATTTTCTTTTCATGCTGGGATCTTTTCTTTTTTTCCCCTTTTGTTTAGCTTATTATTTTAGCCAGTGGTGGTCCAGCAGAGCTTGTTAGAATTATGAGGTCATACACATATGAAAAATTGCTTTGGACAACATCTCGAGTGCTGAAAGTTTTGTCTGTGTGTTCAAGTAACAAACCTGGAATTGTTGAAGCTGGTACTGATTTTAGTTTCATTTCAGTTAATTTTTTAAAAATGTTATTGAATAATCTTTTTTTAAATTGTATCAGTTTGTAACAAAAGTTACTAACTCCGTAGATAACTGATTTTGAACTTTCAGTACCAAACCTGCACAGTGTCACATGATACAACAATAGTACTTAAAGCTGTACTCATAATTTGTTGATATTATGTAGCTGACTTTTTGCAACACAAATGGAAGTAAATGATGGTTCTAATCCTCTAGAGTGATAGTTCCATTTGAGACACCTTATACTTAATGATAACTATATTTTATACAGATTTCACAACACAGTGTTATAAAGTAAGCCTCTTTCTTTCAAATGCCAATAATCGTTTGACAAAATATGAGCAAATACGCCAACGCGAACTGTGTGCTGACGATGTTTGCGGTGGCGGGAAACTTTCGTTACAACCTAATACATTGATTTGTCATTACCCTTGAAACCATTGCAATTATTTGCTATTTTAAAAACTTAAATCATTACGTGGACATTTTTTCAGATGGCTGAAAAAACACTCAAAATACTGGTGTTAAACGATAAAGTAATTAAAAAACTTTGTAAAAAACACACATAAGAAGTAAAAGGAAAGAGGATACGCGTTTCGTTCAAAAATTGTTTTGAACTTCTTCAGTCCAAGCCCTTCGACGTAAAGAACACAGGGAACTCTGTGAGTTCCCTGTGTTCTTTACGTCGAAGGGCTTGGACTGAAGAAGTTCAAAACAATTTTTGAACGAAACGCGTATCCTCTTTCCTTTTACTTCTTATGTGTGTTTTTTACAAAGTTTTTTAGTTACTTTATTTTTTCAGATGTCTATATTATTCTATAACAATTCACATTATGAAAATATCATTGCTAAGAATGATTTTCTTCAAAAATTACTGATTAAGATGTAACTAGAATCTAACCGTGTGTTAAGAATTTATTGAAATTTTAAGTGATTAATTACGATACATCAGTTGATTAAAAAGATTTTTAATTGGTCAATTTGATTATGTACTTTAGTTATCTTAAAAATACTAATATTAAATTTTAAATAATATAAAAATAATTTTTAAGATAAATAAGAACTTAAAATAGCTTTATTGGCAATAAACAGTTTTTAGAATATTGCATTAAAACTAGTCTATAAAATTTAAAAATTGGCTTAAAGCTTTAAAATTATCCCCTTAAATTGGAAATTAATAGTCCCTTTAAAAGACCTTCAAAGTCTTTTTAAAGACCTCCACTTATTGTATATTAGGAAAGTGGACTATGACTGGACTAATGCCTTCAAATCATATATATATATATATATATATATATACACAAAAAATGCCCTTTTTTTTTTTTTTTTTTTTTTTTTAATATATATAAATGAGGTTTCCTTATTTTGTAATGGAAGGGAAAAAAAAAAAGTTTTGGAAGAATGTATAGCAGATAAAATATCTAAATCTTCGTGAGAAAAGTTTGATAACTAGTGAAGAAGAATAGATTCAGCAACTTATTAGGGAAGGAAAAAAATTTCTTGAAATAATCATTCAAAAATAAAATTTTTATTAGCAGAGCAAAACTAATCTAAAGGAAGAAAGAGAACTTAAATGATTTTATACAAAAATTGAAAAACTAATTATTAGACTACTAATTATATATAAAAAATTACTGAAAAAAAGTTTTCTGAGAAATTACCAAACCCTATTGCCAGAGTTGGCAAGTTTTTGACAGTTGGTGGTTTTAACCATGGTTTTAACCGTCATGTCAAAAACCCCTTTTTGACATAGTTTTTGACACTAAGTGTCAAAAACCTAAAATTTTGTCCTAAAACCACTTTTGTAACAAAAATATTTGTACAACTATCATAATTTTTGACTTAATACACTAGAATAAACCTTTGGACAATGCAAACTATTATTTTGTTGACAAGACAACCCCCAAACTTGAGTTTGGTTCAAGCTGTACTGAATAGAAAATAACTAAATAAGCTACTATTAAAATAGAAAAAAAAAGTATTTATGAAAAAAAAAATTATCAACCTATTTAGTTTTTAAAAATGAAAATACATTTGTTTAAGTTAATCTGTGAAATTACAAGTAAATAAAACAAATATTTTCAGTTTTACACAATTACATTTTTACCTAGTCCCATTCTAATTCCTTTTTACCCCGGAGCATGCGGTAACAAAACACTAGTTTTGCAGCTTTTTGTAATCCAAGTTTATTACGTAACTTTGTCTGGATAGATCCAAAATTGTAAAAGATTCTTTCTATTGATGTTGAACTGCAAGGACAAAAATGCAAATGCACCATCAGCTGTAGAAGTTCTGGTGAAATACTGCTGTTTTTAATTTTTCCCACAGCATGCAGGCAAGAAGCTATACCTGCTTCATTATGGATAATACTCCATCCATCTTCAACTAATGTGCATTCCTTTACTTGAAGTTCTGATTTCATTTGCTTTTCTAACTCTTCAGTTAATTCATCTAAGAGACTGCCAGATAATGCTTTTCTGGTAGGAGGTTTATAACCAGGGCGTAGCAAATTTATGAGCTTGAGAAATTCGTTTTGTTCAACAACATTAAGTGCAGTTTTCACTATGTAATCAGATATGTTGTTTTGCTGTAAACAAACTCTTTTAACACCTGCAACTTGAGATGTACATTAATTTACTTCAAATAATTCATGACTTTTCTTTAGACTTGTATCATCAGTTTCCATATGCACTCTTTGTTCCTCATTTACTTTGCTTTGTTTTTTCTCTTGTTCTCCACTATTGCATTTTGCTGAATGTACTTTCATCCTATCCACTCTATTGGCCATAGTATGTCCACACTTTTTGCATCTTCTGTAAATTTTATTTCCTTCTTTCACACAAATAAAATCATTCCATATAGTATTTTTTGGCCTACCACCTTTATCCATGATTTTAATTATGTACAGAACAGATTTAATAATAATAATAATAATAATAATAATAATAATAAAAACTGAATAATACAGTTGTTTGACCAAAATTTAAGTACTACTTTAAAATAGCTTAGCTTAGTTTTAAGAAAGACTAAAGTGTTCTTAGCTAGTTTCGGAAATTTTTTTCAAACTGACAATATTATTTTGCTGCAAACAAGCTCTCTTATCACTAAGTAAATTGATTACACACTTCTGACCATTGGCCACCCAGGTGCATACTTTAGAATACAAAGAAGAAACAGGTTTGCTATCTATTTGCCTTTCAAAAGACCTTCCACAAAGGATTAACACCGTGTTGCTGCTTACAGCTATAAACTTGAACCAAGAAAAGGGGGGTTGTAAGTACAGAAACTGTCACCAAAATAAAATGCCCTTGCTTTGAATAATTAAATGGAAACTATTAACATAATATAATGAAGAGTATATTATAACATTTTAAGTGTATTGATAATAGCAAATCATTACTTCATTTTCAAATTATTAATTTACTTACCCGGGAAATATTTATAAAACAGATGTGGTTTATATGTAATATTTATGCAGAAAATTTATTTATACACATATTTATAATTTTAAAAAAAATGCTTAAATAAATTAGGATTATTCATTGAATAAAGGATAAGGAATAGTTTTAGTAACACTTCTAATATTAAATCATGCATAAAGTAATTCATATAATTATTTATATTAACACATTTAGAAATAGCTGGGTACTTAGGGGAGGAAAAAAATAGATGTGTATAAGTACTTACATAAATACTTTTTACCTTTATTAGTACAGATATTTAGTTCTAACATGACAAATAATATGAAGGGTGATATATAGTTTTAATGTAATTACATTAATTGTGAAATATAATGTATTTAAAATTGTTATTCATGACCATAAAAAAGAAACATTAGGTTTTCGACAGTTTTCGTCAGTTTTTGACAGTTTTCGACAGGTTTTTGACACTTTTCGACTGGTTTTTGACGTCAAAAACCCAACCCTGCCTACTGCTATTCAGTGGTGATATTTTTGTATTTTTTTAACTGACTTTTTTCAGTATATGTTCAGTGATTTTTTACTACATAGATCAATTTCAACGATTTTTTAAAATTTGGCCAATTTCTAATATAATCAGCAGCAAAATGATGAAATTTTGAATTTTTATTAGCGCATATTAAACGATTCTTGGGCAAATCTTTTAGGGTATTGTAATACTTGATTTATCGGGATATTTTTATTCTGAATTAATTTGAAGTCGTTATTCTTTTTTAAAGAAAATCTACTTGTATCCAGTGAAATCTAGTTTCTTTAGATCAAAAACTCTCTCCCACATGGAAGATAGAGAGCTTCCTTGGGAACAAATCTGATGTCATAGACTACATTCTATTCTATATGAAGTTTCTTTTCTGTTATATTTATGCTTCAAAAAGTTTGTATCATTTATTATATTTGTTATTTCAGGAGGTATGCAAGCATTGGCTATGCATCTAGGTCATCAAAGTCAAAGACTTGTTCTGAACTGTTTATGGACTCTCAGAAACTTGTCAGATGCTGCTACAAAGCAGGTATATGTTAGCATTGCAATTTCTCCTCCTCCTTGCTGAATGCTTATATTTCTATCACTGTTTCCTATTTGTTCAAGAAGTGATATAATTTAGTGGATGAAAATATGTTTCTTATTCCCATTCATTGTTTGAACAAGAATTAGAGGTTTATTCACCTGTTCTCTTTCAGAGAATCCCAGTTGTATCTAGAAACTACACTCTATGTATTTACAGACGTGCCATGTCTCAAGATTTTGGCCGAAGTCTCGGGATTTTTTATCCTATTATGGGCTTCAGGATGTTTCTTAATTTTCTCAGGCTTTAAGAATTTATTCAGAAATTGAAGCTTTTCTGAATTCATCATGCTCGCTAGATCAATTCTTGTTCCTTTCAGGTTGATCAGACCAAGAGCATTTGAATCGAAATAATGCATCTCAGGTTGATGCATTATGATGCGACCCTTCATATTGAATGATTTTGTATTTTAATACTAGAATGTTTGAATGATCTTGATAAAGTGCAGTTTCATTTTAATAAGTTATTCTAAGTAATTATATAACATAAATGAATGCTCATTATTTATCTAGAAACATGGTAGAAATTAAAAATCTGTATGAAATTAGTGAAAGTATTTTTTGTTATAGCACTAAAAATAGCTAACTTTTTATCCTTATATAAATTTCATATGTGAATGGTTTCTCATATGAATTTTGATTGCTCTTTTATACTTTCTGAGATTTCTTTGGCAACTTTTGGAAATTGAATTTACATTATATAACACAAGCAGGGTTGCCGCCGGCGACTCTTTGCTACTATTTTCAGCAAAAGGTGACTATGGCAACAATTTTCTTTAAAAAAGGCCTAAAAGCAACCTTTTTTGGAAAAAAATGTGACTTTTTTGATTACAGTAAACAATTTTATCAGAATTTTTTAGATCACAAGGCTCGAATACAGTTGTGAGCAGCTTGATAGTCAGTATTGAATGGGTAAGTGAGGATAGGCTGAACAAAAGTTTAAAGTTTCTAATAATTTCTTAAATCCTTCAGTACTAACTTCTAAAACATTTCACCAGAATATATATACGCAATAGCAGCAGTTTAAAAACTTGCTCAATGTATAAGACAGTGTAAAAATTGTAAAATGACTAGAAATATTTAACAAGGTAAAAACAGTTTTATTTAAATCATCTTGATATTGTAAAAGTGATTCATCCAGCTACAGACCGGGAAAAGGTACAGAGTAAGTAAAACAAAACTTATAATAACATCCTTTGTTATAATTTGTTATATACCTTTTAAAAACGGCCAAGTGCTTGGTTGAGCCGATGATTATACTACTATTATCTTTGCATCATCTAACTAATATTCTGAAATGAAAGAGCTAAGCCAGCTAGCCAGGCATCAAAACTGCAGTATTTAAATCTTAACCGTGACACGTGAAGTACACTTTTACAAGGACACCCGTACTGAGAGAAAGAAGGCATGTGCGAGGCATACAGCGTCATTGGAAAAGCATCTGCATAATGCAAAAGTGAAGTTAATTTGCATAATGCAAAAGGAAAGTGAGCTAGCAATTGTTCACATTTGGGAAAATTTTAAGAGATGTTTTTTAGCATTGCAGACTAAATTAATGCTAAGAATTAATTCACCGATATTGAATTACAGCAAATAAAAGATTTTTAAAGGTAACTTTTAGAATCAAAGAAATGTGAACGAAAACTTGTTTTCTGTTTGCATTTAAGTTTAAAGGAAAACTTTAGGAGCAAAGTACTGTAACAAGACAAAATAACGCTTTAATGCCTGATAGGGCTAACACAGCTGTTACGGGAAATTTAAATAAAACGTTTTGATTATCGATATGTGCTTTACATATATTGATGCATATTTACCAACTTTTATGTGAAATACTCCTTTTTACAGTTTTTAACAAAATTTGGAATTCATTTTCATTTTAATACAATTGTGGCCCATATTTTGTTTTAAAAAATAACCTCTTAAAATTTATCATTCATGAGTTTTCCACAGTTTCGTTTATTTGAAGATTACCCAATTTCCAGCTCACCCCTACTCCCTAATTCAGATGTTTGTTCATTAAAATTCTAGTTAAGAAAAATTTCTTTGAGTATGCACCAGCATCCTAATTTCAATTCTTTCCCATCCATCTTGAGAACAAATATTTTCCCTTTCATATATTTTTATTTCAACCTCCAATACCATAAGGGTAAAAATTGATACTTATTCAAATGTAAATTATTTTTTAATGTAATATTGTAAAGAAAAAAATTTCATTGTAGAGGGCGGGTTCAAATATGAATGAAAATGATACAAAATAATAATTTGAAATTGAGACAAAGTATGTTTTGTGTAAGGAAAAGAAAAATAAAATAAAAACTAACAAAGAATGATAAACTTGACATGTTTTTGTATTTCCTTATGGTACAATTGTACAGTATTTTATGATGCATTACAAATTTGCTTTTTAAAATTATATAAATTTTGTCTAGTATTTTTTAAAATGAAAATAACTAAATTTTGATTAATTTTTTTTTTCCCGCAAGTATTATATAACTGTATTTTAATATTTTATATTATTTAAATATGTAGATTGGTAAAACTTAAGTGTTTTTTGAGTTTATTTTATGAAAAGGATTAAAAATGCTATTAATGTGCTCTTTAGTATAAATTGTTTAAAATGTCGTTCGTATTTTATTTTATACCTTGTGAATTTCAAAAATTGGCGATTCAATGTTTTCTTCATGGTACATTCTAGCCTATGCAGATCTGGCTAATGAGGACATTTCAAGTTGCCCTATGTTTTTGGAAAAGATTGCCAATCATGAATCTAGAATGGTTGGATAATGCTAGAAACTCCCGTATCTGCGTTTCCAATAGCCTTCTGTTGTAAAAACATTGTTATTCCACATGCTCACGAGCTAACGGTATTAGCATGCTACTATTTTGGCTACTGTTTTTGGATGAAGGATAATTTTGGATTCTACTATATTTTGTGTATAAGGCTACTAAAGCAACTATTTTCAACACTGATGAGCAGTGGCAGCCCTGCTCAAGTAATATGATACTAAATTTATATGGACACACATGGCAATTAAGAAAAGTATTGATTATGTGTACATTTTATGCTGAAAGGATATACATAAGGAATCTCAGGCTTTTTGATTTCAAAAAGCGGGTCTCAGTAATTTTAAGTTTAGAATCTTGGCATGCCTGTATTTACTTTTACTTATTCTGTACTTGATAGATAATTTCTTACGTTGAAACACTAGTACTTCACAAGATTACAGAACTTTTTTCTTTTTTTTTTCACTTTAGCTACTTTTAATTTCACTGGAAATAGTATGTGTCAAACATTATTTTTTAGAAGATAAATACCACCCATGCCATAAGCGGGTGTTACAAAATGTTGCTAAATAGAAGGTATAAACTATAAGCATGGTGCCATATAGAGGGCAAGGAGAGGGGTAGAGCTAGTGACCCCCCCCCATACTGAATAATTTTTGTATTATTTTAATACTAGAATGTTTGAATGATCCTAATAAAATGCAGTCTTATTAATTTAATCCAACCTATTGTTTCTTACCTTTTATTTCTGCTGATCAGCTTGAGAGAGAAAGAATGTTTTGCGGCTCAGTATTAACAAAAGATTAACAATCAACACACAAATAGGTATTGCATATATGAAATTAGAAGCTATACAAATATAATTTTTAGTTAGTGCAACATCTTATTACTTCCTTGTACGTAGTATAAGGAAGTAATGTGATCCCAAAAAATTTTGGGGGCCAAATTTCGACAAAAAAACAGATTTTGACTACCTCTAAATTTAATTTAAAGAACTTTTTCGATGCATCTCATCGTAGGCTAGCATGCACGATCATATAAACGCGTCTGCAACTCATTTTGACCAGCGGCCAGTCTGTTGTGGCCAGTTTTTCCATGCCGTCTGTACATACGTACGTATGTATGTAACTCGCATATCTCAAAAACTATTGGTCATAGAATGTTGAGATTTGATATTTAGGATTCTTCTATGATCTAGTTGTGCACCTCCCCTTTTGGTTCCATTCAATTGGATAGTTTATCTACAGGACCTCCCAAAAGATTCGAAATACATTACACTCTATGGAGAGAAATTCATTAAACTCGCGTATCTCAAAAACTATTGGTCGTAGAATGTTGAAACTTTATATTTAGGATTGCTGTAACATCTGATTGTGCACTTCCCCTTTCGGTTAGATTCGACTGCATATTTTATATACAGAGCGGCTCAAAAGATTCTAAATACATTTCGCTCTATGGGCCGAAATTCATTCCAGCGTATTTTAGTGGTATTGGGCTTTTTCAAATGACTCAGATGTGATATATGCTGTTAAGAGTTACAAAAAGAATTTCTCCATTAAAAAAAGTGTCTTTATCATTTATAGTTCTGCTACAGGAACATTCAAAAGATTTCCAATACATTACGGCCAATGGCACAATTTTAGGGACATTTATCCATTTCAAGCAAAGTACCATCCTACCACATAAGTTAGGTAATGGTCCGACCACGGTCACGTGCCTCCCTCAAGAACTATGCGAAAAGTCGCCAAGCTTGGCGACTTTTAGTGTACGTGTGTGCATATTTAACTCTCAAATCTCAAAAACTATAATGAAATTTCATATATAAGACTGTTGTAACATCTAGTTGTGCATCTCGATTTTTGGTTCCAATCTGCTGGAGAGTTTATTTACAGGACCACCGAAAAGAATTTCAGTACTTTAATGTCTATGGACATCTTCAATATAATACAACTGTAGACAGTCATTGTTTGGTACATGGCCAAAATCTCTCCGTCTGTCGTCGACCTTGGCACATTTTGCCAAAATATCGCCAAATTTGGCGATAGTTAGTCAGTTGGGTTATACCTCGCACAGCATTCTGCCAAATGCGCCAAACTGTCAAATACCGTTTCCCCACCTTTTTCCGCAAATTCTCCCACTAATTGCTGCTTGGACAAAAAAAAAACCTTTATAGATGGTCCTTTATGCTGGAGGAAAGGAAACCGGGGGGGCAAAGAAGGGAAGTGAGGGTCAATTCTGGGGTCAAGGTGACGGTTGACCAGAAGCATTGGAAAAAAGACTCATTGTCTGCTTTGTACGTGTTTCGCTTTCCCAAGAAAATATCCCATTTCCTTTACTTCTCTTTTTGGAGATTCCAATTTGTTTCAAAATGAGATTCCGTTTGCTACAAATAGAGCTTTGCGTCGAAGTAAAATAAATATTAGTTTATCAAACATTCATAAGACTTTAAAAAATAAAACCCTCGTATAGATATTCTTTCTTTCTTTCTTTCACTCATTCCATTCCATAATGTTGTAATGATATAAAATTATTTTCGCAAGTAAATTCATTTACATGTTTTTCTCGGAGTAATTACTCAAATAAATTAATCTAACTTGTATTTTAAAATAATATCAATCGAATTAGTGAAAAGGATTCGGTTGAAATTTGTTAGGTTTTACTGTACAATAATAGAATTTTGTCTTAAACGGAAATAAATGTTCTTCCATTGACACAGTTTTCCATTAAAGAAAAGTTATATCCAGTGTTGCATACAGGGAAAGGACTAAGACGCTTGAGTGCCCCTCCTCCCCCTTTCCAAAGACATTTCTAAAGGGTAGCATTTTACTTTAATGTGCATTTTGCATAGGGAAAATAACCTTTTATTCTAAATTCACCCCTCCCAAAACAAATTACAATACTTTAAAGTGATATTTTGTTTTATTGCATATCGTGTTTAGGTCACAAAAGTTTTTTTCTTTTTTTTAAATTAGTCCCTTCTAAAAAAATTTCTGAATCCTCAGCTGTTTATATCCTAGAGTAAGTATTCAGAGGACCAAGAAATATTTGATAAAAGAACAAGTTTCCGCGTAGTTAAAGATCCGCTTTAGACAGGCTTGAGCTTTTACTATGCATTATAACTTAATCTTCAAAAAAGAAGAAAAAAAAACTCAATTTTTAAAATGTTTTTAGTAACGGTCTCTTGAAAAACGTTATAGTTTATAAACAATGGTCCTCTATATTAATATTTCGTAGTGATAGAACTTGTAGGCTTGAAAAAAAAAAAAAAAAATCGAACTCCATAGGCTAATTTTACAGTATGAACTTTAAAAAGTAAACACCGACAATAAAACTACTTTTTTTTTTTAGTTTAGTTTAATCCCCGGTCAGTTTTTAATGACTTAAATCCCCTCATATATAATTTGTCTCACATTCTCGCTTTATTCACTTTCACAGTAACATGATAAGTAAAGATAAATTTTTGATTAAAAAAACTAATCTTTAAATGTATTTTTATTTTTTCTAATATTATTTCGGCTTAGCTGAAAAGTAAATTTGAAAATTATTTTATTTTTAGTGATGTGTATCACTAAACGATTTTTAAATATTTTATGCATTTTATTTTATTCATTTTAATATATTTTAAACGCTTCCAGATAAGTCATCATTATATTTTTTATCTTTTTTTTTTTTTTTTTTTTGCATAACTCCCCTCACACACACACACCCGCGAAAAAAAAAAAAATTAGTGGATCTCACCATTGATGTGTTAAAAATTACATATTAATAGAGTTGAAAAAAACCTCTCCTGAACTATAGCTTTGTTATAATTATTTCTACTGACATCAAAATACAACAGAATATTACAGTGTAAAAAATTCATTCAGATAATACATGTTCTGTTGTAGATTAAGCATTAACAGAATATCTTTTTGATTTTTACATAAGCAAGCACTTCTTGTAAACAATCAATTAAAGAGATAATTAAACTCTTTACATTACTTAATTCATTATAATTTGTCAATTATTTCATTTGGTTGTTCTGTTGAACAACACACAGAATTGGTAATCCAGAACCGGCCCTACAAATTTAACGTGCACATTCGTCGCGTGCACAGGTTTTTCTTAGATCACAAGAGGACAAGACACAAGAGGAAAATCGCTGCACTCGTGCTTTGCAACGGTGGGGAGCGAAGCAGACAATAATTTTTAGGCATGTTATTCCTTAACACTTAATACACTCGGACAACGTTTGCAACGGAAGTTTATCTTTGTGTGTGTGTGTAAAAATGGGGGGGGGGCACTCGCTAAATACTCATGCACTTCAAGTCGAATTACAGAATTTTGCACACCGTATCTAGTTAGTAGTATAAACCTTTTGTATGCAAATAAAATAATTTTGTCCCGAATGAATGATTTTGGAAGCATTGTGAAATTGCTTTCAGGAATAAAGCTGTACAGATATCTTATTCACATGCAATAACAATAATTTTTTTTTGCACAACCTCTTTCAGCTTGTGGGCCGTAGTAATTCAAATGTTATGTATCAAAGGTCAAGTAGTGCGCCCTTTTAACTAATATAGTTTTAAAAACAAAATATTAAAGACCACTTGATGGATGTAATGACAAAATTCCAAATTTTTAATTATAATTTTCTCTTAATTTTGCAAATTAAGTTCTTGAAAATCTGGTGGCACACATAGGCAAGACAATTGTGTAATCCCATAGTACTGTGATTGTTTGTGTCATGTTTGCAACAAGCTCGGTTGATGATAACTAAATTAAACATTTAGATTAGATGAATGAATTTTTTTAACAGTAGGTATGCTACATTGTTTACAAAAAAAGAAAAATTGTTCACCGAACTCAATTTTTTTGTAGTTATGACCAATCGAGTTTATTGTGGGCATGACAATACTGTGGAATCTCACAAATAGCGAATAAAAATTCTTGATAATATGATGGGACAGGGGCATAGCCAGAAATTTTTCATGGGGGGGGTTACGACTACTACAACTCATATATATGTATACATGTGTGTAATATTGTAGTGAAGAATATACATTTTGTATGGGTAAAATTTCTCATGGGGGGGTTATGACCCCCCTAACCCCAAACCTTGGCTACGCCCCTGGATGGCACATATTCATAAAAGTCTATTAATTATAACTGAAATTTTCTGCTGCCATATTTATGGCCATTAAAAACAAATCTGAAAGAATTACATTTTCACAATTAATTCCTTTTCCTAAAAATTGAATTGATGGATTCTGTTGTGTTTTTCAGCATGCAACTGGATTGGCAGATGAATGGAAAAGGGTGTCATGAGCTAGTAATAGCCAATAGGGCGTAGGTTGTGCATCCCTGATTTAAATCAAATTATTTAAATCAAGATTAAAATCACCGATTTAAATCTGCTGATGTAAATCATTGACACCCTATTTAAAAGCGAATGAAAAGTTGTATGGTTTCTTACAAGTACCACTTTAAAGCACTGTCATCTTTCGGAATTTCCTAATTTTTTAAACAAAGGGTTGCTAATAGAAATTAAACATTTTAATTAACACGTATTATCTTAAAAAGAAAGGCATGCTTGGCCATAAGGGGCGTAGAAGGGAGCATTATATGCCCACTCCAACCCAAGCCACTGTTACTGTGAAATTCTTGGGTTATTTAAGTATCATGTACATACAGTGCGCACTGTATGTATCATGTACATACAGTGCGAAATAACCGGTTATAACGGACCAGGGATCTAACGTACTATCGGTTATAATGTACCTAGAAGCTAGGTCCCGATTGAAGTCCTATATTTATATTGTTTAACTTCAGTTAAAACATACTTAACAAAAGTACGTACTTCGGCTATAACGTACATTTTATACCAAAGCCAAAAATAAAATCTTGCTTTTCTTAAGTATTTTATTTCCTTTTTCTCGGAAATTTCAGTACGTTCACAAACACTCGTTGTTAGTTTTAGAATCTCAAGCGAGATGAATTGTGTATGAATGAAGGGAGCGATCTTTTATCTCTTTCCCCTGCTAGGCAAGGCTAAGAACAAGACCATGTTTTCTCTTTGTTATTCATCAATATAAATGCCTTCTGAAAAGCCCTACTATAATGATCCTGATGATAGTGAAGTACCAAGCATACCCCACGCATTACATGCTGCTAAAACATTATTACGATTTTTTGAATGGCGAAGTGATGATGCGGAGACTCTACAAAAGTCTATTATGGATATCAAAAACGGTATCTTTAAAGTAGCATCTGCTGATTTAAAACAAAAGAAAATTAGAGATTATTTATCTCAATAAAAAATGTCCTGTTTTTATTTAATTTAAATTAAAAAAAAATCACACCTATTTAAAACACACATTACAGTGAAATTATGAGCCCACTTTCTTTTTTTGTGTAATATTGAATCTTACTGCCGGTATTGCTTATAACGTACTTCGGCTACAAAGTACTACTTTTTGAGGTCCCGTGAGAGTACGTTATAACCGGTGTCTACTGTACTAAAATGCTTGACATCCTGTTTTGAGGTTATGTAATATGGTATCATATTCACTCTGATTTGTAATCAGTTATGGCTTGTTATTACTGGTTTTCTTTTCATAAGTGCAGGAATTTATTCTGAATCATGGTAATTTATCTTGTTAACTCTTTGGTTTTAAATAATAATTCTTAGAATGAATGATTTATAAGTATATATATTTACATAAAACTATTTTTATTTCTGAAAGTATTTAATTTAAATATTACTTCTTTTATTTTAGACATGCTTTTTTTTCAGAATTAAATTATGGTATTAATAAGTCAGTTTAGAAAAACTTCCTTAAAAGAACTTTTTACATCAAATGTTAGTATAAATGTAATGTTTCTAAACAAATTTTCATTTCTAAATGCTAAAAAAAACCCTTTTTTAAAGGAAACTGGCTAAAAATTATTTGAAACTCATTTCTTAAGATGTAAAATATCGGCTATATATAACTGTATTTAAAATTAATTTTTAATTAGTTTTGTTGTAATAGTTTTAATAATTATATTTTTACCATTATTAGTATTGTAAAGATTATTCCCCTTCACCAACTTTGATTAAATATACGCACCGGAAAAAAAGCGCATAATTTGAATAGTTTCATTTTTGGGACGTGAAATGAAAAAATGTGAGAAACAAGTGGGCGTCCAAAAGGGCGTAAAGAGAGGTACATTAGTGTATTTTGTATTCATCTCTATTGAAAATTGCCATTCAGATAACTTCTCCAGTAGCCCCATGGCCGTCCGAAACGCCTCAACGCCCTTTAGCTTTTGATAAAGTTTTTTTTTTTATTTTTATTTTTACATAGAAAAGAAATTACTACACATCTGCACTTTTACTGCAAAACAAATTTGAGCCCAGTAGTCAAGTGAATGCCTTCACCTCCCTCTTCTACAAATTTGAACCCAGTATTTAACTGAAGGCTAAGTGAAAATACAAGTGTTTCTATAAGGGGGGCACTCAGAGTGTGAAGCATGTTAGTGTAAAAATGATACTAAAAAAAAAAAAAAAAAAAAAAAAATTCAAATACTTAAAAAAAATCTACTCCACCAAAAAGCGTACTTTCGGATGCCCACTCCTTTTTTACATTTTTTATTTCAAGTGCCCCCCCCTCACACACACACACACACTCATCCAAAAAATTAAACCCCTTCAATATTATGCGGGTTTTTTTACGCTTTCTTCAGTCCACCGAATTGATGTAGTGCCACTATGTATAATTGAGTAATTTTGCTTCAAGGCTTTATTTTTTAAGCAAAATTTAAGATAAGTCCATGAACAATTTTGCATTAGAAACATTTATTTCTAAAAAGAAAATGTTTACAGCATCCCTTTCAAGCAGTCATAAGATTATAAACAAGCAAAAACTAATGCACATATGAACAAACGCTACATATGAGCAAATTCTAGAAATAAATTTCTTTTGTTTTGTGGAAGACGATGAGGTCATTCAATGAAATAACTGAATAAATTCGTTTTGTAGCGATTTTTTTCTTTAACAGATTACATGAAGAAATAAAATCTGTATTAAACTAGGGCTTAGTTGAAGCAGAGTGGGGTACGGCTCGGTTTTATATAGGTCTTAGTGAGTTTTCTATGGCATAATTAACGTTTAATTTTTTTTACAAAGTTTTTTATTAGTTTTACTTTTTCTCATTTATACTTCCTAAAATCATGGACACCCATACCATTTGGGGGGCAAGGGGGGGGGCTGCTCATCTCCAGATTTGATTTCAAATGCTATTTTAGTACAAAGAAATTGAGTATGCTATAAAAATGTTCAGTCTATCGACAGGGATCGAGATCATTTTGCATCATTATATGTACGTTGAAGCCTCAAATGAATTAGATTTGAAAATTTTTTTCCTCATGTGTCATTTGAAATCCCGTGCACTTGTAAGTTTTTCGTGCGTTTTATTTAACTAATTTGTAAATTTTAAATGCTCTGAAATAATAGTTACCATACTCTTTTTTTAATATATATTTGGCCCCTCACCCCTAAAATACTATTTATTTTATAGTTATTTATTTTGTTATCAAAACCCAACGTAATTTAACATGGCGAATTATTCACATAAATTAGACATGATATCAGGCCGACAGGATTTTCGGGCCCCAGGAGAGCCATTTGCGAAGGGAGACCCCCCCCCCACCCCCCCGCCGCCTCTCAAAAAAAATTTATCCAGAAGAAATTTTTAAACACTTTACAGCTAGTGCAATTTGAATTTACCGTAGGCCATACACTGTAAAAGCACTTATTTTCGCACTGTAAAAGCATCTTATTTTCGCGAATTTTTTATACGTGAACCGAAAGCTTAAACATCACGAAAATACCTAAACATGGAACCCTTTTTGCATAAGGCATTTTAAGAAACTCCCGTTTGTCCGGAAAGTTCGTACTCCCCCCTCCCCATTTTGAACAGCTGCAAAGAAGCTGATATAAATGTAAGTGAATGAGCTGCATTCTATTAATTGTATTATTGTACTGCATTCGTGAAATAGTTGTGTAGTATTCAACAAATAGTTTTAAGAACGAAAATTGCCAAGAGAGTTTGTAGCTGTAGTACCATCTTGAATCTATCAGACAACCAAACAAATATACGGCCTGACATTTCTAACGAACACATTTGCTATGTTTATGGAGCATGTATTCGATCTTCTGTCCAAATCTTAAGTATGGGGGTCAAATTAATGTTAAATGAGTAAAATGACTAAAGTTAAATTAGATGTAAATCTGATATTGTTGAAACTCATCTAAATAATATAATAATTTTGCAAGCATGCATTTTGTGTGTGGGTGTGTGTTTTTTTTTTTGGGGGGGGGGGGGTAACACTCAAAATATGCATATGAACTTAATATTCATCAAAACTATAGTGCTGACCTAAGTCTAATTAAGAATAACGGGTGTCCTAGGCTTATTATTTTTTTAGGAGATTCTATATAGTTTAACCATGGAAAAAATATTTGTTCCAGTTTAAAATATTTTATGTAGTATTTGAGTCTTATAAAAGAATGCTCTTCGCAGACTATTTTTTATAGCATTTTAACTCTTTTGCAGGGACAAATATAATAATTGTCATAAATTGGGCTCTTAGGACAGATTAATATATATTGGTTGGTGAGGATGGGGTTGGTTGTTGGTTCTTTCTATATTTAAAAAAAAAAAAAAAAACATAAAATATATATCTATATATTTTATTTAAAAAAAAAAAATAAATAAATCTATATTTAAGAATGGTTGATTACTGGTACTTTTTCCTTTTTATGTGAGTCTGTAACCAATGAAGTCAAGCAGAGTACTGTTCTACATAAATATTTTACAATTATATTAGCATAAATAGCAATAATAAATGAATATAATTATTATCAATATCATTACTGTTAAAATTATTTCTACAGTTTTTCTCCATTTCCACAACCTCAACTAAGTACTTCTTAGCTACTGCAGCTAGTACTACGTAAAACATAGGCTAGCTATACTAGTGTAATATTTATTTTATTATTTATTCATTTAATTATTACCATTTTTATTTATTCATTTAATTATTACCATTTTTATTCTTTTTATTTATTCATTTAATTATTACTTTTTTTTATTTATTTATTCTTTTCCTTTCCATACTTCCAAAGTATTATTAATATATCATTTTTTATTCACACTCCATGGCATTACTTGTCTATTGATTGCATTAAGCCTTCTCTGATGGCAACATGCACTAATACTGCCTCCATTACTGAGCTTTGATCTTCGTGTCGGTCCACTTCCTCGTTGTTTATTTCTAATAGCTACGGTCGCGCCCCCAAGTTACAAAAGGACCCTAATTTTGGTCAGGTAACTTGCAGAAACCTAGCTATTATTGTTTTTTTCGATTAAATTGAAATGTGTGTGCGGTGGCGCCTGATGATAGAGCACACCATTTCAATATTAATTCCATTTTCCGTCTATTTCTGATTACATGTGATTAGGCTTAAAAGCACACTAGTTCTAATTTGGCGCTTTATATTCAATTTTTCCACTCTTTCATTGCCTTAAAAGGCTATATTTAAACACTTATATGGTATAAGCTCGATAATTAGCACCATGTGCTATCTACTTTTTTATTTTTTTATATTTTCACTTTATCATTGGATTATCTTGGGATTTCACTTTACGTAAGTAAACTATTATATATTATATATATATATATATATATATAATAATTTTATTCTACATAACAATAAAATATATCTACAGAATCATGGTATACCACAAGGTGGTTCAGTATCTAGTTACCTTGCAGATCTTTACTTATATTACTATGAAAAAGAATATACTAATACACACATCATTCTTAAACGATAAATAGATATTATCTTACTTGTAAACACTACTAATAATAATAACATTATCTTCCCCATAAAGTATCCATCTGCTCTGGAATTAATTAAAAATGATATGCTTAACAATTCTGTTAGTTTTCTAGATCTAAGTATCTCCATCACTCCTAGAAATAGCCTTAGTTTCAATATATATGATAAGCGTAAAGATTTTAGCTTTAAAGTAAATAGCTTTACTCATTTTTCCTCCTGCTTACATAAATTTGTATTTCGCAATATCATTTATAATCACTGCTGTAGAATCAAGTTTCTATGTTCTGATGATTTTAAAGTCTCCAATTTTAAATCTCTATTTCTGTCAGCTAGACAATACAACTATCCCACTAAGTTCCTAAAATCTATTATATACAATTCTTGATAATGATGTGTCTTTGTTAATTTACTGGAGGTTGGGTGGGGTTTTGGTTTTAAGGTTGTAATTGGATGGTTGGGTCGGGCGGAGGAAGTTTTTCTCATTAAAAAAAAAAAAAAAGTATATGTTTAAAAACAATTTTGATGAGTATATGCATGTATATATATATATATATATCTGGAGGGATTTAAAAAAAAAAAAAAAAAAAAAAAAAAAAACGGGGGTTCCTATATTGTGATTATTCTGTCCTAAACATTATTTTTTTCCTATTTACTAGATTAAACTTCTGTCATACAATAAGTTATTATACATTCTTTGTCAATAATAATAATCATTATATTTTTTAAACAATGTTATATTTAATTTTGCTATAATCATTTTAATTTATTATTATTCAATATATATTTATTATATTAATATACCTGGATATTCTTAAAATTTAATAATATTACCTTTTAGTATTTGGCGACTCCTATACTTTCTTCTTTCCACTTTTACACTTTTATTTAGTGGCAACACCATTTTTCACTTTTTACAATTCTTAGCATTGGCAACACATATCAATTGTTCAAATGAAATTTCCATGTGCTCAAGGTCTGGTATGTAAAATTATATTCCTATTTCTAATTTTTGTTATCTTTTTGATTTCTTCTTTCCTTTATATAGTAGGGTAGGGCCCAGATGTGTGGAGTTAATATCTCTTCTGATATGCCACACAACCGAAACCCTACTATTTGGTTTGCTGTAAATTATAATCCACTGTTTGTGGCCCCTGACGATGGTGACAGTGGTTATAATTTCCGTTCCATTATATTATCACAATAATTCTTGCACTTTATTTGGCTTCAAAATCTGGTTTCTAATTCTTGCTAATAGCTGTTATATTTTTATGCTAGATATGTCTTATTTGTAGTATGTTTTGTGTTTTACTTGTTAGTTATATATATATATACAGTAAGGCACCGTTTATTTATTGCTCATTTATACGCCATTTTCATGAAGTCCCGATTCATTACTATTTATTTTAATGCAAAAATGTTTCGTGTATACGACGCACAATATCGGTTATACGCAGTTTTAAATTTTCCTTAGTTTCGAAAATTTTGTCTCTGTGTTTATGTTACTCTTTAGGAAGAAATTGTGGAGAGTTGTACATTTAACAACCTTCTTGTAAAGACGAAGTTGACTTTTTAAAAATATTTACAACTCACTTTGCGTATCAGAAGACGTTGGAAAAAGACTTTTCATGAACTTAATTCAATCCGTAATGCTGTAACTAATAATTAATGACAATCAGCAAATCGGGCGACTATGGATGGTTCATTAAATTCAATGTCTGTGCAAACAAAAATTACATCATAGTATTCAATGTATATTACATGAATCTTAAATGTATGCAGTATTAGGTATTGCCCAATAAATGTAGGATTTGTTTCACCTTAGTTTTTACCTGAAAACACAATATCTAACATGAACAAATTTACTATTACCTTAAAAAACATACAATTATTATATTTACATACATAAGTTTTCATTAGCAGCGTTGTTAAACATGTAATAATCAAAGTTGTTTATTAATATTTCATTTATACGTCGTTTTAGATTGCATCACAAAGACATGTCTTTGCAGCATGTTCTAATAAAGTAATTAAAAAACTTTGTAAAAAACACACATAAGAAGTAAAAGGAAAGAGGATACGCATTTCGTTCAAAAATTGTTTTGAACTTCTTCAGTCCAAGCCCTTCGACGTAAAGAACACAGGGAACTGAAACGAGAAAAACAAGCAAGATGTTGCCACAAGGGGCAAAGAAAAGTCGAACAAAAGCACGGAGAGGGGAGAAAAAAAAATTAAATAAGGGGGATAAAAAGGAAAGAAAAGAAGCACAAAAATACAGAAATAAAAAAGGAATAAAGAAAAATAATAAAAAAGGGAACACACAAGTACAAACACACACACAAAAAAGAGAAAACAGAACAAACAAACAAAAAACAAATAGCACATGTTTTTTTTTTTTTTTTTTTTTTTTTTTTAAACCACGAACAGGACAGCACAATAAATATATATATAAATAATTTTTTTTTTTTTAAATAAAAACGAAAAAGAAAGACAGTAACACACGTACATACACATTAAAGAAACAGGGGGGAAAAGGGGGAGGTAGACGAAGAAAGTGAAAAGAACCTTACAACAGCAACTTCCAAGCAGAATGAACGAAAGGAACGGAAGAACCATCGTTCACAAGACGATCTAAGTGCTGGGTAATGGAAAAACCTTCCAAAAAATCCAGATGGAACAAAGACTGAGGAGTGCACAAAATCTTAGCCTTAGAAAACTGAAATCGGTGATTGGAATTCCAACAATGTGAGGCAATAGAAGATTTGGAAAGTTCGTGCTTAGAGACATATCTCTCATGCTCTTTGAGCCTAAATTTGAGAGCTCTTCTGGTCTGACCAATATAGCCCAAATCACAAGATTCACAAGGAATATAATAAACACCCCAACGGTTCTCAGTAGGAATAGGATCTTTAAGGGAAGAAAATAGGGAAGAAAATTTAATTTCTTCCCTTAAAGATCCTATTCCTACTGAGAATACTGGTAATAAGGGACCATATCTAAGGTTCAGGTCTGAAATTCTTCTAGATTTCGGTAACGTGCGGAGGCAATCAATCATTTTAATGGTTCTTCTTGCGTTGCATTGTATTCTCCCCTTTAGGTTTACTGGGATGCTGTGTGAGGGAACACCAGTCAGTTGGTCCATGTACAAAGTATCGCCAATTGTCATCGTTCTTGGCGAGTTTTGGCAAAATATCGCCAAATTTGGCGATAATATGTCATTGTTTAGTTCATGCTTAAAATCTCGCCATATGTCGTCGACATTGACGAGTTTTGCCGATATATCGCCAAATTTGGCACCAAAAATTATTTCGTACTTTGTATAACTCTAAAACTTTAACCCGTAGAATTTTGAACTTTTGTATTTAGAACTATTGTAATATCTAACTGTTTTCAATATCTTTTTTGACAGCAATCGACTGGGAATTTATTTACAGGGTGAGCCAAATGACTTGAGGAATACATTAAGGTGTATGGATGCATTCAATTCATTGAAAGTCTGTGGTCAATGACTACTTTGGATGTCCCCAAAATCTCGCAAACTATCTCAAGCTTGTCGGCTTTTGGTGAAATATCGCCAAATAAAGTGTCAGAAGGAAATCTTTCAAACTGAACTCATCTTGGCGATATCGAAATATTTGGCTAGAAATCGCTAAACCTTACTATTACTGATAGTTTATCTCTTTCAAACAAATAAGTTTAGAGGAAGTGCGTCGAAAATATATTTGATTTAATAGACGTGCAAGGAAGTCAAGTGTTGTACACATCAGATTTTTTTTATAAATTGGATTTACATGGACCAGCAGTAAAGTCTCACAGACCAGCGCTGGTTCTCAGACCGGTGTTAGGGAAACATTTATCTAAGTCACTAAATGCTATAACAATACCTTTTCTCTCTCCCCTTAATTAGGATAATGTTGATGGACTGCTCCAAGGTCTGGTTCAGCTATTGGGTAGCAGTGACATCAATGTTGTGACTTGTGCAGCTGGCATTTTGTCCAACATGACCTGCAATAATCATCGTAATAAAGTCACTGTCTGCCAGGTTGGAGGAATTGAAGCTCTTGTGCGTGCTGTAATTCAAGCTGGGGATAGAGAAGAGATCACTGAACCAGCTGTAAGTATTTTATTATTAATTTTTAAAAATTCTTTTAGTATTTTGAATAATTGTGCTATTGTCCTTATTACAATTTTACCCCCCCCCCCCCTTAATTTTGGAGGAGGAGATATTTTCACATTTCCTGAAGTTTGAATGTAATGCTGAATTCAAGCTTAAAAGCCCATTGATTGAAATAATCACTCAACTATATAAATATGAACAATCATAGTTATTCAATAATTTCTTTCAGAAAATTTTAGCAACAATTTCAGTTATAAAAGAAACAATTATTAAAGTGCTAAACTAATAGTGAATCAAAAGTTTTAAATTAAAAAGAAAAAAAAAATCCAAAATGTAGCAAACATGTATTTGATATTTTGTTATAAGTGAAACTTATTTTAAATAAGCCCCATTGGAAACTTGTCTTAAACAGAACTATTTCCTGTAGTGTTCACTCAAAATTGCATCACATATGATTAAATAGCTATTCATATTACTCATTAATGACAATTTTTTTTTTCTGTTCCTACAAAAGGTTTGTGCTCTTCGACATTTAACAAGCCGCCACCCTGAAGCAGAAATGGCACAGAATGCAGTACGCTTGCATTATGGATTGCAAGTAATTGTTAAATTATTACATCCTCCAAGCAGATGGCCACTCATAAAGGTATTTTTAAAAATAATTCTTTTGACCTTTAAAGCAATGGCAAAAGTTAATTCTGATGTATTTTATAAGAGAAAAAACATTTTGTTTTATGTTTTGTTAATATTGTTTTACTTTAACCATTTTAGATTTCTGCTTTTACAATTGAGAGCACAAAAATTACCAATGCTATCTATCATACAGTATGAATGTCCTAATTTGTGCTCAGAAAGAAAAACCAATTTTCCCCAAAAATTTAATGTTAAGCATTTTTTCAAGTACAAAATTAATATCTATTATCAAAAAAAAAAATATTTTATTCAAAAAGAAATTGTTTAACCCCTTGGGTATATTTGCAGCATTTTTGGACACATTGCATCATGCTCTCATTTTGACTAACAAGGGGAAGCTCAGACATTTGGATCACCAATTTTGATGAAATGTTTATGGGTTATAGGGAACCTATAGTAAAGTAAAATCACGATTTACCAAAGAATTAGCTGCCAACTTTCCCGTATTTTCGAGAAAATTCCATTTAAACATTTGATGCACTGTTATATACCAGTTATCTGATTAATCGCTTACGTTTTCTGTGACGCCGTGGTTTCGCATTTGGCTGGAAATCAAGAGGTCTCTGGTTCGTATCCGACTGAATCCACTCTGTGTTTTTGTTTTTTTCCTCCCTTAAAAATTCATAAAACAGTTTAAAATGACACACGCATTAGAAAATTGACATGATTTATTGAATAAACACTTTTATATGAAATAAAATTGAATAACTGCAAATGAAAGCGACGGTAATGAGAAATATTATGTATCAATTACAAGTTATTCAGTACTTTTACAGACATATTATAATCAATCAAAAAATATTCGGTATTTTTACAGATATGCAATTGAGTAAGGGTGATATTTGACCTAAAACCTTGCGAAACAAATTGTTTGGACATCTGCTACAACATATGAAAGAAATATTTTGCATCCACATCCTTTTTTCATTTCTGTTTGTAGGAAAAATTTCATTTACATTTAGAAATATCTGCCTTTCATCAGGAAATTTTGCTGCAAGCCATGCATGTTTTAAGATTTCAGGAAAGAATGTGTGAATGCGGTGATAGCAGAAAATACATGACCTAATGAATTTTTATTGTATCTTCTCAGGTTACTAATTCCCGTTTATTTTGCATAAAGTATGGAGAATTTTGTAATTTTTTTTTTTTTTTTTTGGGGGGGGGGGTGTAGTAAAACAGGTTATCACATGGTTGACAAAGGGATGTACATTTAAGTGGGATTACTTCTAGGGGACAAGAACAATTACTAACATCATCATAAAAATATTTTGTCATAAATTTCTGGATTTGTTTGACCTTTCCTAAAACTTCTCGTTCCCTACATATGGTTTCAAAGTTCAGCCAAGGAATGAAGCATAGTGGTTACTTGTTGAAAGTGTCCCGGACTTTGAACAAGTTACAGTCACATTGGAATATTCTTTTATTAAATTCTCTATAGTTTTTTCAACTCTGAAGCAAAAAGCTCCTGGTATTTTATTTTATTATTTTTTTCGTTATCTGCTTGCGAAGTTTGACGAATGTAAAATTATATGCATTCTGCATCAAATCATAAATGTTTTAAACATATAAAAAGGTTTAACTTATCATTTATACCGAATATTGAATTTCTAATTGTAATTGCATGTATATAACAGTTTTAGCTGAATGAGAATCTTTAAACAATAATTGCATCATTCAAAATAAAGAAAGAAGCAAATCCATTTTTATCCTTCTTCCCTGTTCCTAAAAGTATTAGTAAATTATCAAATACAGTCGAACCTCAATTTAACGTACTTTGATTTAACATTTTTTTTGTCCCGACAAAAAAGGTGTTAAAATGCTCTGATTTAACGAATTTTTAGCTTTGATTTAATGAACAACAATCGCTGAAATAAAATTCGCACATAAAACTAAAACTTTGAATTTTTCGCAACCAAAATTTTAATCTTTCACACCCTAATCCAAGTGTGTAATACAATAATTTTTTTCTCATTTCTCCAAATGAAGGAAGTGCCTACAAAGACAGCGATACAGAAACACTCATTTTCAATTACGCCGTGGATAACTATGATCAAATGCCTGGATGGGAAGATTTTCCTAGTAATGGAAATTTTACAGGATATGTGTCTTGCTATGTACGATTAAGTACCTGCAATAGTGAACAGAAAGAGAATGAAGATTCTGAAAGCAGCGAAGAGATGACGGAAATTGAATTAAAAAAGGTGACATTCCAAGAAGCCGTTTTCAGCTTGAATGCTTTAATTTTTTAATTTTTTTTTTTTTTTGTCTCACGAGATTGATGCTGTTGTTCTTATGAAGTTAGAAAACATTGACAAAGAACTTTTGAAAGTCAAAACAAAGCACTATCAAAGATTTCTTTCAAAGTGCCAAAAACTATGCCTGTCTTATGTTTTAAATTTTAAGAGCAAGTAACATTAAAGAATTTAGATAATTTTAAAGTTGATCGCCTAACGTACAACTTATAATTTTTAAGCTCGTAGTAAACAATAATCATTCTTTTTTTCATATCTATATCCAAGGGTATTTTGCATTGATATTTTTATACCATACTCTTTACAAAAATTGATATTCGATTTAACAAACAGATTTGTGGGTCCCAATCAATTTGTTAAATCGAGGTTCGACTGTATATATGCAACTTTATAACTCCAGTTTTACAAAGTAAGTCACAATATTTTTTTACATAATTATTTTAAACTGTTTTATGAATTTTTTAAGGGAGGAAAAAAATGAAAAAACAGAGCGGATTCAGTGGGATACGAACCAGAGACCCTGTGATCTCTAGCCAAATGCGAAACCACAGCGCCACAGGAAATGCAAACGATTATTCAAATGACTGGTATATAACAGTGCATCAAATGTTTAAATGGAATTTTCTCGAAAATATGGGAGAGTTGGCGGCTAATTCTTTGGCATTTTACTATACTATGGGTCCCCTATAACTCATCAACATTTCATCAAAATCGGTGATCCCAACATCTGAGCCTCCCCTTGTAAGTAACAATTGACAAGTATGTTTCGTCATTCAAACTAAGACAAAATTAATTATGCACATTCTCGTTCGTGGCAAGTAACAGTTGTAGGAGTACATTTTTTTTTTACCCAGGGTTGCCAATTTAGCACTTTGTGGATAGATCTGGCCATGATATCCATTCCAAACACAAGAATTTCTTCAAATAAATCTGTACCCAAGGGGTTAATCAAGTCTGAAAGGGTTAAGAAAATATGCTTGTGCTATTGAAAATATGGTACTTTTCCATTAGCTGGGTGCAAATGTTGCAAATTGTGAACCAAACGCGAGCCAGGTCACCAAGCGAAGTGAATAACAAAACAGTCAATGGAATAAATGTTGAAAACGTTCAACTATACACAAATATTAATTAATAATGAGCAAACGAAATTCAACTATAAACAAATATTAATGAATTGTAAATAAAACAGTCCCCCCCCCCCCCCCCACCCAAAAAAAAAAAAAAAAAAAAAAAAAAAAAAAATATTGGTTTTTCGAGAATACGGTGATGTGCTTGAGAATTGGCTCAAATGGATCGTTTACTCCTCGCCTCCACATAAATTTAACATTTGTTGTCCAGCATTCAACGTTTGTAAATAAGCTCGTCTACCTCAACTATTTTGTCAGGACCACCGAATTTTTTTTTTTTTTTTTTTTTGTGTGTGTGCTCATGTTGCAACATTTGTATTATGATTCATATTCAGAACAGTTTGTTGTATGGTTGTAAGAAATCTGGTGGAATTCTACATTATTTGATGATTTTTCGCTTGCCCCCGGCTAACGGAAAAATACCAAAATACTGAGATTTTTTTAACCCCCCCCCCCTTCATTCTTGTATTTTAAACAAATATACGTAATGCATTATTATTCAACTCATTCAATTCAGTATGTTTCTTTTATTACTTAATTGGAATAATTACAGTTGTAAGGATATTCTTTTGTTCTACATATAACAGGCTGTAATTGGACTGATCAGAAACTTAGCATTGTGTACTGCAAACCATGCACCCCTCAGAGAACATGGTGCCATTCAAAGACTGGTGCAGTTGCTTATTAAAGCCTATCAAGATACACAGCGAGTAAGAAAGATTCCATTATTTTGCTGTTTCTCTTTTTGTCTCTGTATTATACATTGGTATTTACTTGTCTTTTTTATCTTTTCAAGCAACGATCCAGTGTTGCATCCAACAACAGTCAGATAGCTTATGTAGATGGTGTGAGGATGGAAGAGATTGTAGAAGGTACAGTGGGTGCTCTACACATTCTAGCTCGTGAAGCTCATAATAGAGCTATCATCCGAGGACTGAATGTTATTCCTGTATTTGTCCAGGTAAATTTGTTTAAATTTGGACTCAAAAAACTATTAATTTTGATTTTAATAATAGTACTAAATTCTGTTTATACGGGTGATTCAAAATAGATGTTACAGCAATTATCTCTTATTTTGAAATCATATATGAGCAACCGCGGCTTTTGTTCCGGCCCGCGGAACATATCAAAACTCATATAAACCTTTCAAATTCCCATATAAATCCTGTTCCCGCAAGTGCCGACAATCCAGGTTAAATTTGGAAATGACAACACCCGGGAAACAAAATTAGTGTTGAGAAGTGGACGGCCATGAATGAAGAGTGTTATGGAAACAAGGATAGCAACTGATTTGAGAGACATCTACTTTTATTTATAGCAGCCTGGCACAGAAATGTATCACAGTCATAATTACTTGTAGAACAGGATTTCATTGCAAAAAAACTATTAAATATCACAGCTATGCTTTATCACAGCTAGGCACAGGAATATATCAGAGTCTGAAAAAAACTCATAAGTACTGGCAAAATGGTTTAATGAATTTAAACTTCACAAGCCGTTTAGATTTCAATTTCAAAAGCTGCTTTACCTTGAAGAGAACAAGTCCACCGGGAAAACTTCCGATCCTTAAGATATGTAAAAATTACGATGAAACACGAAGTTTTATATGACGGCACTTCATACAGAAATTCTAACTTCTATTTCACTTTAAAACAGGTTAAAAACAGAGGCATTAAATGTTGATTAAAAACATACTATCATTTTAAAGATTAAAAAAGAGCAGGTTTAGCTGGCTAAAAATAACATATCTGGAACTAAAGAGCATTACCGCTCGCCAAAACGTCTGTCAACTGTCAATACAGCCTGACTGTCTAATTGCTTAACAGCGACGATCTGCCATGATCAGCCTAACTGCCTCGACTGCTGTCGACCTGCCACGAACTGCTATCAGTCTGCTTAACTGCTACGATTACGGCGAAAGCCCCTCCTTTTATTTGTCACTGCCGACTGCGCATCTCATTTCTGAGTTGTTCTCCGGCTGCGCGGTTGAACGGCATTTACCGGGCTTCTGGAGCGCATCGGTGATTGGATGAACAGCTTGAAACAGTTTTCTCCGGGCGATACTCACTTCGCCAACCAACCATTACGCCCGTCCAAGATGGCGGCTGTTGACGAACTGGAGATCAGAGCCGTGCGTCTTAAACGATTGTTGACGCAAGCCACGGTTAAAGCGAGGTTTAAATTTAACAAAAAGTTATTCCTTTAAGTTCATTTAGCATTTGAATTAAACTGCTTGCCTTTGGGAATTTATTTAATTAACTTTAAGTTGTTGAAACTTTATCTTAACCTTTTATTGTGGCCCTTAAAGTTGGAGAGTTTCACAATTCAGGTAAGTCAGAAATTAAATACACATAAGAGTTGGGATATTTATTGTTCACAAATAGCCATTGGGAACAAAAGCCCCTCCTCCCAGCTCTTATGGACTGCAATTGCCAGCACTTAGAAGAATATAACAATCAAACATCATAACCATTTACAAATGCAATAAAACAATGTGCAAATCAATTTATACCTGTAGGCGAGTAACGAGCAAGTAACATGCTTCAAAAGATTAATAAAACAATGTACCAAGAAAACTTTAAAACAATGTCCTATTCAATTCAAAACAAGAAGGCAGGCAAAGTTTCAAAAATTAATTTTTGCAGTTACATTACGTAATATCAGAAAACTTTAAAACAATGTTCTCAAATACTTTTCAAATATAAAAGTCCCTTTTTAAACCCTAAAAACACTTTTTACTTAAAACCACAAGTAATTCCAACAGATTCAAAATTAATCATGCAAAAAGGTTTCACTAAAGCATTACAAAAATTTACTATACTTCACACAGTTACATATGTTTAGTTTCACAGTTAGGATTTTCACTTATCAGGTTGTCCCATGCTCGAACGACGCGAACGGCAATTAAAAAGATTCAAAAATTCTACTTAATCAAAAATACAAAGATTCTAAATGTTAATTTTGATACCTTAAACTTTGAATTCTAAGCACAATTCTAAACAATGAAAATTTTAAACGTTTAAATCTTAAACACTAATCCAACCACCAAAAACCTTAATCAACTAGAAAAAACACAGTATATTAGTGCAAAAATCGTTAAAAAGAAAACTACGATATATAAAAGTGCAAAATTTTCAAACAACATTATGACATGATAATGATTAATGACCTGGCGATCACCAAAGATTCAAATATGCACAATCTTTATGTTCATACCTTTTACGCATAACTTACACATAATTCACACATACCTTGGCCAAGGATTTTCACACACCAAACTTTCATTCAATGACATGAAAAACAGTTGCATAAATGACATATTTACAAAATGAAAAATGACACTTTTCAAAACACATTAATACTTTATCAAACATTAAATATCAAATTCAAAAAATATGGTGGTGGATCAAAAATATCAAAAACTTTAGATCTCAAACACATCCTCAACAAACTTTTCAATTCATTTTGAGTGATAGGCTTCGTAAAAATGTCAGCCATATTAGATTTACTTCTGATGAAGTTTACTTTAAATTTATCTTTATAAAACAGATCTCTTACAAAAAATAATCTAACATCTATATGTTTAGTTCTATGATTTTCTATCGGGCTTTTAAGGAAATCAATAGTAGCCTGGTTATCCACAAATAGAGTAGGTTTAGAGTTATATTTGATTAACCCACAATCATTACCCTCTTTTAGAACGTTATCTAGCCAGGTGAGTTCTTTGATATTCTCAACCATGGCAAGAAATTCAGCTTCCATAGTGGATAAACTAACTGACTTCTCTTTGAATGTACGCCAAGTTATGGGTGCTTTATCTAAACAGATGAACTCTCCCCCCATGGATATTCTATCATCTCTATTCGCTGCGAAATCTGCATCCGAGTACCCAATTAAATTCATATTTTCACATTTTAGCTTTAATTTGTATGATTTAGTCTTTCTTACGTATCCGAGTAATTTCAACAGTCCGTTCCTATGTTCCATGCCCGGGTCACTCTGGAACTGGGAAAAGATATTTACAGCGTAAGAAATGTCGGGTCTCGTGCGGCTAGCTAGAAATGATAGGCATCCTAAGACGCTTCTATATGGGTAGATTTGCATTTGATATTGTTCACTGTTAGTTTGAGGCGATTGTAATTTACTGTACTGTATGCTTTTTGTGATTGGGAGTGATGAGATTGGTAATTTAAATTTATCAAATCTTTTGCAAATTTCGTCAATGTAGGGAATTTGGTGGATTATAAGACCGTTATCAGCCTCTTCAAATTCTACACCGAGTAACCTTTTGGTTTTTCCCAAAATTTTTAAATCGAATTTGCTTTGTAGTTTGTTTAAAATTTTTCCTATCTCATCTTCAGTCCTTCCAAAAATGACTATGTCGTCTACATAGACTAAAAGTACAGCAGAATTATTAGAGAAGAAAGTACAATTGCACCATTCGAATTTTCCAAGTCCAATTTCTAGCAAAACATTCTTGAGTTCGAAATACCAAGCACGACCGCTTTGGTGAAGGCCGTATAAGGCGCGTTTTAAGTGACAAACTAAATTTTCCCTACCAGCCTTTACGTACCCTTCAGGTTGTTTCATATAAACTTCCTCTTCCAAATTTGCATACAGATACGCACAGGCAACATCGCACTGCATATGTTTCCATTTTAACAAGACCACGAACAGAGAAAAAAACAGCCTAATTAAAGAAAAGTTTATAACGGGAGAAAAGGTTTCGTCATAGGATTCGCCCTTGACCTGGTTGTAGCCCTGTGCCACCAAGCGGGCCTTATATCTCGCGACGTTTTCCTTCTCATCTCTTTTAATGTTAAATACCCATCTGCACCCCAAAACTTGTTTGCCTGGAGGCAGGCTGGTTAAAACCCAAACTTTTCTATTTCTTAGATTCTGATACTCTGTATCCATGGCCTCTTTCCATTTTTCAATTTGTGGGGACCTGAGCATCTGCTTATAGGTACGAGGGACTTCAGGTACTAGTCAGCTTTTGTCTTTAACTTAACTTCCGCGTTGCTTGGCTTAGGGTTAATGACACCTTGGAAGGAATCCTTTCCTTTAAAACTGAACATACTTTTAGTTACATCATCAAACTTAATATTATTCTGTTCGCAGTATTTCTGGATTTCGTTTAAGCTTTCCAGTTTACGCTTCTGACCCTCCTCATGAAAGTAAATATCTGTCCTGGATCCATCCGGTCGAGGGATGGCGGTTCTTACCCAAATCGCATCGCGAAAAGTAGGAGAGCTAATTGTGCTATCATCCATACTTTCATCTGCATCAGATTCTTCATCAGACTCTATACTGGGTGTGGGAGAGGAACTCGGGAGACTTTCGTCTTCGACCGATTCTCGACTCTCTTCACCAATTTGAGAAAAGCTAGAATCATCTTTGGGCGCCAGCACCGCTCCACTGTCATTTTCCGAAACTTTTGGAAATGACACGTTACAGGTTTCTATCACCCTTTCCTCCTCCGGGATCCAAATTCTATACCCTTTGGTACTAAAAGCGTACCCAACTAAAATGCCTACTTTGGCTTTCGGGTCAAGCTTTCCTCTCAAGGGTCGAGTAGTACCAACGTAAACTTTTGATCCGAATTTTCGAAGGTGTCTTACTGAAGGTTTAATTCCTTTAAACAACTCTATAGGGGTTTTTGATTGTTCTGAATGGCATAGCCGGTTCCACACATGAACAAAAAATAACACTGCCTCTGGCCAAAAGCTTTTTCCAAGACCACTTTCTGAGAGAATGGTCCTGGCTCCGTCTACAACAGTTTGGTTGAGTCGTTCAGCCGATCCATTTTGCTCAGGCGTGTAAATGTTTGTGTGTTCATGATTTATGCCCTTTTCAATGCAAAAGTCTTCAAAGTGGTAAACTCACCCCCATTGTCGGTTTTTACAGCTTTAACTTTTAACCCAAGTGATCTTTCGGCACGGGAAACATATCTAGTAAATATGTCAAAAACGTCTGATTTTTCCTTCATAGGATAAATGGTCATATATTTAGAGAATTCATCGATAATTGACAGATAGTATCTTTCCCCACGTTTGCCTACCACATTTGATGGACCCCAAACGTCCAAACAGATTAGATCTAATGGACCTCTCACTTTGCTCCCACTAACAGACTTAAATGATACCCGCCTGTGTTTATTTAATTTGCAAAGTTCACATGAAAATTCTGGGTGTTTCTTTAGGTTAGGCAAACCTTTAACAGCATTTAGAGTACTAGTTTTTGTGATGAAATCTACACCTGCATGACCGAAACGTGCATGCCATGATTCGAGTTCTCTCAGGTTATTTTTACTTATTGCATTACAAGCTGGCTTAACTGGACTGGGGTATACGTGATACAAGCCACGTTCGAGTTTAGCAGAAAATACAAAAAAAATTTTCTTAAAGACTTTAATCTTTCCATTTCCCCCTACAAATTTAAAACCGTTCTGATCGAGCATGGGGCCTGATAGTAAATTTCTCCTTAATTTTGGAGAGAAAAATACATTTTTCAAAATACATTCATTTTTACCGAATTTAAGTTTTACATCCCCCTTTCCATTAATTGGAAACTCTAGATCCTCCAGAGCGAGCACCATATTTTCATTCTCAACAGTCACAAAATTAGAGAAGATGCTGCGATCATTACAGAAATGGTGGCTGGCGGCGGAATCCAAAATCCACGTATGGTTGTCGACATTACAATTTAGATTGGCCTCTGCCACAAAAAAACTTAAATTGTTACCTTTAATGGTCTTGGGGATAGTGTTCTTATTCGACTAGTTACCTGGGTTCTGGCGTCTACCTCGGGACCTTTGCCGCTCGGTTTCTGCTGGGCTGGATGTTGATTTGGAGACTCTGCACGCACCTGGACTGTAAGATCTGTTCCTGGGACGGCTAGGAGACCTTGGACGGACACGACAGTTCCTTTGGAAATGTCCCAGACGACCGCACCGGAAACACCTTGCCTGGTTTCCCTGGACACTAAAGGCTTCCTTCGTTGACGTCTTTCTATCGGAGTCACGGAGGTTTAGTCGAGTCTCTTCAGCCACAACTTCCAAGACGATGTCTTTAAACACAAATCTTTCACTGTCCCATCGTAGAACACTTTGGACAATTGAATCAAATTTTGACGGCAGATTTCTAAGAAATTGGTATGACAGAAAAACTTCATCGAGAGATTTTCCGCTGTCCTTGAGCTGGTTGGCTAAGCTCTGGATCCGTGAGGCAAAAAGATTGACGTTCTCATTCGGCTGAATTCTACTTTGCATCAATTCACTGAAGATCTGCATGTGATGACTGCGGTTGTCGGGCTTGAAATTTTTTCTTAACAGGTCCCAAACTTCACACGGGTCATCTAAATCACCGATAATTTGTCGGAAATCACTGTGCACATTGAGGTACAGCATAGATAATGCAAGCCTTTTTCGGACGTTAAATGCCTCCACATCCTTTTCTGTGACAGCGCCCTCTTTGATCACCGGGCTTTTCTCCCTACCGCACACAATTTCATAGCAATTTTTCTCCAAGAGTAGGAACTTCATATCAACACACCATGAGGAGTAATTTGTAGCATTTAACTTCTCGGTTTGGTAGAAAGTTGAGATCCCTGGTGAATTAGCCATCTTTCTCAAAAATTTCAAAAATTTTCAAAAATTCTAAGTTTCAAAGAAATGTACTAAATTTCAACTTCAAAAATGTCAAATTTCAAAGACAAAAAAAATTTCCAAGGGTTAACTTCAAAAAACTCTCAATTTTTAAACTTCAAAAGCATCAAAAATTTCAGCATTAAACTTCAAAATCGTCAAAAATTTCAACTTTAAACTTCAAATTGAACTTAGATTCAGAATCATCTCTAATTTCAGGATAAACATCGAAGACTTCCGGAGATTTCAGGGTAAGCTTTAAACCTCTTTAAAGAATTTCTTCAAATATTACAGTTGCCCCTCCATCTCAGCACTGGGGGTTTCCATTCAATATCTTCAGTCACGGGCTTTCACTCTACAACGTAAGCCCATAACCCTTATTGTTCCCGCAAGTGCCGACAATCCAGGTTAAATTTGGAAATGACAACACCCGGGAAACAAAATTAGTGTTGAGAAGTGGATGGCCATGAATGAAGAGTGTTATGGAAACAAGGATAGCAACTGATTTGAGAGACATCTACTTTTATTTATAGCAGCCTGGCACAGAAATGTATCACAGTCATAATTACTTGTAGAACAGGATTTCATTGCAAAAAAACTATTAAATATCACAGCTATGCTTTATCACAGCTAGGCACAGGAATATATCAGAGTCTGAAAAAAACTCATAAGTACTGGCAAAATGGTTTAATGAATTTAAACTTCACAAGCCGTTTAGATTTCAATTTCAAAAGCTGCTTTACCTTGAAGAGAACAAGTCCACCGGGAAAACTTCCGATCCTTAAGATATGTAAAAATTACGATGAAACACGAAGTTTTATATGACGGCACTTCAAACAGAAATTCTAACTTCTATTTCACTTTAAAACAGGTTAAAAACAGAGGCATTAAATGTTGATTAAAAACGTACTATCATTTTAAAGATTAAATAAGAGCAGGTTTGGCTGGCTAAAAATAACATATCAAAATGGCTGGCTAAAAATAACATATAACACAGCCTGACTGTCTAATTGCTTAACAGCGACGATCTGCCATGATCAGCCTAACTGCCTCGACTGCTGTCGACCTGCCACGAACTGCTATCAGTCTGCTTAACTGCCTCGATTACGGCGAAAGCCCCTCCTTTTATTTGTCACTGCCGACTGCGCATCTCATTTCTGAGTTGTTCTCCGGCTGCGCGGTTAAACGGCATTTACCGGGCTTCGGGAGCGCATCGGTGATTGGATGAACAGCTTGAGACAGTTTTCTCCGGGCGATACTCACTTCGCCAACCAATCATTACGCCCGTCCAAGATGGCGGCTGTTGACGAACTGGAGATCAGAGCCGTGCGTCTTAAACGATTGTTGACGCAAGCCACGGTTAAAGCGAGGTTTAAATTTAACAAAAAGTTATTCTTTTAAGTTCATTTAGCATTTGAATTAAACTGCTTGCCTTTGGGAATTTATTTAATTAACTTTAAGTTGTTGAAACTTTATCTTAACCTTTTATTGTGGCCCTTAAAGTTGGAGAGTTTCACAATTCAGGTAAGTCAGAAATTAAATACACATAAGAGTTGGGATATTTATTGTTCACAAATAGCCATTGGGAACAAAACCCAAGTATACAGCCTGTGACTTTGATGCAAACATCCTGAAGTTTGGACTGCGACTTTTCAAAGGTTGCCCATACCTTCACTATCGTATATATCGTTCATTTAACTCAGTTTTCCGATCTTCCGATCGGAAAGAGATTTCTTCCGATTTTTAAAATTATATTTTGCGATTTTAAAAATTTTGTCCAATACTTCGCCAAAAAGTTACTTTTAATGGCAATGTTTGGCACTAGATGGCGCTAAAAATCCGTACGTACTGGGATAAGTGCTTCGCATTTTCCTCACTAGATGGTAGCACACGGTAAAAGCACGTTTGGAAACAGAACTCGTTAGAACATTTTGCGGTGTAGATTTTTCAGCCATGGAGGTTATATTTTCTGTGTAGCTAGGAATTTTCGGATGTAAACAGTAAATTTGCGAATGGCAACACCGCACTTTCCCGCAATCGCGTACGCAGAGAGTATTTATTATCGTTCAGTTGTGTGGTTGTTTACATTTGATTTTACTTAAAACGAATTTAACGTAAGCATTAAAATGTCGAAGCGATATTATCAATGTTACAAGGAAGAATATTCGGAGACATTCAAATTCATCCAAAAATCGAGATTAGGATCAAATCATGCATTCTGCACGTTTTGCCGAAGCGACATAAGCATTGCCCACGGAGGCAAACATGATATCATTTTACATTCTAATACTACAAAGCACAAAGCAGCAGCCAAGGTAGTAGAATCAAATCTATCTGTGACGTCTTTTTTTGGAACCAGCGATTATTCTGTGATAAATGCGAAATGTTTATTCACATCGTTCTTGATAGAACACAACATACCTTTGAATTGCAGCGACCATGCAGGGATGTTATTTAAAAAAATGTTTCCTGACAGCAAAATAGCCAAGAAATATGGCTGTGCACGCACAAAAAGCACAGCCATATTAAAGGAAATGTCGGCAAATAAATCGGAAGAGATCGTGACGACTTTAAAGAATACGCCCTTTTCTATATCAACTGATGGGAGTAACGATGTTGATACTAAGTTTTATCCAATAGTTGTGACTTTTTTCAATAAAACAATTCAGCAGGTTACATCAAACCTGTTGTGTGTACCATCCTTAGTAGGGGATGCTACAGGACAGAACATTGGAAAACTTTTGGTGGATAGTCTAGATTCAAAAAATATTCCTGTTTCAAATTGTATTGCATTCAGCTGCGACAATGCACCTGTTATGATTGGTCATAAATCGGGCGTAGCATCAGTTTTAAAACAGCAACATGAAAATATTGAAATTATAGGCTGCCCATGCCATCTCATAGATTTAGCTGCTTCAAAAAGCTCTGCATGTTTGCCATTTAATATTGATGAAGTTTTGATTGACATATATTATTATTTACAGAAGAGTTCAAAAAGAATAGATAGACTCAAGCTGCTACAGGAGTTTCATGAAACAGATATTAAAAAAGTCCTTAAACATGTTAGTACTCGTTGGCTGTCTGCTGGGAAGTGTTTAGACCGTATTATTCAGCAGTGGCAACCTCTGGTCACTTTTTTCAAAGAGGAAGCAATGAAAGTAACAGAAGTTACTCCTCTTTCATTTTTTACTATTCCCTCTATAAAAACAGCCCATGAAAGTGTTGATGAAATTCAAATTACTCAACCAGAAAGCAAGAAAACTGATCAAAAATTGAAGAGAAAATGCGAGACATCCAAACAACCTTCTACCTCGAAGAAGCAGAAAAATAGTAATGCCATAAGTCGTGAAGAAAGATTATTTTATTTTTTAACCACTGATGTTAATAAGGCTTACTGTTTGTTCCTGTCCTACATTATACCAGTGTTTGAAAAAGCTAATGTAAAGCTTCAGTCTGCAGAACCACACATTCATGTATTAAAATTGTTATTATTGAATTTATATAAAGAAGTGCTGTTTAAATTTGTAAAACCTAGTGCTATAAAATCACAGGACGACCCTTTAAAAATTCCATATCATGACAGAAGTAACCAAAAAGACGATGCAGATATTTTAATTGGAAATGCAGCAGTTGAAGAAGTTGAAAAACTTTGCCTAGCAGATAAAAATGCATTTTATGAAAATATTAGGAAATATTACACAGCAGCATGCGATTATATGCGTAATAAATTTCCTTTCAACTCGGAGTTGCTACAGCATGCAGAAGTTGCTCAACTATCCAACATTGAAAATGCCTCATTTTCTAGTATAAAATATTTTATTGAAAAATATTCTGTTTTAAGGAGTAGAACAACTGATGAAATGATTGATTCATTGCAAGTAGAATTCAGCAAACTTCAAGTTTTGGATATTCCTGAAAGCGTAAGCAGCAAAGAGCGTATTGATACACAGTGGTTTGCAGTAGGTGAATTGAAAAATTTCACTGGTGAACTTGAATTCAAGAACATTTCTGAGGTCATGTTAACAATTTTGACTATTCCACACAGTAACTCAGAATGTGAGAGGATCTTCAGCCAATTAAAGAAAAACAAAACCGATTTCAGATCTACTATGTCAAATGACACTTTAGAAAACTTATTAGTATTAAAATCTTCACAAAATGCTAAATGCTATGAGCAGGTCTTCGATAATAATTTTCTAAAAAAAGCAAAATCTTGTTCAACAGCATTTGTTAATACAAAATAATAAAAATATATTTATTGATATAAATAAATAATTTCTTTGTTTATTTTCACATTAAAAAAAAATCTGCATATTTATAGTGTATGTTATCTCTTCACTGAAAAAAGTGCGCTATTGCGCTATGTCGTGTACAGATTTTCCACCTTAGCAAATTGGCACCTATGCATATGTGATCATAAAGTATTTTCAATTAGAAAAGTTTGTCAAATTTACAGTAGCTTTAAGGTACGGTAGTTTTTTTCCTTAAGTAAGTGGTAAAAAGTTGCATGAATTTTAGCGTCGGGTTTCGGTGGTAAGGGATGGGGGATTAATGCCAATGCTGACTTCACTTGTTTTATATGTATTTCAATGGTCAATGCTATATGCATGACAAGTATCCTATAATTCTCAGGAACAGTGCAGCTTTCTATTAGTGAAAAAAGTTTTAGAATCAGTTCAGTAGTTACAGAGATACCCACAGAGCGTAATGTAATTCTTATGAATGTCCCTCTAAAAGAACTATTTGCGATATAGGCATGAAAGGTAGTCTATAATACTCAGGAACAGTGTAGCTTTCTATCAGAAAAAAATTTTAGAATGCGTTAGAATTATTTGAGTGTCTGAATATAAGAATTATTTATGCAATATGCATGAAAGGTTGCCTACATGTTAATGCAGGGTATAATCTATCTTCATTCCAACTTTTATCCAAATCCATTCAGCCGTTTTTGCTTGATTGAGTCACAAATATCCAAACACACACAAAAATACATTACATTTATAATATTAGTAGGATTTGAAAATTTATGAACTTTTTAAGAAACACATTTGGACTTAATTCTTGCTTAAGCTTATTAATTTGGCATAAAACTGATGTAATTTCCATGCCATTTCATGTTCTTAAAATGCACGCAATTCTGCAAATAGCATTTTTGCTTTATTTCAAAAGCGTTGTCAATGTATCAACGACATTAACAATTCTACTGCAACAAAATAAATGGAACTTGATATCCAGTACACAGAAAAATAAATATTTTAATAACTAGATCTATTACACCTTTCAGCTACACAAGTTTTTTTAGAATAAAAAAGTTATTTTTATTTCAAAGTGTCGTCGTGGCCAGCGAAAGAAAAAGAAAAAACCATCCCCGTTGCCATTCCCTTCAAGCACTTTGATGGAATATACGTAAATAATTTAATTATTCTTAATTCATAGTTATTAATATAAAACTATTCGTAACTATTCTGTCAAAATTATCTGCATTTATTACTTCATCCTTTTGTAACTAACGTAAAGCTAAATGTGTTTTTGCTTAGATACTAAAACTGTGAATATTTTTCATGTATTTTAATGATACATATGATGCGAATTTCAAAAATGCATGAAAGTTTCAGCTTAGCCAGCCAAACAATTTAAATGCAAATGACACCCTTTGCAGTGATACGCAGAAAGAAAAAAGATCCTGTGACATAACATGAAACTTCAGAGTTTTTTTTAATAACGGCAGTAAGTTGAATTCTTCTTTAACCGTCTTATTCTGCCAAGTTGATGAGACATATTTAAATGGAGTAACCCCGATGATTTTTTTTTAAATGTGACAACCGTTTATAATGAAGCGATTTCTGAAACTCCATTCAAATTAATTTTGCATGTGATCAGCTATCAGTTTTGTTTCATTAGTTTTTGATTCACTGCAGATGAAGTTTTCAACTCATTTGTTTTATCATTGCCTAAGCCACATATGGGCAACTGCCAGCCTGCGGAATCCTGTATAAAACCCAAATAAATTATTCAAAACCCCGTATAAATCCCCTTAGCTTAAATAATGGTTAGGACCCCTTAGAAAGACCCGCCACTGAGGGCACCCCACCCATCGACCTAGATTCCATGTGTAGATAGTTGGCCTTAATCCCACAACAACAACAAAACATATAAATCACAATTATATGGCCTGCGATTTTGCCATTGTCCCCAAGTTTGGCTCGTAGCTTTTCTAAGGTTGCCCATGCCGGGTCGAGGGAATAAATCGGGTGGCTGAAATCTGGTTACTAAGATGTTTTCTAATAATTTTTCAATTCTAATTTAGCCATGGATTAGATTGTGTTGCTTTTTGTTGTGTACTTTTATTGAACTAGAGGATAAAGCCCATTCTGGAAACAATTAAAATGAGCGCTAGAATGTCTACACTCTGAATATTTAATCTTTACCCACTTAAAATAAATAATTTCAATTTTTATTATATACCAAAATTGGAATTGCATACTCTAGAAACTTTTCGCATGCAAAACATTATGATTGGTAAGAATATCCTCCCCTGTATCAAAGCTTAAGGTTTAGAAAACCATTTTATTTTTGAAAAAAAAAGTTGAACTGCATAATTTAGAAGAACTATTTTAAGCGAATCGGAATATTAATTTTCCCTTCAAAGCCTGATAACTCACCGGGACTTCAATATGGTGCCAATGTCACGCAATACCTAATTTTGACACACAAATGATAAGCTTTTGTATTCTCGAAAATAAAATGGAGCTGAAAATAGCAAGAAAATGCTTAAAAATCAGGCAATGGGTGGATTTTCAGATTTTAGAAGTATCGCAGTTTTTTTTAAATTTATAAATTTATGAAATTTTTCAGGCCGATCGCACCATGAACAGCGAGCATTATACTTTATTAGACGATAATTTTTTCTGTTTGGATTAATGATTGATAAAGGGTTTTTTTTTATGGTTGAACCGGAATTGTGACACAGTCAGGATTCAGCGTAACTATATAGGGTTAATTCTTACTTTAGGGTGCTTCTTGGCACATTTTCAAAAATCGCCAATTTGGCACGTTTTCCCACGTGCGGATAGGGGCAGATGGAATCCCAATACAAGAACTTAGACTTTTCTACCTTCCAGTTTGACAGGGTAAGGGGAAAATACGAGCGCGCGCAGGAAGAAATGTATTAGAAGATGGGTTCGTGGGGAAAAGGACTTCCAGGTTTTTAAGCAAGCGCGTTACATGGCTATTTATTAATCCTGCGATCTATTCTCGTTTTTTTTTTCTTTTTGTAATTGAAATGAACAATTGCTATTACAAATGTATTTATTATATATTATGTGTGTATACTTAGACCTTTTTAAGCATGGGCAATTAATTGTGCAGTCTGTTCTCGTTTCTTTTCTTTTTTTTTTTTTTGAAGGGGGGAAGGGTAATTGAAATTAATAATTGTTACAAATATATTTATAATAAATACATATATGATATATATGTGTGCATATATGTATTTACTCACATATAAAGTAATGTATTGTCCATAAAGTAATGTATTTATTATTTATATATATATGAATATATCAGTGGCGTAGCTACAGGGGGGTTGACCCCCCCCCCCCGATAAGGAATTTTTTTGTCATACAAAACATATTTTCTTCACACTCGCACAACACACACACACACACACACACACACATATATATATACACATATACATGAATCGTTGTAGTCGTAACCCCCCCCCCCTCTATGAAAAATTTCTCCCTACGCCACTGGAATGAATACTTTTTAATTTACTATATACAATAACTTAGACTTAATAATGATTAGAGGTCAGAATAATTTTAACTAATATTGCAATGGCCACTATATTAAAAAGGATGTCAATAAATAAAAAGAAATAAATGATATTACAAACGACTTCCTAAAAAAAGTTCATACATTTTTTTTCATTTTTAAAATAAGGGTTACGCTTTTCAACATACGTCTCTAACCAGTCTCTTAAAAGAAGTTAGTGTATCCTTCCCCTTCTGTGTCAATCGTTGCATTGCATTTGGGCAATCGGGAAACAACGACGATCAGGGTTGAGAAATTCAAAATACTATTACCATAATCTTAGAAAACTTGACGCCAGAATTATTTAAACTACCGTTGTAATTTCATATATTGAGTCTTTCACACAGCATCAAGATATTGAGTTTTTGGTACTGCTGAGACGCAACGTGTGCGTTTGGGCCATCGGGGAGCAACGACGATCAAGGATGGAGAATCGCAGCCACCATTTCTATTCGATAAGAGGTAGCAGTAGAAACAAAGGCAATAAATTATATTTTCATTCTGCCATTAGAGTGTAATCTATGAGAGCTATTTTGTTTGCTCCTGTTAAAGTGCTTTAAATACTACACTCGCTACATTCCTGGCAGACTATATTTTTACGAACGCCATTTACTGCACAAACTCTAAAAACTAGTTATTGCTCGTGAATTTTTTCGTAAACAAGATGATTGCCTAACCTTGCTTGCGTTAACAAGATTCAGCAGTATAGGCACCCTATAAAAAATACTGGTCCTAGGATACAGGCACGTATCCAAAAAAAAAAACACTTCGGGGGAGGGGGGATCCGAAAATTTCGGGGGGGGGGGGGGTGTCCAAAAGGCAGATATACGGCAGTATATTGCCGTTATACGCAGTATAAACGGCAGAATTTCACACAAAAATACTATATCATTACCATTTTAGTAACAAAATTCCAATTTTCGAGGGGGGTCTGGACCCCCTTAATCTCCCCCTAAATACGTCCTTGCTAGGATACGCCCAAATATTTTCTGTCTTATGACTGGTTGCATTAAACAATTTATTTATAATGAAGCGGGTGCTGGAGATAGGTGAATGAGAGGGACTGTTGCACATGATCCTGTGGACATCGAAAGTCTATGCTTAGTAAATTGAATAATTTCGAGTTTTATAAAACGAAAAATAAATAAATAAAAATAAACCAACTTTAATTCTAGTAAAAAGTAAATTTCCTTCTACCTCAAAATAAGTCTTATAGTCTTCCAAATAAAAGTAAAATCACACCGAAGTACTGAGCGAATTATACCTTCATCCATGGGCGCCGGCAGAATATTTCCCAGGGGGGGGGCGAAGACTACTTCAACGCATGGTTACCTTGTTGGAAAGAGCAAAAAAGCAAGGGAAAACACTGCATACAAAAATCCAGGGGGGCATTGCCCCCCTTGCCCTATGCTGCCGGCGCCCATGCCTTCATCTCAGATGTTGGAACTATCTTATCTTATTTACCTATCCTATTGTATCTTATTATTATTGTATATGTTCTTCTTATCGAACTAAAACGTCAATGGTTAAGATTCCCCTTCCCTGATCGTCGTTGCTCCCCGACACCCCAAACGCACACGTTGGGTCTCAGCTGTACCAAAGACCTAATTATGTTAATTATGTTGATGCTGCATGAAAGACTTAATATATGCAATTACAACAGTAGTTTAAATAATTCTGGCATCAAGTTCTCTAAGATTATGGTAATATTCTGAATTCCTCAACCCTGATAGTCGTTGCTTCCCGATTGCCCAAATGCAACGATTGACACAGGAGGAGAAGGGTACATTAACTTTAAGAGACTCGTTAGAGACGTATGTTGAAAAGCGTAACTATTATTTTAAAAATGAAAAAAAAAATGTATGAACTTTTTTAGGAAGTGTTTTGTAATCTGATTTATTTCTTTTTATTTATTGACATCCTTTTTAATAAAGTTAGTGGCCATTGCAATATTAGTTAAAATAATTGTGACCTCAAGTCATTATTAAGTATTGTACTTATTATTAAGTATAAGTAAGTAACAAATTATTTATATATTCCAGTGGTGTAGACAGAAATTTTTTTTTTTTGGGGGGGGGAGTGGTTACGACTACTGCAATTCGTGTATCGTAATGAGCTGTATACATATGTTGTGTATACGTGAAGAAAATGCATTTTGTATGACAAAAAATTCGTCATGGGGGGTTATAACCCCTCTACTCAGTAGCCATGCCACTGATATTTTCCTATATATAAGTAATAAATGCATTACTTTATAGTAACAATCGTTCAGACACATATATATGTATTTATAAATATATAATAAATCCATATGTAACTATTATTAATTTCTCTTCGGAGCAATCGAGACGACAGCCTCCTGGTTAAGGGTCTCAATTAACAAAAATCTCAAATCAAATAAAATTATTAATTTTAATTACCAAAAGACAAGAAAAAAAAGAGAGAACAAACTGCACAATTAATTGGCCATGTAACCGATGCTTAAAAACTTCTAAGTGTACATACATAATATATAATAAATACATTTGTGGCAATTTTTTATTTTAACTGCCAAAAGAAAAAAAAAACGGGGAAAAAAAGAAAGAGAGCAGACCACACGATTAATAAATTAGCGCGATCCTTGCTTAAAAACGTCGAAGTACTTTTCCCCACGAATCCATCTTCTAATGCATTTCTCCCAGCGCGCGCGCGTGTTTTCCCCTATCAAACTTGTGGGTAGAAAAGTTTTAAGTTTTTCTCTTAGGATTCCATCTGCCCCTATCCGCACGTCGTTTTCCCTTCTTGTCTCTGGGAGCTGAAACACTCCCAAAGACTCTATGGGAGAACACACAAAATAAGCAAATTGAAAAGTATAAATATTAAAGTTTTAATCAACAAAAATTATTGTACTTACATAATTTGTTGAACAACTGATTTTTTATTTTATTTAAATAATCATATTTGTTGTCTCACAAGTCGTAGTGGTTTTTTTGTTTTTTTTTTATGCTGTGGATACTATTTTAGAAGGGATTTTCTGTAATCTAAAACGAATTTTCTAAAATTTAAACACTAAACCATAAACCTAAAATCAAAACATTAATCATAAACCGTTCAAGTAAAGCAATTTTCTGAACTCTAAAATTTTCTTTTAGCCGCAATCAGTCATTCTTTCGTAACCCATTCAAGAAAAGAGATTTCTTGAAATCTAAAATGAATTTTCAAAAATCTAATGCTAAAATTTTTCATTTAGCCACAACCATACACCATGCAATATAGAAAAGCATGCTTGCCTTCTCTCAAAAAGCATCTAATCCACAGTGAGTAACGGTGGATTAAATCCACAAACACAATTAACGAACACGAATTAGTTTATCCAAAAAACTGATCCAAAAAATATGATTACAAGGAGCTGAAAATGTTTGTCGTTAACCCTCAGAGTTTCCATGAAACCAATAGAACATTCAAACCAACCTCCGCGCATGCGCTCCATTAACACAAGCTGTGGGGTTACGAGGGAACAAATCCTGGTCTTGGTGATTTAAATCCTAAAAACTCAATGTGACTCAATATGAGTAAATAGTGCAACAGACAATGATGAAACCAGTTGAAATTAAAGTTAATTTTATTCAACAAATTTTCCTTTATAAGTAACATCAAAACTTAACAAGTGGTTAGTTAAAAACAGCTTCAAGCCAACAAAGTTAATGCTTAACATTTAAAAGCATTCAAAAAATCTATCCCTAGCACTTTGCATAGTTAACCCTAGCATAAGACTGTTTTAACAGTCAAAAAAAACATACAAGCCTGGAGAAGGATTAAAAAATAGCTATTACCTACTGGCTGGTACTTTACACACTGCACTGCTGACAAAACTAATAGATCCAGTCCATATAAACTTACAACATAACAGTAAATTTGCATATTAACAACATCCAAAAACTAGATGTCATCATGACAGTTAAGAAAAAAAGGTTGAACATTTCCTGACAAAACAATTAGTACTTGATACTTGGAACAAGCAACCAACACCAAGTTAACTTTAATTTTCTTAACTGAACCTAATCTGTCATGATGACATCACATGTCTGACTATGCCAAGTCAGCAAAGTTGTTTACATTTCTGTGGTAGTTTAAAAGATTACAAGTTGTATATTATTATCTCCAGGTATTCATAGCATTATAATTTTGTATTTATTTCATAATTAAGTTATTGTTCATTATCAGAATAAACTTATGTAGTTATTTTATATATATTTAAGAAAAAATAGAAAAGTTTGTTTACAAACATACAACAGGGCTATGTGATTTTTTTTTTTTTTTCATTTACCTTAAATAGTTATAGATATATCACATTTCAAACAAGGTATTTAATGAAGAGGATGGGGAAAAATATAAAAAGTCTTTAGCTTGGTCTGGTGTTCAAAGGCTGGTTGCCGGAATCCAAACTAAAGTTGTCAAGGTTACCACATTATACCTGTTATTGCCTCGTTAGCGAAGAAGCACCCTAAACTAGGAATCAGCCCTATATAGTAGGATACGATATAGTTTAGATTTATTTGAGGATAGAAGTTTCTTTTGTTCTAGTTCATCCATTTGTTCTATTATTGTCAACATATCTGTGGTTGTTAAAGTTATTATAAAGTTATTGTAAAATAATATTTATCTATTCTGTGAACGATTTCATATGATTTCAAAGTGTGCTTTATTCTAATAAATTATAAATTGCGTTAGTTTTTTTCCCCCTAATGCATGAGTTTATAAAAGAAAATTATGTTTAAAGTATACTTATGTAAGATTATACTTTCATAGCATCTATATTTATGTAAGATTGAATTTATGTTTATAGAATTTATTTATGTAAGAAGTATTTTATGTTTAAATTTTGAAACACTGTAGAGAAATTTACAATTTCAATCGTAAAGAATATTAGCATATATGTTAACACTATAATACTATATCCTATTATTTTTCACACCTTTAAAAATACATTTTAAATGAAAGGATTTTACTATTAATGATATATATTTCATTACAAGTTCTGAATAATGTCCTAGAAAAAAACGTTCTTTTAACTTTAGCAGGTGTTCCCAGAAGCAATCAAAAGGGGAACAAGACACTAAATAAACTCACTCAGCTAATGATTCCACTCCGAGTACCTCAAGAAACTTTGCACTTAATGAAGAAGAAAATTCCGACTGGTTAGACCTAGTCAAACAGAAAAGACGCCCTCTTTCAATAAGTTAGCTATTCTCAGGTGTAACATCCAGGCAGTGATCGATCAAGGATTTTTTCAGAATAGTAAAAATACTCCTTAACCTTTTTAGAAAGAGTATTTTCTTTTCCAAAGGAGTAATTAAAGCAAAGAACAATTATGCTAAATATTCAAATACATAATTAAATTGCATTTGACACATAAATAATAACTGATTATATGTCTAGGTACATAAATGTCAATTCAACAAAAACTAGTGCAATAATTGGATTTTTTAAATTTAAAATCCGCAAATCATAATTATTTATCAAAATATACCTAATTTTATATGGAAAAGCAATGCGTAAAAATACGCATTCCGAAATTTTTAAGGCATATTCCGAATTTCTAAAGTGTGAAATACGCATCTAGAGGCGTTATCACGATCACTGCATCCAGGATTCCAACTTTCAGGATATTAACAATCTCAAAGCAAAGCAGAAAAAAAAAGGTTGAGCCTGCTTAGGAGCGTGAAAGACGTAAATGCATGAACGTGTAGCTCTAAAACGAGCTGTGGAAACATATGATTACCGGCAGCAACACTTGGCTCAAATACATGAACATGCAGCTCTAAAACGAGTTGTGGAAACATATGATTACCGACAGCAGCACTTTGCTCAAATATGTGAATGTGCCGCTCAAACAGGAGCAGATGAAACAGATGATCGGCATTTGGAAGGAGAACAACAAAGAATAGCTAGACATCGACAAGCACTGTGGGTAAATAGTCTTAATTATCTTCAAAGCCGCCACAAATGTGAATAGTTCCTGTGATAGTTTACAACCTTTTAACAGGGCTTTAATTCACCTTTGAGCTTTGCATTTTCCTGAAGAAAGAGTCAAAAAATCAGATTAACAGAAATTATTTGGGGACTGTTGTTTGCAGAGTAAGATTTATGTAGGACATCCTGAATTTCCTAATGAATTAATGTGGTTGTTCCTTCGATGCCATCCACATTCCATAGAATTTCATAAAAGAATTCAAACTTTGAACGTATGCTTTGCAATGTCTTATTCACAGTATGTGATGGCTGAAACGATTAACATTCCAGGTGCGTACAGCTACGTTGTGAACAGTGTATAACAGGCTTTATGATTTTTTTTTATAAACTCATTCATTTCACATTTCAACCAACTCAAATTCTTGATGCTGAATTTGAATGCCCTCAATATCTCTAATATATAAAATTCTCCTGTCACAGTGTTAGCCACCTAACTCCTCCGAAACCACTCGACCAATTTTAATGAAATTTTCTATGTATATTCGTTAGGTCTGAGAATAGGTTTTTAACTATGTCTCATACCCCTAAGTCATAAGGGCGGTCCACCCCAAAATGTTTAGCCCCAGAGTGCTATTAATTTCAACCAGGATTTCTGTGTAGACATTAGCGTGTCGAGTCACTTTTCAAATGTGTTTGCCAGATAATGTGGAGAGGGGGGGGGGGCGTTAATAAAATGTTGAAAGTCTCACAAGGTTTGCAATTTTTGATAATTGATCGCTAAATGTGGTGCCAAAACGTGACAATTTATTATAAATATATTTCGCGTATACTTAGAAAACGCCTGGCATATATTGTAAAAGAGTTTTACTAGGCGATTTTAATATAGATTTCTATTCCGAAGAAGTGCTCTGTGGAACAAGAAAGGAAAACACGGTACACTCATGGATTATGATGCCCATTCCAAACAGCATTTAAAATGTCTTTGCGGTATAGTTGGAATATGCCTGGCGAAGATTGTAAAACAGTTTCAGTAGGTGATTTTAAGATAGATTTCGATTCCAAAGATGTGTTTTATGGTACAAGAAAGAGTTGATTCCTATTTTAACGCCCCCACTCTCGCCAACCTAAAAAATCCCCGTACTTTGACGAGCTTTGCAGCTATGGGTCTCTGGGAGTTATGCACAAGTTTCAACGGTACTTACGTATTATCCCGGCGGTCCGCCAAGACAAGCAATTTTTCACCAAGATAAATGCTGGGCAAGTGAAATTTTTGATGGTTTGGAATACGATTGGCAACGTATTTAAAATCTACGAAAAAGTAGTTTGGCCGAAGTGACCACCGGGATAATACGTAAGTATCATTTCAACACACCCAAAAGAACTAGGTGATAACTGAAGTAAACAAACTAGCGATAAATGCACCAGTTAAGGAATTTGAAGACACTTAATTATTAAAACTACATTAATTGGTAATCCAAAATAAATAAAAATGTAACTGCATGCTCTACTTACATGTTGTTCCAAATCGCCATTTTAATTCTAAATTACGATTTCTACATAAATGCAAAAAATCGTCATGGTAACTGCATATGTTTAATCATCGCCTCCTTGGCGAGAGTCGAGGCATTAAAGTAGGAAACAATATATAAAACAGTGAAGTATAGTTGTGATATACTTGGCGAAGATTGTAAAATAGTTTTAGTAGGCGATTTTACGATAGATTTCGATTCCAAAGATGGGTTTTATGAAATAAGATAGAAAAATACAGCACAGTCATGAATAATGATAACACTTTCCAACTTAATGGAATAAGGACGAAAAATAAGGACGACGCATAAATTATGATACGATTTTAATATATAGCACTATAGTGCGTATTTAAGATCTGAATGTGTTTCAGATTTTCATCTTTTTTTTGGGGGGGGGGGCAAAATTTTTTATGGAATGACTATCAATAAGTCTCAAGGCCAAACTATGTCTGTTTGTGGATTAGATTTGAGCACAGCATGTTTTTCACACGGACAGTTATACGTGGCATGCTCTCGAGTGGGCAAACCATTTAGTGGGCATCCAGTTTGTTTGTGTTATCTAATGATGGGATAACAAAAAATATTGTACACTTGTGTTAAGGGATTGATATTATATTTTAGTAAAATTATTGTAATTAGCGATATATATAAATTTAAAGAATAAATTACAATGAATTAAAAATATAAATGTTTGGTATTGTGTTATTTTTATATTCCAGCATCGTTCACAGCGCTCCATGCCTCTTCCACTCATATACCACATCCTCACAAACTTACAATGAGTTAGTCATTTCTTTCTACTAAAATAATCCTAGGAATAATTTATATGGCAAAACAACGTTCGCTGGGTCAGCTAGTAGATAGATATATTTCTGAGGTAATCAAAACACTGTTAGTGAATGCATGAACAATCTGCATTTTATCGGCTAATATCTTCGCTGATACCCTTGCTGATCTGCTACAGAAGGAAAGGAGGCACCTTACATTAAATTACTTTTTGCTCAACCCTGATGGCACCGACCATCGAATATTTAGCATCCCTCTTCAAAACAAAGTATGTGTCATTGTAACATTGAATGCCGACTAAAGCTTTCCTAATAATGAATGAGTGATCCAACTATGATGTAAATCTTTAGTAATCATGAAGATTATTGATAAATGTCCAGCCAATTATGTGCCTATTATTTTACACTTCAGAAGCCTTTAGTGCCAGGTTTCCGAGGCATGCTCAGAATCTAAAGTATTAAGGAAAAAGAAGCAAAGAAACAGGCAGACACCTGATCATGGCCATGTGCTTGGCCGAAAGAGCTTGTGTTGCAAAAATAGGTAAATTAGTGTATAATGCTTAATTAAGTTGAGTAAAGTTTTCCCACGCTAATCTTCAAATTTTATTAGAACATGAAACAAAATACTATAAATATCATTATCCTATTTTAGCTAGAAATTTTTTTTTAATGCAAATTTGGCAATTTCTAGTGACAGTTAACCCGCATCATTTTCTTAGTCATACTTTGAAATCCCCTGTCTGGAAGCATGACATAATACATGAAAGCTAATCTAAATTTGATAAACTTTTCTAATTATGTTTTGATCACTTATGGTTTAAAAGATAATTGTTGTAACATCTATTTTAAATCACCTGGTATGTAAATGTATAAAGTTTAAGAACTTGTTAGGCTCAATGAAATAAACACTATCTGGTTCATTAAACAATTTAAATAGCTTGCTGGTAAATTGTCTATGTCAGATGTCGTTTTCTTTAAATTGGGATTACAATTTACCTATAAATGACAAAAGTATGACACATATGGTTATAAAAGTACTGAGCTTTACTGAGAAGATGATGAACAATGTCCTGGAATATCTGTTCATTTTAAAAGTTATGAAGTTCAGAAGTTTTTCTGAGACAGAAATTTAACAGCTCATAAAAAGGGCCTGCCATCAGATGCAAATGAAATATGTGTCACAGTACAGGAAACATACTGTACTGATATTGTCTCGCCTTATTCCAGCACACAACTATTTTTGTGTTGTGTCCCAAAATGGACTCCCTCTTTTTAAAAATGAATAAAAAATAAACAAATGGAGTCATTATAAAAATTCTTACTAAAAATGAATGTGTGATGTCTGGAATTTTTTTGGAATACTTTGTTAGTACAAAATTTTTCTGACAGGTGTCATTGCAGCTATTGCATTTCGCAACAGTGATTGGCAATTACGTGACAATATTCCTGAAATGTTCTCCATTCATCACTAAATTTGTGTGATTTTATTTCTTTGGGGACATTTGAGGCATGTGGTTTATGCCCACCTTCAAAATCCCATCTCACTAGCACAACTGCAGCTATTAATCTGCGAGAAGTCTACAGCCTTCCTTTTAGAGACGTTGAGAAAGTGTGTGCTAATTTCATTCTGAAATGAGAGTACTGTCTTGCACTTCCAAACCCCTGCTACCAAGTGAAATAGCGGCAACATCCTTCAGTAAGATTTTGCATTAACATTAGAAGGAAAAAATATATATATATATCCAGACATTACACATTTGTTTTCACCAAGAATTTTTTTAACAACTCAATCAGTTTCTTTTTAATTATTTTTTCAAAACAGGTACTTTTTTTTTTTTGAGACACCCAGTAAATATTAATATGTGTGAAAAATAGTAAGACATTCTATTTCAAAAAGAGAAAATTCTCAGAAATTACGGCTATGGAGTCTAGTTGCTGAAGCAACAGTGCACAAACTTCTTGCCAGAACCTTTTTTTGATGTCATGTAGATTATGTTTAGTCACTGGACAGGTGAAATTGCCAATCAAAATCTTCAACCAATTAAAATTAATGTACCACCCTTTGTTCTCTTATGATAAATAGCAAAAACTGTTATACATCTGAAAACTTTCAAGAAAAAGAGGCTTTTTAGAACTTTTAAAACCTTTTTAACTTTTACAGCTCTTCCAAATTTGTCAGAGGTCTCGGGAAAAAACACAAAATAAATAAAACTAGAGAAATAAACGAAGATATTATTCATAAATTATAAATCTCACATTTAAAATATAACTTAAAAGAAAAAAATTCTACATATTCAGTTTTTACGTAATATATTCTAATTACACTAAAAAAAGTATGTAGTAAAATATGTAAATATGTACTATTTACATAATTTACTAATCAGACTTTCAACTTTTTTTTATATCATATTACCTAAATCACAGTAACTTAATAACACTATGTTTAGATGTATTTACTCTGTTCTACTTTTCTAACATAAATTTTAAGGTGGGGGGATGCTTTTTCCTCCTTTTACTTTTCCAGAAAATATAATTTTAATCCTTAATTGTTTTAATCTTAAAATATGGCTATAATTGTAAATTTTAAAAAGCAGTTAATATATTTATGTAATAGACTTGAATTGTGTTGAGATTCAAGTTCATGTAAATAAATCTAAAAATCTCATATAAGAATATAGTAATAAAGTATTCCCATGCTATTTTCTTGATTCATTATCAAGGAGTGATTCTGGATTGTAAATCTCCAAATTTTTATTAGAACATCAGGTGGAATATAACTATTCTTGAAATAACAGAAACATTAACACAACACAAATGTAAATTTCAATGGTGGTCCTACAAAGCAGCCAACACTGCCAGATTTTTTTCTAAATTTTAATTTTTAGAATATTCTCCTATCTTTTTTTCAGTTGCCCCTTGGGCAATCACTGAAATTATTTTGGTTGCCTGCAAATGAAGTTTTTTGCCCATAAATTTTAATTGCACAAAAATGTTAAGAACTTGCAGCCCTTACAGTGAAAATAAGTTGACGAATGTTTATTAATAAAATTGCCATTATTAGGGAATAAAAAATAGCAATAAGAGTTTCAGAATGAAAATAGGAATAGGAAACTGTGCAATTTCAAGCTTAAGAATAAAAGTAGGAATAGTTGTTTTTCTTGGTTGTCGGAGGGGCAGCTGAATTTTTTAAAATTTATACTGTACTTGTCCATTTAAAAATCTGATTTTCCCAGGCAACTACAAATTTAGATTCCTGTTCTCCCGTTTATTCCAACACATGTTCTTTCCACAGCTCATCCATTTATTAAAATATCATTCTTCAAAGCTCATTTTTAAACCAGGCATGAGAGTTTTCTGCGGATTCGTGGAAAACCGCAGTTTTGTTTATTTTATAGATTGGCAAAAATCACATTTTTTTTGCTCTTCCATCCCAATTGCAATGTTTCCCCATCTATTTTGAGAGTGAATATTTTTCCTATAGGTTTTCCATTGTTGAATTTTCTTTGTTTTTTCAAACATTTTCAGTTGTGACCCTAATTTCACTTTTCGCATTATTTTCAGTTTCGTTTAAAATTACCTTAATTTGTAATTTCTGCCTTTTTTCAATTTCGTCACTCTCATATCCCTGTTAAACCATGGCTTGAGATGCATCATAGTTAGTGCATTCATAAATGCTTGAAATATTTATTTTGCTTAATTTTGTGTGCTGTGCTTATGAATCATATATGGCTTCAATTTTTTTTTTTTTTTTTTTTTTTTTTTTTTTTTTTTTTTTTTTTAATGAGTTGTTGATTGTAACAAGTAATTTTCTTTTTAGCTGTTATACAGTGAAATTGAAAATATTCAGAGAGTTGCTGCCGGTGTACTTTGTGAACTGGCTGCAGATAAGGAAGGAGCTGAAATGATTGAGGCTGAAGGAGCCACACCTCCTCTTACTGACCTTCTGCATTCTAGAAACGAAGGTGTTGGTAAGTAAGGAGTCATTTTGATTGCACTGGAATGGCACTCTTAGCATATAACTTTTGTATGACTTATTGTAAGTTTTGTAAGTTTTTTATTTGACTAATACTCCATGATATCCTGCAAATTGTCATATTAAAATATGTTATAAAGGTAAATAAATAAATAAATATTGACATCTTATTTTGTTAATTAATTATACTGGTCATAAATTGTAAAGCTTTTTATAAGGAAAGCCTGAATTTTGATGACCTAAAAATGCCCTAATAATTAAACAAAAATTTTAGTCTAAACAAATAGTGAAATACATTTAACACAAAAACGCTTAACCTGAAAAATCGGTTGGCATGAAAGGATGTAGTGGTCCGGAAAGTATACTATGCAGTTGAATACGAATCTTTTAACACAAAAAAAATATTTCGGTCCCCTCAGTTTTGTATTAAATTATTTTCACTGTAATTCCGTACTAAAATACATTTTGTTGCATTAAAATTTATTTATTTAAAGAAACTGAGTTGTAACATATTAATGTTTAAAGTAAATATGCTGAAATAATAAAAAGATAAAGAAAGAAAAAATGTATTTACATCTGACTATATATTGAAATCTAACTAAAACATTTATATATATATATATATATATATATATATATATATATATATATATATATATATATATATGTATATATATATATATATATATATGTATATATATATATATATATATATGTATATATATATTAAAAGAGGGATAAATATCACTAAAATATGGAAAAGGAAAAAAAAAACTATGACCCAAAACTGAAAAAATAAAATAAAATAAAAAATCCTAAAATGCAAAATTATGCCCCCAAATCTCAAAAAATACCCTAAAATATTGGAAAAGCCAAAAAATAAAAATAAAAATGTCATAAAAATCCTGTCTATATTTATAAGTAATTTTATAAGTTTGTTGATCATTTTTAGCTACGTATGCTGCTGCTGTTTTGTTCCGCATGTCTGAAGATAAACCACAGGATTACAAAAAGAGATTATCTGTCGAGCTAACTAACTCTTTGTTTAGAGATGATGCTGGGCCATGGACTGGAATGGTACTTATTTATTAATTATTATGATTACTATGGTTTATTATTACCTCTCCAACTTAGTTAACATCAAACTGCTGCTTCTGTACTTACTATTTAAGATTGTTCTTTTGTGTGAGGGGGGGGGGGACACTTTCAGTGATTTTCATGGATTGCTAAATTTTGTAGCATATTCTAAAGCATGACATAAAACCGAATATACTGCTAATACCGCTGCCAGTTAGTAAAATATAAATATATAACTAGAGATGTAACGAATAGTGATTTGGCCGAATAGCCGAATACCAAATATTCGGCCAATAGATTAGGCTGAATACCGAATATTCGGCACATAGTTTAGGCCGAATACCAAATATTCGGCAGCCAAATATTACATTTTTTTTTTCATTTTCATTTTAACTGTAAATAAAATATTGCTTTTCAATTTTGTAATTAAATACTAAATAAAGATTAATTAAAATTCATTTTATATTATTTGTAGGTACTTAAAAACACACAACAGTATATATTATTTGTAAAACTAATAAAATATTGGTCATGATAAAATATCTTTTACAAAGTTAAACAATAATAACAGCATAATGTTGCAGAATACTCTGCTAATTCCTGGGTTCGTCATTCTAAAGTCCAGTAGGTGTAGAAAGTTCTAGAAAGCAGTCCACTTGTCAGAATGGAACACAAACTTTATTGCTTCTAGAACTTAGTCGAACAATCAGCTGTACAAAATTTATAAGCACAATCAGACCGTAATGTTCTTTTAACAGTCTGCTTAGTACAGAAGCTTTCACAAATGCTGTAATTCTCACACAAAATAAAACACTTCCACTGGCAAAATTCAGTAGAAATATACGAAGGATAACACTAAAAGTCCTTCAAGACTCAACAATGAAGAATTTACACACAGCACTTAAAAATCAGCTTCATAAACAAGTGAAAACACCATTTCTATAGCATCAATACAAAGCCTTAAGCTTCACGGACATCTGCTCTTGGCGGAAGCAGAAGCAAAAGCAAGACTAAGACTATCGGGGAAGTCCGCTTATATTGATAGGAGAGGCAGAAGCTACAAGGAGCTTTCAGAAGAATCTATTTCTCAAAGATTCCACATAAAACAGGAATTTTGATTATGCCATAGAACAGAAATATTAAGCTATTATGCATGTTAATGCAGCAAAACTAACTTTACAAACCCCATTGGGAAAAACGCACCAAATGACCAAAATGTTGCCAAGCTTGGTGACTTTTGGCAAAATATTGCCAAATTTAGTGCCAAAAATAAGTCCCGAAAAGTGAAGTTACGGAAGGCCAAGGACCAATATTTTTCGAGATTTCTAGAAACGACATACAAATCAGTTAGAAGGTTCTAGTTGACCAATTTTGATGCAACAAAAAGCACATTTTAACTATTTGAAGCGTAGAATACGAATTTTAAACACAAGAACAGCAGGTTGCCTGAAAATTCGTACCAATAATTATATTTTGAGATATTCATAATTTAATAAACATACTATGGTGAATGTCATTAATCTGGTAACTATACATAATCACATCACGTTTTGGGTTTTACAGACTCTGAGCAAAACATATTTAGCAGCTTTTCAAAATTATGTTTGTAATTAAGGATCTGAAAAAAATCCTTCTACACCCACCCAATAAAGAAATTAGAAAATCAAGTCAAGTACTGTCACCAAGTAGAAAAGTCTGCATTTTGTTGTATTGTTTTTGGGGGATAATGTTTTTACAAATCAAAAGCAGTAATTTTTATTTTAATTGTTTTAACCATTAATTATTTACTCTCTAATTCTTGTAATTAACTTGGAAGTTTAATTTAAATACCTTTTGTCAGGAGATATAATGGTCTGGATGACTCTTCTTCTATAACTCAATAGCTTGTCTTTTTAAATTACTACTAATTACCCTTTTTTTTGTTGGGACTTTTTAAATAATGACCTTTTCTTTAAATTAATTCTGTCGTTGTTTGCCCTGTCTCCGGAGGTGTAAATTTAATTATCTTGTAAATTCTGTCGATTTTCTGCTGACTATTAAGTTTCCCTCTCTCTTCAATAGCCTAACTCATTTCTTGCAATATCTCTTGTTCATGTCCGGTTTTTAATTAGTTTTACTCTCTTCTAATTTAATTTTTATTCCAAATTTTACCCAGGGTTGTCTCGGACGATTAGCTATCTCCCGCTAAAATTTTAGGAAATTTAATAACGTTTTTTAATGCCTTTTTGATCAATTAAGCTTTTTTTCCCATTTCAAGATCGCCGTTCTTGCCTGCGTTTCTTCTCGGCCAAGTTCGTTTCTTTCCCGCGTGTAGTAGTCGCTGGCCGCCATTTTCTTCTTTCCTCTTTTCCTTCCCTCGACAATCGAATGTTCTCGAAGTTTCCCGGCTGAGATGGCGCGCTCTGGTTGGTCCCCGCGGTCGGCGTCTCGGGAAGCTCCTCAAGCGTGGGGCAGAAAGCGTCATTCTGAGTGCTGTCGTAGTGCGGCTAGGACGTATTCTTGATCGGTTTTTCATCGCGCATTTTAGGGGCCTAGCTCGGCGTAACAGTCGTCACTTACATCAAGTTCATGATGTGAAGTTTTAGCACGTAGGCTAGAGGGCCAGCTACTCCATGATCACCGTATAAATTTATTCTCTTTTTTTTTTTTTTTTTTGTGCGTAAGCACACAGTGGCCCCACCACGTTTGTAACATGTTCGGTTTTTTGGCCGCCTGCCTCTATTTTTGGCCACCTTGCCGATGCGTCTCACTTTTGATGTGAATTGGGCTTAAGGCCCCCACCCCCCCCTTTTTTTTTCCGACGAAGATCAATTACCAGTTTCGACGTCCCGTTTCAATCTACTACGCTGTGATCATCTTCCCCAGACCGGGAGCCGCTAGTGCTTCATAGTATGCTCCGTGTGGATCGCGAAATCTCCGACGCCTGATTGTGCCGTCCGGAATCCCTTTCAAGGAGAGACCAAGATGCCGGCTCCGGGAGCCACCAGCGTCCGACCGTCAGTTCCCTGAAACACCGAGACCAGGCCTGCCATTGGATCCGTGGGTGAGATCGATCTGATTTCCTTTTCTCTATCATCCTTATGCTACTATTTCTCCACCATAAGCTGGATCAGCGTCATCATGCTTCAAGCCGTGCTAGGACTATTCTTTTTTTTGGAACTTGTAACGTTTAATGGGGGGGGATTTAAATCAATAGCTAAATGACTCTTCTCTTCAAGTAGTAACCTGTGGTATAACTTCCTGTGACGCCATGTTTAATTTTTTTTTTTTTGTTAAATGATGATTGTTGATGCTGTGTTATTTTTTTTTTTTACCTGGTTAATTTTTGGAGTGTCATAAAATCTGTTTTATATTCTGGTTTGGCCTATGCTAATCTCTGTAATTGTTTGAGTTGTTCTGCACATCAATATATTTTGCTACACCCTTTGGTGTAAAAATTGCAAAGTTCCCCTTTTTATTTATTTTGGTAACTATTTAAACTCATCTGTTGGAATGTAAAAGTGGGGTTTCAAGTAACAGTTAAGGATTTTGTGAGGGATTTTTTATTTGATGCCCTGTGTGGCTTGGGGTAGGTGGGGACTTGTTAGCCCAAATTTTTTTCTTTTCTTTTTTGATAGGATAAATTTTTTTTATGCTGCAGCAGAGCCTTTTAACTTAAATTTTGGATCCAATCGAGCTACTTTTGTCATGACAATTTTAATTATGCATTACCTTTTTTTTTTCTTTTTTTTTTTTTTTTCTTTTTTTTTTTTTTTCAATTTACCAGGGCTAATAATGGGAAATTAAAGCACTCTTATATTTTTGTTTTTTTTTTAGCATAACTATCGCACGCTGTAATACCCCAGCGCTGTGTTTTACTTACTTTTATTTCTAAATACTGATGTCGTGAGTCCACTAGTTGTTTACCCCTGTTGTTGTTGAATAAAATTTGTATTTTGGTGATCTAATGCAATGTCTCTGTGTTTATTTTACCACATTTCCAACACACACTTCAGGCAAGGCTGAGATCATTGGGTTATTTATCTACTCCAACAGTCACAACGCATGGACAAAATCTTAATTCTGTTTTGGTAGCCTGCTAAATTTGTAATCTAAATTTTAACCTAGCTAAACTAATTTTCACGGCAGTAGTAGCAGAATACTACAATTTCAGTAATATTATTAATGCTTGGTTAAAGTTTTTTATTTGGGAATACCTTATTCCCCCGTACATGATATATATTTCGATTATACACATAACCATCATCAGTCGTTTCTGATCTCACACTAATGGCGGCTTCCTTTTTATCTCTTCGTTCTTCTTCTGGAAATTTCGATGAATGACGTCATCCCATGATTGGTCGATTGTATGAAGCGCATCGTTAATGCTGCCATCTGTCGTCATTATTTCTAAGCTCTCACGAATGTAGGCATATATACTATTTTTAAAGTTGGCTATTTTTTTAATATTTTTAAAATCAATGGTAATGGGCACTTCCAAAGCAAAACATGCCAGAGCGTTACTTTGTTTCTGGAGGTTAATGTCTTGAAAATGTTCGTTTTTTCGCCCTTTAATTTTCCTTTTTGTAACGCCGATGTAGCAATTTTCTTTATTAGTGTCGTTTGACATAAAGTTAATTTTATAGATCCCTGCGGTTTCGATGGGGTTGATTGGGTCTTTTTCCGATCTAATGCGCTGAAAAATTGTTTTATTAGGTTTAATTGGAATACGGAAGTTCTTTTTATTGGCGATATTAGAAAGTTTATTTGCTATCCCCCGGCTAAAGGGGATAGCGGTAGTAAAACATGGTTTATCTTTTTGACGGTTTACCGTCAAAAATTCCAATTAAACCTAATAAAACAACCAATTAAACCTAATAACCCTCAATTCCAATTAAACCTAATAAAACAACCAATACATTGCTACATCGGCGTTACAAAAAGGAAAATTAAAGAGCGAAAAAACGAACATTTTCAAGACATTAACCTCCAGAAACAAAGTACCGCTCTGGCACGTTTTGCTTTGGAAGAGCCCATTACCATTGATTTTAAAAATATTAAAAAAATAGCCAACTTTAAAAATAGTATATATGCCTACATTCGTGAGAGCTTAGAAATAATGACGACAGATGGCAGCATTAACGATGCGCTTCATACAATCGACCAATCATGGGATGACGTCATTCATCGAAATTTCCAGATGAAGAACGAAGAGATAAAAAGGAAGCCGCCATTAGTGTGAGATCAGAAACGACTGATGATGGTTATGTGTGTAACCGAAATATATATCATGTACGGGGGAATAAGGTATTCCCAAATAAAAAACTTTAACTAATAAGTCCGCCGTATTAAATAATGTTTTATGTTTTTATTATTATTAATGCATTAGATTATGTTTCAGCTTAAAATTCAATGACTTAGGATATTTTATTATATGAGATTAACTCATTGAAGTATAACTAAGCAGTATTATTTGTAAATGCATAAAAAAAATATTTTTCTCTCTTTTTTTCTGAAATTATTCAGCCGAATATGTAGCAATATTCGGCCACAACTATTCGGCCGAATACCTCTTCAGTATTCGGCCTACCGAATATTCGGCCAACTGAATATTCGGCTCACCGAATATTCGGCAAAACAGCCGAATATTCATTACATCACTATATATAACTACTGTGGTTCAATATAACTACTGGATAGGTAACTTAAAATGCTTAAATTAACATAGCCTTTTACAGAAAAATTAGATACATTTAGAAATGGGAAAAAATGCATAGGTATTAAAAATATGAGTATCTATGTAAAACAAAACAGATCAGTGCTTCAGTGATTGGCATCAGCAGACAAGTTTTTGTGGCAAATTATGATCTAACCCCTAATACACCTGTTAAATGCTAAGCAACACAGCTAATTAATAAACAAAGGGAATTTTTTTTTTCGAAGACTTAAATATGATGTGAATTCTTTTCTTTAAAAGAAATATTTTTTATTTACTGTTTTACCTATTGGAAATTAATTTAAGTATGACAACATTCTGTGTTAAAAAGAGTTTTTGTAATTTGTTATGCAGGGGAAAAAATAATCAAGTGGATAAATAACTTTCCTTTTCTAAAATTTTGACATTACTGTGAGAAGTGGAAATATCTGACAGTTTATTAAAGCATTTTAATTTTGAAAACACCGGCTAATTCAAATTAAAGAAGTTTTGCAATGTTTTAAAATAGTTTTAAATATATAAGAAAAAATATATATAAATTTAATTACTATATTTAATTTTTCAGCCAGCAGACATGGATATAAACATGTTGGGTCCTGAAGAAGCATATCATGATCAGATATACCAAGGAAGTCAAGGACCTCCAAGTGTACATGGTGGTGCACCTAGACATAACCCGTACACCCCTCAAGGTTTGTTAAAATCTATTTTTTCCTCACCTTCAGGAAAACCCGTAGCTATAGGGAAAGGAGTTTAAATATATTTAGAACTCAGCAGAAAAGTAATTTATGTATTGAAAACTTAGTCTTCTTGACCATAGTTTTCATTTGCTATTTGTTACTTCGTCGTGCTTGCACTTTTCCTTGTTACGTTTTTAATGACTATCTCATTTTATATCTCACCCCCTTTACTGAAAATTGTCTGAAAAATGCGACATAATAAAGCATGCGATATAAAAGTTGTTGAGTATTTTACATATATTTAAATACTATTAGTTCACAACAGCTTTAATCTATTGTTACAATATTTTGTAAGCTGTAGAATATTCATCACATGTATTTTTCTATAAATAGGTGTCAATCATAAAAATTTCAACAGTTTAAGAAAATTGTTGAGTATTGAATTGTTTATTTTTTTATTGTGCAGTGTCTTATCCTCCTGAATTCTGTATCCCTCAATAAACATTTATCTACTTAACTGTAACTGTGCTCGCGCACACATTCTTTTTACTTATTCTATACTTTTTTCCTTCTTGTGTGATGTTACCTTGTTTTGTGATGTGCCTGTTTCTTCCATTCTAATTTAATAAAGTAAATGTTACTAGCTGGAACCCGTCGAATTCGACGGTCACTACAGGAAAAATCAAAGAGCGACGCGGACGGAACATGACTTGTGACAGAAAGTAAACAAAAGGTTTCACACCAGTTCTTAGCAACTGTACAATGATGAAATGATCTTTAAAATTTGTTTTAACTATCTTTATTAAGTAAATAAAAAGAAGAGTAGATATTAAATAACGAATGAGCAAATAGTTACGAATTCTAATATAAGCATTTAGTTGAAGACGATATTTTGGGTAAAGTCATCGACCACGAAACGTCCAGGTGAATTCTCTTAAATGATCTTGACTGCCACAGCATTCTTTAATCTAACCATTGAAAGAGTGACATACAACATTCCATGAAAAAATACAGGAGCAGAAAGGTAAACGCCAAAAGTATGAAGGGAAAATAGTGAAAAATTTGGGAATTCTGCAAGAGACAAAAAAATCTAATCCGCCAAATGGCGATCGCGTGCTCCCTGCTTTATTTGCCTTTTCTCAAGCTACCCTCGATGGTAAAGATCCAGTATCAGACAGAAAAATGAAAGAAATGAAAGATAAATCGCTAACTAAAAAGGGGTTTATAACTGCCGTCAATGTCGTTAACAAACCACAATGTATTTGTATGGAGAAAAGTTTGAAAAAATCTGAAACACTTTAATATTTTAAATACTCACTAAAGTGCTGTATATTAAAAGCGTATCATAATCCATGCACCGTCCCTATTTTTCTTCCTTGTTTCATTAAATTGAAAAGTGTATCATTATTCATGGCCGTGCCGTATTTTTCTTCCTTGTTCCACAAAACACTTCTTTGGAATCGAAATCTATAGCTGCTAAAACTTCTTCACAATCTTCAAGCATATTTCAACCATACTTCACCATTTTAAATACTGTCGGAATGAGCATCATAATCCAGGAGTGTGCTATATTTGTCTTTCTCGTTGCATAAAACACATCTTTGGAATTAAGATCTATATTAAATTTGCCTACTAAAGCTATTTTACAACCATAGCCAGACATGGTTCGGTTTTTAAGTTTTTTTTTTTTGCCACAAACTTGGCGATCAATTATCAAAAATAGCAAACCTTGTCAGACTTATCCCCCCCCCCCCCTTTCCGTGTTATGTGGCAAACACATTTAAAAAGATTTCCACTGTGACAGTTCATCTCTACAAAACCTGTCTACAAATCATATCGACAGAATCGAGTAGACAAAGTCTGGGCGTGAACGAAATCGCTCTCTAGTGCTAATAAGCGATAAAGCGCAAAAATAAAGAAGGCTTTTTATGACAGCAAAATGTATTTAATAAACCACAATGTTATTTCTATGGCGAAAAGTTGCACATTTGAAGTTCCGCTACGCCTGATCCCTCCAACTGAAATTTTGCAATTTTGCTCTTTAGATGACACATCTACGGACCAAGACCTTTTTTTAGACCTCGCAACCAAATTTTTACACAGCTGTTCTTTCAATTTAGTGGATACCGGAAAAACATGTTTCAAATTAATATATAGAAAAAATTAAGGAAATAAGCAATAAAGCCCCAAAATAAAGTAAGCTTTTATGATTTCCAGTTGTATTTAATAAACCACAATGTTATTTCTATGGCGAAAAGTTGCACATTTGCCTTTCCGCCATGTTTGATCTGTTCTACTTTTTCTCTTTTGATCACACATCTACAGGCTAAGGCCTTTTTTAGACACTTTAAAAATTCTCTTACACCTAGCCATTCTCTAAATTAGTGGATACAGTAAAAACACGTTCCAGATTATAAAAGATAAGCGATAACGCCTTCTTTATTTTGACGCTTTTTTATCTGCCAACAATGAGTTTTAATAAACCACAATGTTATTTCTATGGCGAAATATTACCAGTTTTGGCGAGTTATCGCCAAGTTTGTCATCAAAAAATAAGTCTCCAAGACTAAACTCAATTTGGCAATATCTGCTATACTTCGTGAAAATTTGGCCAAAGCCTTTTAATTTAGAATGCGATTAATTTTTATTTATGGTGAAGTAATTCGAAGTCTGTTTTCATTTATTTTTTTTAAATCGCTCTTATTCTAATCAGAATTTAGAACAACACATTTATTATCACTACACACTGTTGCCACATTTGCAAACAGATGCAATTTCTAACAAATATTTTTCCAAATAAATCAAACCTTACGGAGCTAAGGCAATCGTCTGCGTTAATAAACCACAATTTTATTTCTATGGTGAAAATTGGCACCTTTGCCGTTCTGCCACGCCTAAACTGTTCGAATTTTGTGATTTTCTCTTTTGATGGCACATCTACGGCCCGAGACCTTTCTTCAGACACCTCAACCGAGTTTTTGTACCCAGCCATTCTCTCTATTCGGTTGTCGAAAGAAAAACATGTTTCAAAATAATATATAGATGTTAAAGTCCCACACTTACTGTGTTTGTGCCATAACTCTGCTAACATTTCTAAAAGTTTATGGACACCAGAGGGATGAATTTATTTATTTGTTGAATTTTAACGTTTGTTTCAAGGATGCATCATTCAGACTGGAACTTGGCGAATTGAAATGCTAAATAAAGATAATTACAAAACATGGAAACATAAAACATGGACTCATAAAATTAAGGATGCATCAAGAATAACTAGTAAAAGGCGTAAACGCATTGGGCACTGGGCTAGCGAATGCAAAAGTGGAAAAAAGAATAATTTTAAACACAAGCCTAACAGCCTGGGATTCTTATCCACTCTGGATGACTCGCCAATAGGGTTACCAAGCGAAATACAGCAACCCTACTTGCTAAAGCTCTCTCAACAATATCAAATGACAAAAAGTAAAATTTTTGGTGTGTTAAGATACGTGCAAAAAATTATATAAGTTACTTCAGTTATCATCGACCCACGTTTGCAATCGCAAGGAAAGATCAAGAACCCCTCCTACTTCCAGCCGATGAAATAAATGTAAAGGAAGAATAAAAGAAAAAAGAAAAAGGGGTGAGAGATAAAATGACATAGTCAATTAATATCATTTTAATATGGCAATAATGAAACTATAAATTAGGGAGGGGTTCAGGGAGATTTCCCCCTGATGAGGCTCAAACAGCCGAGTTATATATTTCTTGTTTATATTTTATTTACAGGGTGATTCAGAATGAATGGGCTAAAAAGAATAGCGTAGTGTGATTGCCGTAAGGGATTTATTCAGCCGAAACAAATTTATTCTGCAACTACAATTATACAAGTTTCATTTGACAACAGGGAAAAATCATCGAATGACGAACTCGCCACTAGAGGCATTGTTAAACAAAATGTTGTCCATGCAGGAGAAAGTGTACTGCTTTTCGAATATGCCAAAACCTCCTCGATAACTGTTGTGCAAAGACATTTTTGCACAAAATTTCGTAAAGAACCACCGCATCGGCATAACATAAGCAGGTGGGTGAAGCAGTTCCAGGATACCGGCTGCTTATGCAAGAACAAAATCCCAGGACGAAAAACAAAACCCGAAGTGGTTGAAAGAATTCGTGATTTGTTTTTATGGAGTCCTTCAAAATCAACGCGACATGCAGGTGCAGAACTGGCTGTCCCTCAGACAACAATGTGGCGTGTTTTACGGAAGCGTCTCCAATTTAAGCCGTGCAGAAATCGGATGGTCCAGGCTTTAAAACCTACTGACAAACAGTCGCGTAAGAATTTCTGTGTGAAATTTCAAGAAAAGCTCGAAGTGAATGATTTCGAGAACACACTGGTGTTTACCGATGAAGCCACGTTCCACTTACGTGGCAAAGTTAATCACCATAATTTGCGATTTTGGGGCACGGAAAATGCCCATGTAACATTTGAACATCAGTGTGATTCTCCCAAGGTGAATGTTTTCTGCGCTTTATCAAACAGTTGTGTTTTTGGTCCATTTTTCTTTGCTTAAAAATCGATTAATGGGGACATTTACCAAGACATACTCTCTGAGTGATTGCTCCCCCAGCTGGAAGAAGCTGTTCCTGATTTCATTTTCTAGCAAGATGGTGCTCCCCCACATTGGAATAACAATGCACTTTAGTTCCTGAACAAACGTCTACCCCATCGCTGGATTGGCTGTGCTGGGCTACAGGATTTGACATGTCTTCATTGGCCACCGAGATCACCAGATCTAATGCCCTGTGATTTTTTTTTCTCTGGGGTTTCGTTAAAGACAAGGTGTTTATGCCTCCACTTCCTCAGGACTTATAGTGCGAGATCCGGTAATAGAAATATATACCCTCATCTGTTATTTAATAATGATAAAGAACATATGCTAGATAATGAATCCATTGATACATCGCAAATAGGTTGCCTAGCTAAATCGCATACTGATGATATTAAATAATTAAATTTTTAATTAAATTTTTTCGATCAACTACCCCCATCTGTTATTTATAAAAATCGAGCATTAGTTGAGAGAATACGCCCCAACGAATTGAAAAAATATGGGTTGCCTATTTTCTCCTCTGCCCAACTATGGGGTTGCCAGGTACAAAGAGGCCAGTAGACGTTGTTAAAATACCCTCATCTGTTATTTAATCGAACTATGCATCAAACAAAAGGTTATTTTATTACCAATCCAACCGTAGTAGGTTGCCTTATCAAAAAGTTGGCTGAATCCATGGTTGCCTAGATTTTAAATGTAGTAAAAATACATATTTCATAATTATAAAAAATGTCAGCGCGACGATGAGAAAAGTGTTGCGCACGCAACTCCATGCGACAGACAAATGCAGCGAGTTCTTTTTAAAGAAGATTTTGCCGATAATGTAAGCACGTTCCATTGATCAAATACTGGATTCAAGTACGATTAAATATTAACGTGATATCATTTTTTTTCACTCACACGTTTATTTATTAGCAACTATACATAAATATAAAATATGTATTTTTGGTATATGTAGGTCTTGGTTGAAGAGGTCCTTGGATGACATACGGTCTATTGAACTCCAACCGATTCTGATGTTCAGTCTTTCATAAAGGGTGTTAAGTGCCTATCAAAAATTATGTGTATTTCAGAGGCATTAGTTGAGCACTATTTTATTAAGATCGATTCAGCCACCTTGTCAAATGTCTGCGGCATAGATGATCCAATAACATTCAAGTAATAAAAACCGTCTATTTCATCGATATCGATACCAGTATGCTCAACAGTTTCGACATTGGACTTCAATATACTTGGGCTAGTTCTGGATTTGTCAGTTTTTAGCAACTCACCAGTATGCGAGAAAAGTGTAGGCGGCACAAGCACAAACGGAAACGTTGAGCAGTAGTACTCCATGTTGATGTCTTTCTCAAGACTATCACAAGTAATCAGCCAAAGATGTCTCTTTCCATTTTAAGAACGACCTTTTTACTTTTATATTTGTTGATTTGAGCTTTGACGGCGGACTGTGAAGCGAAATTCAGGATTTTGTTACGCTTTATCAGTTTTTCGAACCTTTCAGAAATGGTATTACATTCTGAAATAAACATCAATTTTTGTTGATTTCCAACCGACTTAATGTTGATTAGAAAATCACTAACTTCAGAAGATGCTGTCTTACCAGTTGAAATATTAAAAATAAAGAGAAAATTTTTATCGATACTCTCAACGGAGGGATTCAGTGTGTATTTCTTATAGTCTCAATGATACTCTGAACGCAGAGTCTGATTTGCAGAGTTCGAGGCTCTGGGCAAAAGCTTCATTGAGGGCCCTTTTTTTCGAAAACTTTTCTAAAATGCACAAATTTTTAAACTTAAAAGAACAATTTGGGGCCCTGTTTTGGTAGGAGGCCTGGGCGCTTGCCCTGAATGCCCTCCCAGAAATAAGGCCCTGAAGGCACGACTGGTATCATCTTTTTGCGATAGACCGAATTGTTCTTTAACGGTAAATATAATTTTGGTCCTTATGCTGTGACTAAGTGCCCATCTTTGTTGGGCTGATATGGACTCTGCAGCAAAATTATGTGTTAGCTGATGTGAAGCATCAGCATTAATGGTCTGTTCTAACGTTAAGTCATTAGGTAATACAGAGAAACCAGATTTGGTACGTCGGATACCAAATGATCCTCGTCTAAATTCAAATATCATATTCCGCGAATTGCTGTTCTGCGCCTTCATAAGATTACTGACGTACATAATGGAACATCTGGCATAATTTGCCTGGTTCAATGAAAAGAACAAATTGGACGTGCTGTAAATAGAGTGTAATAGAGTGCTCAAAATCACTGTACTGGATGCTTCTTGAAAATCGAAGAAACAAATTAATGAATTCACAGTACTGGAGATAGTATTGAGCCGTCTTTCTGTGCTCACCGAGCAAAGTTTTTATGCGCTATTCCTTGTACCCATCTACGATTTGCCCCAGCATTTCAAGTAAGTCAGTTTGGTAAGCAACGAAACTTACAATTTGATCCTTCGAAATCTGTAAAAGTTCATCCAGCATCTCAGGATGTGATTCATGCTGAGACAAATAAGCTCAAAGTGCGTGTTGCCAGAAACGTCTTCACATAAATCGCTGGAGGTTGATAAAAAAGTATCAAAAAATGGAGCTTCTAAAAGGTAAGTAATATATTTGACATGTTTAACAGTGACAAGAACATAAAGTGTTGTAAGGGCTAACAGAATTTTATCCCTGAAGTTCTCAAGCACACTCCATTTGTTGGACTCCCTGCAGATAGCAAAATACTTCTAGTTGTGTACAACTGTTCAGCCCATCTAAAGACGACTGTAGAATCTGACAACATCAATGTTAAATTACTTCCTCCGAACTGTACATCTATATTGCAGCTTCTGGACATGGGCTTGTTACGAGCTTTAAGTTTTTGTCCCGAACGTTGGATTCCATCTTTGAAAATATGTCGCAGTTTTTTAAGAATTTCAACATAAAAGAAGCTATCCGGCTTGTTGCACATGTGTGGGAAGATTTAGCCATAGAAATTTTACAAAATGCTTGGCATAATTTGTTGCTACAAACTTTGTTTCTTTCAGATAAAGAACCAAAAGATTTCCCGAGGTTGCATGTCTCTAAAGAGAAGAAAAAATTGTATGAACTATTGGATTATGCTAAATGGGGAAATTTTCATTTGCCAGAAGAAGACATAAATGAAATCATTGACTGTGATGACGATGCACCTTAACAATTAACAAACTTTCAGATCCTGAAATAATTGAAAACTTACTTCATATCAGGGATGTAAGAAACTCCAGCAGTAAAAACAGCAACCACGATGAACATGAGGAGAAAGAAATATCGACAAGCAATCAAATCGGCATTCTCGATAGCACGATTAAAGGATTATAACAAAGATCCTACATAACGGAACATGAAGTTATGAATTTGTACAAAATTCGAGAAAAAGTGATACAGCACAAACTAAAATTAAAACAATAGGCTTTATTAGATACGTTTGAGAAAATAGCATCTTCTTGTACATAAAATCAAATGTGAGTAAATATATAATAATATTTTTTTGTTTGTTGTTTTGTTCATTTTCTTTTTCCTTTATTTTGAAAAAGGTCGATTAATTTAAAAAAAAATAACTTTAGTCAATGCTAATTTTATAAAAGGAATAAATAATGTAAAAAAAAATTTCCATTTTGATTATCAAAAATGCACTCTGCTGTTATGGAAGAGTAAAAAGTGTGTGGAAGGGAAGGGGGGAGAGAAAGTAAAATATTTGGCCGTAAAGAAGCAAAATGACAATGTGAGTGTGCATCAGATTGTTTGTTTTAAGCTTACTGTGTGATGATGTTTTATTTTCATTTCTTCTTTTGGGTTTATTTTAAGAGCAATCAGCATTCCCTGAACATGCCAATTAATTGACCTTTTACTCTAATAACTATATTAATGCCATAAGGGGGTGTTGTTTATTCAGTATTAAACGATATACATAGATGGGGTGCTTTTACAGCATTTTTAATAGTTGATATTACAGAATTTGTATAATACAAAAATTTCTGTAATCCGGAATTGGTAAAGCCCCTGTGATTCCGGATTTGAGAGGTTCTATTGTACTATTTTGGCAACTAAAATTTTAAAAATGGCTACTAGACTGGAGATTTTTTAAATGTCGGTGAGGCTACTATTGATACTATTTTTGCCTCCTGACATTGGTAGACACCCTGCCTTAACAAAATAATGACTGATATATGTTGTTAGGAGAAAGAGAGCGCCTTCGTTCAGCATTAAGTAGCTTTTAAAGCATTTAAAATGTGCTGCGACACATTTTAATATTTCATGCTTTTTGCTGTTTAAAATTTAGTGGGTGTGTTTCATGTTATGAAAATTTCATATTTATTATAAGCTTTAGGAAAACCTTATACTGTTGTTTGTTGTCATTGTTTCCTTATAAATTTCGATTTTAATGCTGTGAGAAGTGACTTTGGATCATAACTTTTATTTAGGTTGTTAAGGTGACATTTATTTTGCTTTTGTTGTAAATTCTTGTAAAGGGATACAAAGGAGCTAGAAAACAACAGCTAGTGAGAGAACAACAGAAGGTGCACAAAGCACAGCAGGATCTTGTTAATGAGTTATTAATTTTGAGGGAAAAGGGGGTCAGGCTCTGCGACCAGAAATCTATTGTACCAACCCCAGGCAAAAAAAGGTTATGCCTTTGTCTTATTTGGGACCGGGGGGAAAACGTCGCCACTTTAATTTGAGCGTAGCACTTGTGACCGCTTTTGTTCAAATGTGCAGGGGGCTTGGGATGAGTCAGAAACTGTCTCTGGGGTGGGTGGGGGGTCAGTACAATTAAAGAAAGCGTTTAACACAAAAAAATTTCCGGTACACAATCCCTTGCCTCTCCTCTTGTCCCAGGCCGCCTTCTTCTAATTGGTTATATATTCCTCACTTCCTCTACTAAACTTTTTTTTTTTTTTTTTTTGTAATTCCAGAAATCTTTTAGCTTTAGAATGTACAATATTATGTAATAGATATCCCCCGCACCTAGACTTTTTGCCGTGAAACAAAATCGGCAAAAGAATTGAGACTGTTATATGAGTAAACACGGTAGTTTATATCGTGTTTGCTTACACAAACATTTTTAGCCAATTAGGACATTTTTTGTTTGAACATTTATTTTAATTATTTTGAATTTACAATATCCAAACTTGCTTCCAGTGATGAACTGATTTTTAAATGGTTTTCTTTGAATATAAGCCGCCCAAGTTGTATGGTGGGTAAAGCACCGTACTCCAGTTTTGCGTTCAACTCTCGACGGCCAGGGTTCGATCCCCGACTGGGCGAGGTTGTCATGTTCGTCCCTTCATAAGGACGACGTTGGTCTACCTACTAGGTGCCCCCATAATGAAGAGACCAACAATTCCGGCCTGTTGTGGCCAAAGCCTTCAAGGCAAAGGCCAGCCATTAGAAAAAAAAAAAAAAATCTTTGAATATAAGACTTAATAATTTATTATTAAAAAGGGGTCATTCAGTCTGAACTCTTATGATATGGGAGCTTTAATTAAAGAATGATGAAGGAAAAATATTTATTCTTAAAGGAGATGGGAAAAACTGTTGAAATTAGAATGCTGAAGCATAATATAATTATGGAAGTTTTTCCAGCCAATAAAGTTGATAAGCAAACAGCAGAATTAACTGATGTGAAGTAGAAAAAAATGCAACAATCCAATGACCTTGAAACTAAACAAAACGCTAAATACATATGATATTTGCAGAAATGCATATTTTAGAGGTTTTCAATAAAAATTCTTACGATATCCTTAATCATTAGTAAAATCGTGCAAACAATTTAAATTTCTGCACGAAAAAATCATTCAACTTGGCAGCTGTGATGTTACGATAAGAATCTGCCGTATTTAAATTAAAATCTAAAAGTTTTGCTTATTACGACCCCCCCTCCTCCTCCTCCTCCTTTCCCTCAACCCCCACCCACCCATCAATCATGCAATGTACCTGCTTTTAAACGGAAGCGGTCGCAAGTGTGGCAATTTTCACCCCAGTCGCAAATAAGACGACACCAGCAAAAAAGTCCTTAAAAGATCCAAGAAAAGAGCCCTGCTTACAGACATACCAAGTCTCAGGATTTTGGCCCAAGACTCAGGCTTTTTGATTCTGTTTGGGATCTTGTTTTGTTCAGAATTTTTAAGAATGTATTAAAAAATTAGAACTTTCCAATTTTCTTCATCAGGTTCACAAAAATCAGTTTGCAGACTTGCCAACTTTTACGCTTTACGTGTAAAATTTATGCATTTCGGCTGCTGTTTACGCTTTTACGCATACAGCGCTTTTTTTTACGCATTTCCGGATATTTTCTTCCTAACTTGTGTTTATTTCTTTAAAACTGAAATTGATATTAAAAAGAAATGTATTAGGTTTTAAATTGAAATGATGTTCTATGCTTGGGCCTTTTTGCCTTTTCAATATGGATCTAAGTGCACATCATCGGCACCATGATCCACATCCCACATCTATGTTGACACAATGCGCATCAAAATATTCTTCTTAGTTGCCACTGAGGCAAAGAAAAATCTTTTTGCAGATCGGACGCCGAGTATTTAATTGGTTTACCCAGTCATGACGTCATAGAGTAGAGCGAATGGGAGAATCGCTTACTAGGGAGTATTTCTTTCTCCTGTGACTTGTGTGTTTCACATGGTGTTCTTCGTTATCAATCAGCCATCAGCGCGCGCTCGCATTGTGGTTAAGAGACAGGGGTAAACAGTAGTATGAACATACTTCGATTGATTTTCTGAGGATTATTTTCGATAAATGACCTGTAATGGCCACTAAAACAGCATAACTTATAAACAAAGTTATAGCAAAAAATGGGCATGTATAGTATGTCAAAGAAGCGAAATTTGCTTATTGTAACGTGTGCCGGAGTGATTTCAGAATTTATCACAGAGGAAACTGACATTTCTCGCCACGTGAGTTCGTCAAAACACGGTGAAAATGTGAAACGTGCTAACAGCAGCAAAAGTCCACAAACATTTTTCAAAGAGGACTGACAGTCCAGTGGCAGATTAATGCAAGTTTCTCGGGGGGCGGTTAGTTAGAAGATGACATATACATCCATTTTATGGAAGCAATTTAGGATCTTTTACATTAATTTCTTTTTTTTCAGGGGGCGGTCGCCCCCCCCCCCCCCCCTTAATCCGCCCTTGGGACAGTCGGACTTATTCATGCAGAACTGTTATTTACATCTTTCTTGATCGAACACAATGTTCCTATTTTAGCAGCTGACCATGCTGAATGTGAGAGGGTTTTCAGTATTATTCGGAAAAACGGAAATGAACTCATGTGCAACTTGTCTAATAAGATTTTGGAAAGCCTTATTATTATGAAAGCCGAAAAAGCTATGCTGCTTCTTGAAGTCAGCACAGTCAAAATGAGAGTTTTTTCAAGTCAGTTAAGTGATTATAATTAATAAATTGTTACCAGGAATCTGGAAGATGGTGTATTGATTTGCCTTTTATTCAACAACTTCATTTTCTTTTATTGTTCTTAGCTTTATTTAATACTTAAACTTCAAACAAATAATTGTGATATAAAATGCATTAAAAATAATACTCGTGCATTCTATGGTGAAAGGTAAAAAATAACGCTCACGCGTTGTATAGCAAAAACTGTCGAAATTTCTGTTCACGCGCTGTTTTACACATTTTGATTTTCCCAGGTTGGCAAGTCTGAGTTTGTGTTTCTTTCATGTTGCCACATGAGGCTCAACAACCCAAGGGCATTTAATTTGAAATAATGCATCTGAAGTTGTAAAAAATTGCATAAACGGATTTCTGTTGTGGTATGCTCATTCATGTACAAATAAGCTAAAAAAAAATTTTGCTGCATAAGAAATGTTTTATTTTAATAAAAAATTAGATATTTCAAATTTTATTGAAATAAATTATTTTTATATAATTTTTATGTATGAATAGTTTATCCCTTATGTATTTTGATTGCTATTTTATGTTTTCTGATATTTCTTATCAAATATTTCAAATTGAATTTATTTACATTATACAATTTATCACTATCCTTTAACTTAAGTTTATATGGGTGCGCATGGCATTTAAAAAAGAAAATATGTCTATAATGGTTATGTTTATTTTATGCTGGAAGTAAATGCATAAAAATTCGCAGTCTTTTTGACATAAAAAAGCAGAAATCTTGGGCTTTTTGATTTTGGAAAGTTGGCATCTCTGGGCTTTATAGTTATGCTATGAAGCTCCCAGGGCTCAATAATGTGGTGCCCAGGATGCTCAAATTTGTATGCAGAGAAATACTCACATTCACAATTGCCATGATCTCACAAAAATTCTCTGTTAAATAAAAAGGAACCCATAAGATAAAACATTGATTTCCCTAACAACTTAAATGAATTGGCAAAAAGGGCCATAAATCGTATAGAGTAACATCATTTCCAAAATAAGTATAATTTCCCAGGAACCGTCAGCATAAAGGCCTAAGAAAAACAAAATGGCACAGTGATGCCAAGCTGAAAAAAAGAATAATGAATGCTATACCACCAAGATAAAATTTAAATAACAGAGGTTATTGATTTAATTTCAAAATCCTGTTACAAACTAAAAACTGATTCTTTTACATACATAATTACTCAAAATTATAAATCGGTCATTACTTTAACTTTTGAGATACCACATTCAAACTAAACACGTGTATCTAACAAAACTTTGCCAACTATAAAAAAATTTAAGATAAAAAGATAGGGAAGAAATAGAGAGAAAAAATTTAGACTTATCGTCATGATGAATAAATTGACCATTTACTCTTTAATATTATTAATACAAGCACATATTACACATCTAGCATAGCTAATAACCATGTACAAGTGTTGTAAGTGGTCAACTACATGTCCTTAGAATAGCATTGTTTAGATAATAAGTAAATTCAAGAGAAGCTATCTTAGATCTGAAAACATTTTTGAATACACATTATCTAAAAATTTTTAAAATTTCTACAAAGATTTTTCACTCATTAAAAATAAATTCTCCTTAAAATTTTAATTATATCTATTTTCACTCTCTGCATTTTTAAATAAGATTCAACATATGTTTATTTTTTAAGAAACACCTCACGTCTCCAATGAGAGTATAAAAGTGTATAGGTGTGCTTTAAATGCATATTTTTCTTTTCTGTTTGAAAAAATTCTTAGTAATATCTCTGGTTAGGAAACATCCAGTTTTCTCCTAATTACGATCAAATCTAGTGATTCCTGTCTATGTTTATCATAAAAACATGTCTTGTACCAAATTTTATTTTCAGTACAGTTGAATTCTATAGTAATTAATCTTTCTTCCGAATTCTACCATATTGAAATAATTACAATGCTATTTTTTTATTAGTTTTTGTGTGTATTTTGTATGTACTTTTAATATTTTAATGAATGAGTCTTCTAATATTTTAATAAAGAAGCCTTAGACATTAGCAAGCTTGTTTCGTGTAATGGATTATATTTAGATGGATTGACAATATGAAAAAGTTTAATTTATTTCTGGGAATTCAATGTATAATGCACAGTATGTAAGTTTAGGATAATTATTAAATATGTTCACATAAAAAAGTATATATTTTATAGTTGCATATTTAATTATGTTGTGCTGACTAATGCATAGCTTTTTTTTTTTTTTTTTTTTTTGCTAACATGGAATAACAAATGGTATGTATCTTTTCTAGTTATAATTTGAGTAAAAATAATAAATGCTAGCAAAATTGTTGTGCATCTTAACATATTTCTCTTGAATGTAGCAAGCTTTTCTTTTTGTCTTTACCTTGTAGGTTTTGATCTACAGGTCCCTATTGATTCAATGCAAGGTCTAGATCTTGGGGGACAAGTTGGACATGGTGGTTATGGAACCTTAGGTACAGAAATGGATTTGGATAGTCCCCCTGACATTAATTTCGACACTTTAGAACCTATGTTACCCTCCCCTCCACAAGATGGTGATGCCACGCAAATGGCTGCATGGTACGACACCGACCTCTAAATCAGTCAAAGACATTCTGCATTTTCTCGCCCTATTTTAATGTAGCTGGCTGCTTTATTATATCACCAATTGTCATTGAGAAATACTCTTAAAAGGGATTTCATATATATATATATATATATCATTCATTTCATTTATCTGGTTTTAACATTACTTGTTGATTAATTTAATCTTAGCTAGAGTCTGTTAGTGTTTTTTATTTTAAATATTTTATGTCAGTTATTATGTTTTGTTTTTAAATATAATGATGTAATTATAGAAATTCTTTAAAAATAAGCAAATGAGTTCTTTTTGTTCTTAATTTGCATTTAAGTAGCATTTTCTTTTATCGTATTACTTCCTGAATGACAGAACAGTGCTTGGTAAATTGTGTGTAAACTTATTAGTATAAAATATATCAGATCCATTGTTTTTGTAATAGTGGTTTTAATTCTTCTAGAAACTCCATTTTTATGTGTCATTTACATGGAAAATGGCAGCTATTATATAAAATTTCGTGTACTGCTTTTTATTTCAATAAACATTTCTTATAATCTTAATGGTGTATAAAGACTTATCACACTCGATTATTATTTTATTTTAATCTCATGGAAGTACAGTAGACTCCCTCTTAACCGGCCTTAATGGGACTAGGGGTGAGCCGGTTAAGCAAATTCTGGTTAAATCGGAGAAGTGAGAAATATATGTATAATTAATTGATGGAGCTGCACTATAATAATGTAAGTTTTGAAAACATCAATAATATTTTTCTACCGAAGACTGAAAGTTCGACAACTTACTGTAGTTTGCAAATTTTTTTTAATTTTTTTTTTTTTTTTTTTTTTTTAAGCGTTACATGCATATAAGAAGACTATGCTTGTTCTACATAGCATAAGGCCTTTTCCAGTGCTTTTGCTCCATCTGTATGTGATATGACAGAGGTTGTTATCAAGCATTGTCGGAAATTTTCATTTTTTGTATTTTTTAAAACTTATTTATTTGTATTAAAATCAATTACGGCCGTTTAAAATGGAGATCTGGTTCAATGGAGGCCAGCTAAGAGGGAGTCTACTGTATACCATAACTTTCCAGTACATGCAAAAGACTGTGCAATTTTATTTTTGTGTGGGAAGGGATTGGATTTCATAGCTTTGTATTGTCATTAATATTACAGTGTGGTAGATTAATTATTATTTTCCTTTCTTTCTGCTTTTCACTGTAATATTCGTGTAATTGTTGTCTGTAAAAAAAGTATTAAAATGATTTTATAATTCGTAGTAAATTATCTTCTTTTGTTATGTTTTTAATAAATTATATTGCTCAGTTTCATAAAACCATCGCTCATGTTTAAAAAAAAAAAAAAGTTTTACTTGTAAAATCTTATTTAAATGTACTGTCATATTAATCTTGAGATGTGCGCTTTAAATTTGACATGGTGAGAGGAGAAATGAGTTTTTCCACAATGCACATAATTGGAATTATCTGCAGTGAAACTCTAAAAATAGTGGTGAATCATTTTCGATACAGCTATTAAGTGCATGCAAAATCCAATTGCAAAATTATGACAATCTTCCTATGCCCCTTAAAAACCTATAAAACGCTCTGAAATCTCTAAATTAATATGGGGGCGCCTGTAAAACTTTCTTAAATTTTGCACTAAACCATTAAACGTCAATGCTTGTTGATTCCAACTTGATGTAGTTGAATGTTGGCACCTCGTTTTACACTATAAAACATCTGCAGTAGATGAAATATTTTTTAAAAACATTTCTTTTTTCTTGCAAATGTTCAATTATTTGCACAATGTATTAGGTTGTAACAAAAGTTTCCCGCCACCATAAACATCGTCAGTAAACAGTTTGCGTTGGCATATTTGCTCATATTTTGTCCAACGATTTTTGGCATTTGAAAGATAGACTTACTTTATAACACTGTGCTATGAAATCTGTAAAAAAATATAGTTATCATTGAGTACAAGGTGTGTCAAATGGAACTATCACTCTAGAGGATTAGAACCATCATTTACTTCCAGTTCTGTTGCAAAAAGTCAGCTACAGAATATCAATGAATAATGAGTACAGCTTTAAATACTATTGTTGCATCACGTGATACTGTGCAGGTTTGGTACCAAAAGTTCAAAAAGAGTTATCTAAGGAGTTAGAAGTTAGTTTTTCAAGCAGATTTGGCGGAAAACTTTCGTTACAACCTGATATTTTTTTTCTATCAAGTTGTTTTCCATTTAATGACTTTCGAGGAAACTTATCCACACACAGAACATTTAAAGGTGCATCTAAACCTAAATTTTTAAAAATATAGAATGGTTTATATTCTATATTTTTTAAAATTAAGGGTTAGTTTATTAAAACTCTCTAAAAGACCAACTCTGTTAAGAGACTACCTCTCATAAAGAGCATTTACTTCTGGTTTCTAATTCCTGGCTATAAGCTCAATTTTACTTTTTCCGCTAATTACTGAGCCTCTCATTTCTTGAAAGACCATTTTTTAACTTCAGTTGAAAGGTAGAATTGCTGTATACTGCATGAAAGCTTCTTTTCCCCAATTACCTCTATTCAGGGACCACCTCTCTGAAAGACTAAGTCTTTTTAGGGAGGTTTCATGAAGTAATTCAAAATTACTTAATTTAAGTAGTTTTTTTTAATTTATTCACTAAAAGTAGTTATTAATTTGATATTTAAAAAAAAATTTCATGGTATATTTATCAATAGTAAAGTCACAGAACAATTTACAAGCCTTAAAAAAGTATCAAACTTTCCTTAAAAAAACCTTGTCCTATGACTAGAGTGTAAACCATACGACAAAAATTAAGCCAGTCTTACTTGTGATGTAAAAAGAAAAAACTTCATGTTTTGCAGATGAAATTATTGACCTACACTGTAGAGCCGAGATATGACCAACTACTTGATAATCCATTGGGCCTTCTTTGGCCTTCAAAATAGCTGCAACTCACCTGGGCATGGATGCCACGAGTTCTTGGTCAATACAGAAATGTCAACTACTATGGATTCTTCCTAGTTTCTACAGAATTGTTTTTGAAAATTTGATTTACAATGGACTACAGAAAAAGCAGATATTTTTTCAGAAATTTAAATATAAAATAATTTATTCTATAGCATTCTTAAACTTTACGTTCTTGACAGGAACATATTTAAAGGGCACCGAGCACCCTCCGAAAACTTTTTTCTTTTTAATGGCACGGTGCATGGCGATAAAAAACAACAAAAAAGAAATGTCATCACCTTATACACAGACGAGCGACCCAATAGCGCTCCATTTCTGAGATGCCTTGAAATACTTTACACCATCCCAGGTGGTCTCTGTCCATGATTCCATCTTTGCAAAGTGTGCAGGTTGGGCTTGGCAGGACACCTATATGAAATAAGTGAGCTGCCAAGCAGTCATGACCAACATTCAGCCGAAAACTTGCTACAGCTGTGGGGCAGGGCTAATCAGGAATGCCCTGGATAGTCCTCAACTAGATCTTTGTGGAATTTCTATTCCTTAAATCTAGGTGGACGTTAAGGGTTGAAGTGGTTTTAACAATATGTTTGGTAGTTGAAAAAGAAATCACTTTAATCCTCTGTAAAACCATGAACCACTTTTTAGGTAAGAGGTTGGCTTGTTCTTTTCCATTCACACCACAATGAGCAGGGATCCACTGAAGGGTAACATGACATTCTTTCTTTCCTTATGATCTGTTGCAGGAAGGTTCGCCATGTAACACTTCCAAAGATTTGGCAGGAGCATCAGTGGCAATTATAGTTATGTATAGCTGCCTTTGAGTCGAATAATATCACAACCCCCAAAAAGGCCAAATCTCTAATAAGAAGCTGCTGTTGTTGTCGTGTCCATGGATAGACAACACTATCCATAGAAAGAGGGGTGCCTGTGCCCCCGAGGGGGTTGGACTTCTACTTGTTGGTCCCTAATTTTGAACCGATTCCAGATAAGGGACCAATCACCACCTGAAATCGGCACTCCCAGAGGTATCGTTTAAAAACTTGGAGGACATTGGAGCCACGACGGATTTTATGTGCACCAGCTCCCATTAGCTTACACGGTTCCACAGCAGACGAGCCGAGAGGCAGATGATCCTCCCAAGCACTGAAGAGCCAGATGTTGCTTCACTTGCAGTGTTCTCATGGGAACGGAGTTTAGCGCCCAGACCACTGCGGGACAGAAGCTGCTGTAGAGCTACCTTAATAGCTGCTATCTCACCATCAAAAGCAGTTCCAGAATAGGAATAAACAATGAGAAAAGCTCACAAAATACTTCCACACCAACGTTGGGTGATTCATTTGAGCGAGATCCATCGGTATAAACTATGAGCCAATCAGGTTTCGGATATCGAAGTTCTAGAGTCTCCAGCATCAAAGAGTGCAAAATTTCAGTTGGATATTCTTTTTTGTAGGCTGGTCATAGGCATGGGCGACGCCAGAAAAATTTCCTGAGTGTGTCAAAATTGGAAATACTAGCAGTCACTGGGCCGGGGTGAAAAAATGATAAAATTGATCTGAAACAAAATTATTAGGAGATATAAATTTCATGGTGGGGATATAAATTCGCCTTGAAAATTTGGATGGCCAATTAAAGGAAAGTTGGCAGAACTGCTTTTGCCCTCCCTGACAAAATGCAGCCTAGTTTCTCAACTACTTTCTCATAAGAACACGGAATGTAAAGTAGCACCGGCTTGGGATAGAGGTTGACAACCTCTCTCGGCTGCACTGCTGTGGAATAATGTACGCAAATGGGAGGAGGTGCTCGTAAAATCTGTTCTTGGCTCCAATGTCCATGTTCAAACAATACTTCTGGGGGTACCGATCCAGATGCTAGGTTTTCCAGATTCTAGGTCTGGTTGTGGTTCAACACAACCTAAATTGGGTCCCAAGACTGTAGATCAGAGACCCCGAGCTGCAAGCCACTCCCTTTCGACCATCGCTGTTCTGTATGCAAGATGCTGGCTCCATTCTGCGGTTGCCAGACGGCATTATTAACAACAACGGTAGCATGTATATTAGCCTGATTATCCATGCTGTTTTCCCAGATGAAAGACCTGAATTTAGATTTGGTAGCTATTGTCAATAAAATCACAATACCAGGTTTCCGAGCCATGCTCAGAATCTAAAGGCCCCTTAAGTGTAAAATAATGGGTACAGGCCTTGACACGTATCAATAACCTTTATGGTTGCCGAAGATTTACATCTGTCGGATCACTCATTCATTATCAGGTAAGCTTTGGTCGGCATTCAATGTTACAATGGCATATACTTTGTTTTGAAGAGGGATGCTAAATATTCGATGGTCGGTGCCATCAGTGTTAGCAAAAAGTAGTTAACTTAAGGTGCCTCCTTTCCTTCAGTTTACCAGATCAGCGAGGGTATCAGTGGAGATCTTTGGTGATGCATTCACTAACAGCTTCTTCATTACTTCAGAAATATATCTCTCCAAATTGAATGAAGAATTTGAGTTGGTTGAACTGCCAAATGAAGAGTTTATAAAAAAATTCATAGAGTCTGATATACACTGTTTGCAACGTAGCTGTACACACCGCAATCGTTAATAGTTTCACTCGCCATGTACTGTTATACCAAGTACTTGCCGTGTACTGTGAACAAAGCCATTGTAAAGTATGGGTTCAATTTTTGAATTCTTTTATGAAATTCATATGTGTTTCCACAGCTCGTTTTTCAGCTACACTTTCATGTACTTATGTCTTTGTCATGTAACACATCTATGATGATAATTCTTTACAATTAAAATTGTAAATTTCTCTATAGTGGTTCAATTTAAACATAAAATACTTATTTTTTCTAATTCAAAGAAAATGCATCTTACATATATAAATTCTTTAACTTATATTCAATCTTCTTACACAAATATAGATTCTATAAAAGTATAATCTTACACAAATATGCTTTAAACATAATTTTCTTTTATAAACTCACGCTTAAGAAAAGAAAACGTGTAATACAATTTAAATTATTAGTACAAAAGCACACTTCGAAATCATGAAATCAAAAACAGAATAGATCAAAAATATTCTTTTATAATAACTTTAACAACTACTTAAATGTTCACCTTAATAAAACAAACGGATGGACTTCTAACCTTAATAAATCCAAAAATTCATCGTAACCTATGATATAGTTACGCTGATCCCTGACTCTGACACAATTCCAGTTCAATCACTCAAAAACGAAACTTTTACCATTATTAATCCAAACAGATTTTTAAAAAAAGTATTGTCTAATAACGTAAAATTTACACTGTTTGTTGGTGCGATCGGCCTGAAAATTTTCACAATTATGTAATATATATATTTAGAAAAAATCTGAAAATTCACCCGTTCCCTGATTTTTAAGAGATTTTTTGCTATTTTCAGCTCCATTTCATTTAAGAGAATAAAAAATGCTTATCATTTGAGTGTCCGAAATACTGCAAGTGACGTTAACCTCATGATTCCAATTCACTTATGATAGTTTTTCTAAATTATTACCCAGTTAACATTGAAAAATAAAATGGTTTTCTATGCATTAAACATTGATATAGGAAAGGATGTTCATACCAAACAAAATGGTTCGAATACGAAATGTTTCTGCAGATCATACAATTCCGATTTTGATACATAATATATAAAAATTGAATATGAAGTTATTTGATTTTAAGTGGGTAAATATTAAATATTCTGAATGTAGACATTCTATTGCCCATTGTAATTGGCTCCACAAAGGGCTTTATCCTTTAGTTTAATATTAGTAAACAACAGAAAACATCACAGTCTAATCCACGGCTAAATAAGAATTGAAAAATATTAGAAAAAAATCTTAGTAACTAGATTTCAGCTTCCCAATTCACTGCTTCCACATATGGGCAACCCCCAGCCTGGGGGGCCCGCCTTGGCTTTTGGACCGGCCCAGAGAACAAGTCAAAACTCTATAACCTATATAAGACATTCAAACTCCCATATAAATCCGTATAATACGGCACGCGACTTTGCTAACATCCTGCAGTCAGTCCCAGGAATTTGCTAATATCGTAAGTTCTGCCCGCAACTTTTCAAAGGTTGTCCATACGATGATAAAATAAATGAGTTGAAATCATGAACTGCAGTGAAAGAAAACTAAACTGATGGCTCGTCACCTGCAAAATTAATTTGAATTTCGGTTGCGAGCCCAATTTAGGAATCTATCGTATTATTGTAAATTTTTTCATCGGAGTTTCAAAGATCGGTTCATTATAAACGGTTGTCCCATAAAAAAAATCGTCAGGGTAACTACATTTAAATATTTATCCTCAACGAATAAGGGAGTTAAAGTAGAATTCAACCTAGTGCCGTTATATTTAAAAAAAAAAACCTCAGAATTTTAATGTTACGTCACAGGATCCTTTTCTTTCTGTGTATCATTGAAAAGGGTGTCACAGGGTCGGCCCAAGGGGGGTGCGAATGTAGGCGATCGTCTAAGGCCCCGCTCCTGGGCTATTTTATTGCTATCTCATAAGACATGATAGAGAAGAGGCCCCGCTCTTGCGCTTCGCCTGGGGCCCCGCACGTCCCATCTCCCCCCTCTGGGTGTCATTTTCATTTAAATTATTCGGCTAAGCTGAAACTTTTATCCACTTTTGAAATTTGCATCATATGGATCAATAAAATACATGGAAAATATTTATAGTTTTAATATTTACGCAAAAATACATTTAGCTTTATGTTAATTACAAAAAGAAGAAGTAATAAACTCAGGCAATTTTTCACCTAAGATTTACGAATAGTTTTGTATTAATAACTATGAATTAAGAATAATTAAATTATTTACGTATATTCCATCAGAGTGCTTAAAGGTAATGGCAACGGGGATGGTTTTCTCTTTTTCTTTCGCTGGCCACGACGACAGTTTGAAATAAAAATAACTTTTTTATTCTAAAAAAACTTGTGTAGCTGAAAGGTGTAATAGATCTAGCTATTAAAATATTTATTTGTCTGTGCACTGGATATCAAGTTCCATTTATTTTGTTGCAGTAGAATTGATAATGTCATTGATACATTGACAACGCTTTTTAAAGCAAAAATGCTATTTGCAGAATCGTGTGCATTTTAAGAACATGAAATGACATGGAAATTACGTCAGTTTTATGCCAAATTAATAAGCATAAGCAAGAATTAAGTCCAAATGTGTTTCTTAAAAAGTTCATAAATTTTCAAATCCTACTAATATTTTAAATGTAATGTATTTTTGTGTGTGTTTGGATATTTGTGACTCAATCAAGCAAAAACGGCTGAATGGATTTGGATAAAAGTGGGAATGAAGATAGATTATACCCTGGATTAACATGTAGGCAACCTTTCATGCATATTGCATAAATAATTCTTATATTTAGACACTCGAATAATTCTAACACATTCTAAAATTTTTTTTACTGATAGAAAGCTACACTGTTCCTGAGTATTATAGACTAACTTTCATGCCTATATCGCAAATAGTTCTTTTAGAGGGACATCCATAAGAATTACGTTACGCTCTGTGGGTATCTCTGTAACTACTGAACTGATTCTAAAACTTTTTTCACTAATAGAAAGCTGCACTGTTCCTGAGTATTATAGGATACCTGTCATGCATATACACTCATGTCCATAAATTAAGGATAATGAAGTTCAGGCAAAGAAAGAGAAAGAAGCAAAACAAATTTGACTTATTTGTAAAGTCTATTTATTAAACAAAAAGTAAAGAGCAAAAAAGATGCTATATGCTTGACATAATTAATAAAAATTGCAAGTTTTACTCCCTTGACCAAATTTCAAAAAAGAACCTATTTACAAAAAACAGTATAACATGGTTAGTAGGATGGTTAATACGGAGTATGTCTCCCGGACGATGCAATAGAGGCCTGACAACGCCTAGGTATGCTGAGTATCAAATGATCAATCTGATCTTGGGGAATATTACACCACTCATCAAGCAATGCACTCCGAAGTTCCGGTAGACAGGTGGGAGGGGGTTGACGGGCTGCAATTCGTCGGCCAAGCATATACCACACATGCTCTATTGGATTTAAGTCCGGTGAGTATGCTGGCCAATGCATACGGGTGATATCCTCCGATTGAAGGAATTCGTCTACAATGTTTGCACGGTGAGGACGGGCGTTGTCATCCATAAACACAAATTCAGCACCCCTGGCGCCCCGAAACAAACGTACATGTTGTTCCATAATGACATCCCGATAGATGTGGCCTGTCATCGTTACACTCTGAACATGCAGGTCAGTTCTGGAACCAAGAATAATTCCTCCCCAAACGAGCCACCCTGCACCACCGTAACGGTGTCTTTCAATGGTGTTCTCTTGGTGGTAACGGGTACCTGGCGCTCTCCAGATGAATGTCCGGCGAGAATCAGACTCCAAACTAAACCTGGACTCGTCGGAAAACATCACACAACACAAGACCACTGTTGACACAAACCACTGACCAACACAAGACCACTGTTGCGGTGTCCACAATGCATGCTCTCTACTCCAGGTTAATCGCAGGCGACAGTGAGTTGCGGTAAGTGGAACACATCTGACAGGCCTACGAGCATATAGACCAATGTGCCCTAAGCGTCAGTACACGGTCTGCCTTGAAACTGTCGTACCGGTAGCTGAAGAGAGCTGACGAGACAGGTCTGATGCTGTACTCCGTCTGTTTCTTTTGGCAGTAACTGCCAAATAGCGGTCCTCATTCGGCGTTGTAACTCGGGGGCGACCTGTGCTGTAACGTCTACTCGCATTACCATCATCTTGGAATCGTTGCCAAAGCCTGGAGATGACACTCTGGGCGATTCCAAGTTCCTCGGATACTTCCAGCTGGGTACGTCCACATTCCAGTCGTCCGATGATTCTGCCACGTAAAACATCATCCAAATGCCTCCTTTGTGCCAAAACTATGCAGTTTTTGCACTGAAAGGCTTTCACAGCGCTTGTGAACAATTTTACTTCTTTGCCACCATTCCTTATATACCCCTCTCTTACACTCTCGTCATTGTGATGTACCATCCACGCCATCTGGTGGTTTCCTGTAATTTGCATATTCTTCTTCAAGATGTGTGTGATCATTCCACAGGTGAAATTTTTATTTTAGAGATCAATTTCTGTGTGATTCTGAATTATCCTTAATTTATGGACATGAGTGTAGCATTGACCATTGAAATACATATAAAACAAGTGAAGTTAGCATTGGCATTAATCCCCCATCCACCGAAACCCGACGCTCAAATTCATGCAACTTTTTACCACTTACTTAAGGAAGAGTACTAAACATTTTGCCGCATGGTACAACTTTTTTGGGGATGTTTGGGTTTTGATAATTTTTTGTCTATCTTTACTGTACTAGAAACAAAAGAAAAAAGTGCTGAAGTCGCTGGCTGACGATTCTTCAGTGCACGTGTTGCTGAAAGTGAAAATATTGAAACGGTACACTTTTTTCCAGATTCGCCTGTTCATTAGCCCGTCTGTATCTCTTGGTCACGGTTTTCATTGTCCTTAATGAAATGTGTCCAAAAAACATACCCTGAGGGATGTATATGTGCAAACATGGTCTAGAGGTAGGAACTTTTGGGTACTTGAAGGTAATGGTCATAACCATAAGCGTAAAGTTTTCAAAATTATTGGGGGGGCCGGGCCCCTCAACCACTTATATTCACGTCAGTGGCGTAGCCAAAGGGGAGGAGGGGGTTAGGGGGTCATAACCCCCCCCATAAGGAATTTTTTGCCGTACAAAATGTATATTCTTCACTCCCTTATCATACACCCGTATACATATATGTGAGTTGCAGAAGTCATAACCCCCACCCCCATGAAAAATTTATGGCTACGCCACTGATTCACGTACATATAACTTGCTCATAGTTGCCAACTACTACGGAATATAATTAACCACTTTTTCTGCATGATTTTTCGGTTTAAAATAGAGCAAAATTTTTGTGATGCGCGCACGAGCTGGTTACTATTTTGAAAAAAATAATTAAAAAATATACTGTTTACAAAAAGTGGTTAGTTATATTCCGTAGTAGTTGGCAGCTATGACTTACTATATATAAGTGTAAATTATTGGAGGCGCTCGAGCTCTATGGGTCCATAGAATTCTATACCAATGTAAGGTCAGTATCCATGTCAGTATCTTCCTACCATGCTATAAGTTAAAAATAGAAGCAAAGTAAAAAATCCAAAGGAGGAAAAAAAAAAAGCATATTGGATGAGATAGTGCATTTTAGACACATCTGAACTTTTCTTCATTTCATACTTTACATTGCATAAACTGATTTTAATTAACCAGAGCCTGGCGAGGGCAGCTTATAGTAGTATTTTGTGTTACAGGGCGTCACAATGAATACTAAAACATGATTGAAATCAAAAGAAGAAAATTTTTAAAAGTACAGGTAAAGGTTTTTTTTAAAACATTTGTAAATGGCGTGAATACTTTTTTATGTTAGTATAAATTAGTTTTCTGTATTTAGTGATAAATTATTGGGTGGGCTCAGCCCCTATTCACAATTTATTGGGGGGGCTCGAGCCCCACGGGCCCATATAACTCTACGCCTATGGTCATAACAGCTAATTAGGGAATCCTGATGACCTTAAGAGTATCTTTACCAGTGTTGCAGTGGTAATTTTTTTCCCCCGGAACGCATGACTCCGCGCGGGGGGGGGGGAGTTTATAACAACCCATCATGAATGCTTTTTATCTTAGTAACCGATATAGGAGGCTATATATAATTTTGAAAAGGGCTTAACTGACCCAAACAAAATGTACAATAAAGCAAAATTTTAGTCTAAGTAAAAATCTTTGGGAGAGGATAATTTATTTTGAAAAAGTTCATTTTACCTATCCAAAGTGTATGACAAAGCGGAATATAACCTTTAATAATCTCTTTGGGAGACGCAGTGATTATTTATATTCTTTGACTGAAGCTCCCTAGTTCCTCCCCTGGATCCTGGATCCGCGACTGGCTGGTCAGGCGGACCGTCACAAATTTCTTAGCCTGCAATGCGACCTCAGTGTTTAACATCTGTGTTCCTTTTGCTATCCACATAGATTCTAAGAATCTAATAGTTCTACGTATCTTCTTATTTGCATCCATGATGGTGATGCTTCTTTTCTTCAAAGACTCTGAGAGAACAGAAAGGGCAGGGAGCAGGGGATTGAATTCCTAATCGATTAGACTCAGCTATCAGTTCACGGGGAGAATTTCGATTATGGTATCCCTAGGCTTGAAACAGAAATTATGGATGGACGCGAGACGAGAAAGGACTAAATCTCTTCTCGTCTCGTCCTTTCATATTGAAGTATCGTCTCGTGGTCTCGTCTCGCACCCGTAGGTCTCGTCTCGTGCGAGACCAGTCTCGCATATTGTCTCAGCCAAAATGTCTTTTTACTTCTTTGTTCAAAGTAAAAAATGTACAATCGTGCCACATTTATCATGGTCTGGCATAGTCGCATATTATCTAATGTCTTCATATTTACTTCCGGGTATGAAGCATCAAAAAGTAATTGCATGCGACGGAATGTCCTTGCAAATTACTTTAAGGTGGTTCTTTTAAGAAATCATTCAACACCTTTTTAAAGAATTGCTCATGCTAGAGACTCAGAAAAATTTGGGAAAGACTCTTCACAGGCGCTATTGAATTCATATAAACGTTCACCCAATAAAAGTTTTGAAACATTCTTTATTTTACGCATTATCTTTTATTCAGATGTGTGATAATGGGGCGCTATCAAAGAAAAACTGATCGACAAAGCTGGTCTCAGGAGAGCATGGCTCGAGCACTCCAAGAAGTGTTGGAAGGGAATATGGGCTACAGGAGAGCATCTAAAGCCTATAGTGTTCCTCAAACAACTCTAAAAAGGAAACTGAAAGAGGCTCGACAGAAGAAGCTGTCTTCTGAAGCAGCTGCTGGAAAAAGGCTAGGAAGATATAAAACAGTTTTTTCGGAAACCCAAGAAAAGGAATTAGTGCAACATCTGATACATTTAGAAGAGAGGTTATTTGGCATTACGCTCTCAGATTTAAGAGCGCTAGCATTTGAGTTAGCTGAAAAAAAAACAATATTCCCCCCATGTCTTTAACAACGAAA